>VTPC01090902.1:0-110735 GCA_011009095.1 Ignelater luminosus
TTTTTCTTTATGTGCGTACTCAATTGTTTGCTTTTGTCTTACTATTATTGGCTGATAAATTAATTAACTATTCGTTAATCATTATTTAAGCTACAAGATTAAAATCTAATACATAAAACGTATACGTGCCTGGATCGTCTTTTTGTAAAATCTTGACCACCAACTTTTAAAATCTAAAGTTTTTTCTGTTTTAAGTTCTTTTCCACTGCTTGCTATGATATGTTTGGTAATTTCAGGAATGTTGTAAATTCGGTCATGCTTTTTGAGTTTTCTTGTAATGACCCCAAAATTTCGATCAACTTGTTTTCGGGACCAAAATACAGAGGACTACGTTTTGTGCTGCAGTTTTGCAGGAAGCCTTTCTGCTATCTCTCTTCTGGTGGATCTTCTTGAAGGCGTCCCTCTTAGATGAAGACACCTTGTCGCTGGGTTTGCATACTTTTCCGACAAGTGTAGGGACGTCCGTCGGCTGGATTGGCGGCCGGACAAACGGTTATGAGGCATTGTTTACTTTTGCCTGGCTCTGCTGAGAGGACGTCAACATCGCACTTTGTCTTGGTCTCTTGAAAGCAAATCGGACAGCTGGTTCTGCTTTCCTGTTTTCTCATGGTATTCTTGCTTTTGGTTGCCCTCGTTGCTGGCGTTGTGAAATTCTTATGGGAATTGGTACAGACGAGGTGTAGTCTTTTTTTACGTATTTCGATGATAGTGTTCTAGGATTCCAGAAAATCGTAGCCCAGAATTGCGGTTTCTCAGAGATTATTTGTTGCAAAGAACTCATTTGGCTTGTATCGGGCCAGTGTAGGAAGGATGAATTCCACAATTGACTTTTTAAAGTATTCTTGCAAGTTTAGGTGTATGGAATTTTAGAAAATTCGGTTTTATACAGCAGTAAACGCAAAACAAATTTTAAAATTTTGATACGTACCAGTGAGCAGTCAAAACGTAGATCGACATGCCAACAAGATTTCATTGATTGTTAGTACGATGCAAGATGATCGTGATCTTATATTCTGATTGGCCGACGGTATACTTTCAAATTTGCAAACAGAAGATCTTATTTATACCCTTTTCGAGCATGATGAGGCGTGAATAGGAGTTTGCTAAGTATTGAATATCAATGACAATATGGAACTTCCCCATTGGAGTGCTTGTGTACCGGAGATGAATGGACTTTGATTTTTGGCGGCGATTTGGAGTTGCAAAGGCGTTGGCGGAGACCTTAAATTTAGACGGTTGACAGTTTGGTTGGCAATTCGAGCACATGACTGTTATTTGGCTTGTTATAGATCGTGGGCGCCACTGGAAATCAATGATGGAACTTGGTGTCGTTCTTGCTTGAAAATCGTAGTTTGTTATTGATGAACGATTACTAATATAGCTCAAGCCCTTTAAAAAAACTTAACATTGCAGTTAGAAAATCATTTTGAAAATATTTGGGCAAGCAAGTTTTGGTGACGAAAAAGAATAGCGATAAACACATATGCGTCGACTTCGAAAAACTGAACAGGAAAGTCTTGAAAGACCAGTCTTCATTATTTTAGATCTAATAAATGATTTCTCGAGTACAAACTATACTTCATTTGAAATTTTGAGGTTTTGAAAATCTTTGCAATTTACCCAGAGGTCTTCGAACGGCTCGTCAACGAAGTGTTCAGAGATTTCGCCCGCAAGATTTTAGCGTATGAGACAACCTTATTGTCTAAGAACCTTGTTTCCCCTAGATAGGAAACGAAACTCTAGGAAAAGTATTCTAGAGCAACGCATTTGGTTCTTCGAGTGTTTTTTGCTCAGCAGGTAAGTCTCTTGCCTTACCCGCCTTCTAACATTTTTGATAGATTTCGAGAAGTCTGATTGGGCCAAAAAGCCCGACTGTCTCAAAGACGATTCAGTCTAACCAAAATTACATCTGATTCTAAAATCATGAAGAGTCAAAATTGTCTTATAAAGCCCGGTGGGTCCGTAATCTCCATGTATGCTCGAAGCTCAAGAATCAGGTTTGAATGTATTAGTATTTGATATCCAAAACGCCTTAAACAAAAAATAATTGTTGCCGAACTATAAGTGACTTAGCTGACCTGATAAAGCTGATCGATCAACACCTAGCTGATCCAAGAGTATCGATTGGTCTACAAGAAATCAGACATATGGTTTGAAAGGGCTTGATCAACTCAAAAAGCCTGATACAACCCTGAAAAGAAACTTAGGGCATAGTCGTGTAGAGATTCGACTAACTGCTTGACCCTTCCAACTTGAGATTTTAATTTAGGTTTTGCTTCAAACTTGAACTTGTGTTTCACGCTGATGACTTTTTACACTTGTCGATTTAGAGCGTTTGTTTAGAAATTTCTGTCTTTATTACTTTTTACTCGAGCTAAAGAAATATATTGAGAATTGAAATTGTCCTTGGTATCTGTTTGAAATTGTCCTGATTGTGTGTCAGTTCTTGCTTGCTTCTTTATTGCTAGAACAGTTACAACGATTGTGATAATTAGGATGGTACTAGTGAACGAATAATGATTGAAGTAGGCCACAGGTTGCAGAAGAACGGGAGAATCTGTTGTTCGAATTACTTTCAGGTGCAGTTCCTTGGAGTCGTGAAGGTGTTTTAACTGAAGGGTGTCTCTTGATGCGCATCTAAGGGTTGCAAAGGAGAACGAATAAGCTAGGAGTGATGCTGCTGCTACCTACGATAGCACCGCAGGCGGAACTTAATAGGTGTGTCCGTGTAATTGATTCGATTACATCTTGTACACTCTTGAATGTTGTCAGTAGCTGATCTTTGCGTAGTTGTGTGGAGATTCCATAATTGTTGGAGATTTTAGCCGTACTGCATCGAGAAAGGGATCGTAGGATGCAGTTACAAGGGGCACTGCTAAAATTTGCGGAAAAAGTAAAACAAAACACACATTACGTTATGTAAATCGCTTTATTGCTTTTCAAAATATTCGCCTTTAACATCTATATACTTTGGCACACGTTGAAACCATTTACTCCACTCTGAACAAGGTACCTCCGAAACAAGTGATTTAAATGCTTCAACGGCAATGAAGTACGCTCGCCACGCATTTTATTTTTGATTTTTGGAAACAAAAAGAAGTCATTTGGACGATAAATCAGGTGAATATATGCAATAAATCATTAATGTGATGTTTTCACTGGTCAAAAAGTTGTTTCTTCTAGTTTCAGCGATAACTTCTGGCAAACAAATTGAAGTGTGCCAGTCAGCATTAACTGTTCTTCTTCTTTTTGATCTATCGTGATTGAATTTATAGAAATGATTTTCAGTTTCAATGCAAAAGATTTTGAGCTGGTAATGAAGATTTTGAGTTAACTTGTCTGTTGAATTTTGTGAAAGAGATGTTCCTATAACAACCGAGTTTGTTAGTATCTGCCTATAAATGATCTCTATTCGGCTGATATTAATGTAAGATAGAAAGGAATGAAAATGATCAACAAGATTTGTTTGGCCTAGCGACTCCTGGAAGTAGCCATTACTGGTTATCGGGACGAGTCGCAGGGCTTGGCGGTAGATCGGGATGATCCAGAGGAGTAGGTTTCTGTAAAGGAAAGGATTTTCTTGATGGTTTGACTTTATTGACGTGGGCAGTAGTAGTTCTATTCTTTTGGGTTATGGCCGTTAGTTTATTGTTGTTCTGTTACTGTAATTTTTCCAAAAGGAGGGTCGGTCTTGCAGGGCCTATTTCTATCTGCGAGTATTTCTTGATTTTCTACGTGTTTCCCATTGCCATTTCTCTGGCTTGTTTGGAGATGAATTGTATATGATAATAATAATAACATTTTCTAAATTTCACACCTTTATCTTTCAAAATAAGACTTTATAGGGGTGGACATATAACTTCAGACACTCTGTGTACAGAAGTTCCATCCTAATAATTTTAGATGTAGAACATTCCCGGGCAAAAAACCTCTATAAATGAAATGATATCCCCACTCGCTGTCAGTGTACAACTTTGCTTCATCTGCCATCGCAAATTTGCTAAGCTACCAGTTCACCTTCAGCATTAGAATAACAAAGTACAGTGTATTATTCAATTTGTTTATAACACTTCGTTAGTAACATTTTATAGTACATGCTACCCTACTGTAGCAGGGCTCTCGATAGATATAATTCTTCAAGTTACAACAATAATACAGTTACAGCAAGTAAGTACTGAATACGTTCATCTAAAATAGTTAAAACGTAGAACTAAGTTTATATGAAAACCGCAATTTCAGTAGTCAATTTATACAGCACCGGCGTAAATAAAACTATGAATCATTTCATTAGTATAAAAATTCCTATATTTTTCTTAAACACGAACCTTAGCTTTGTTTATCCTAGATAATAGTTTTTTTAATTGTAAAAGATTTCATAATGTGACAGTCTAATATAAAACTTCAAGCTAGTTAGTCTGGTCAATGTAATTATGTTAAATCAAAATACAGCAACATAATAGGAACAAGTGGAACTTGATTAAATTCAAAAGAACTACAACACTTTTAAGAAAGTAACAATTTTATTTTATTTTTTTTTTATTTCTGGAAATATTTCTCATCGACTGCTTCATTTAAAATTTCAAATTTTTACAGCAATACAGCTAATAATTCACCGAACTTATCTAAATAGTTCAGTTCCCTGCACTGTGTGTACGTAGTGTGGACGCGAAGAGCGTACCTAGCGAAGTTGAAATGAGATTGCCGTTGCATAACATAATAAATACACTCATTTACTTGAAGAGTAACTTGTAAACAACTAAATTATCAAATTATTAATGCAAATTTAAATATTTTTAAATATTTTGCTCATTCATTCCCTTATCTCTCAAAAGATAAAAAAAACTAATTTCAAGGCAATATTTGCAATGACAAGAAGTGAAACGTGGGCATCCCCAAAGTTTAATTACCCTGAAGCAAACTTTAATCGTCACTTGCTAATTGTAATATCGCTCTGCGTAAGAGAAGGCAATTTACAAGAATGCTTTTACAATGTATATGACCAAAAGACATTAGGCTGTGCTTATATCACAACAAATGAAGAACTGAAAAACCAAATCAATGAGACCTTATTTTCGTACGGAAATATAACATGGACAATTGAGCTATTAATACTGACAGACTGTGATATGTTAAATCTTACAATAAATGAATTGAGATTTCTATCGCAACTTAAAGAAATAAAGATTGGGTATTCAAATATCAGTACGTTATCGTCTGGGAACCCTGATGAGATTATCTATGAAAATGGTATGTATGTTAGGCCTAAGAAAACAGTTATTAATTCTCATATTATTTAGAACTGATTTTGTTAAATAGGTGTACAAATATTTATTTATCTATGTTTAAAAGTTAATGTTTTCGAATATTGAAGTATTTATGGCAACTTTTAAGGCGCTACAAACACTATATACTTCTTTTTTCATACCATGTTTCTCATCTGGTGATAGTCTTTTTACTGTGTTAAAATCTCACCTAAGATACTTATACTCAAAAATCAAAAATTAAAAATGTTTCCCATTTGGTGCAAACTTTTTGGCTGTCACTGTATAATATAAATAGGATAGGATCCAATACGAATCCTTGCGACACTTCTCCTTTTATCTTTATTATTTCTGAAGAGATGTTACTCAAAAACGTATACTGTTTCCTGTTCATTAATTATTAACCTAGAGCTGTTTTTATTAAAGTTTAAATTTTTTAGTTTTTCTAACAGTACCTCACGTGCAACACAATCAAAGGTTTTTTGCAAATCGCAAATAGTTGCTCGTTCCTGAGATATTGTACTTTAAAAAAATAAGATAATTTCGTTTTTAGCAAATATCTAGTAAGCCGTGGACTTTTCTGAAAAAACAAAAGCATAAGTAAACTGATCTCCAAAATAGCCAAAACTTTTCTAATTTAACAGAGTTCGTATCTCTTACAATTTCCGAGATCCCAATAGTGAGCATCGAAATGTGGACACACGGTATAGCTGTTTTGTTTTGAATTATTCAAGGAAGACATCCTTGAAGTCGGGAAGATTCCTACGAAAACACACTGCATCGGAAACGCTTCTTAATTCAATTTTTCTGCCAGCCCTCATATTATTTTGTAAGGTCCTTTGTACAAAACAAAGGAAAATAGGAATATAAAAAAGAAACAGTATAGCAAACCAAGCCGAAACTAACAAATACATTCCTTTTTCAGAGTTTCCACTTCACACATTTATCGAATCTGGAGCATTTCGTGGCCTACGGAGACGTCAACTCTATCTAAATTATAATCAAATAAAAATAATCCACAGCAACACCTTCTCTAATGCAACAATTGAAATATTATCCTTATCAGAGAATAAAATTTACGCGAACTTTATTTAGTAAGTAACAGAATTAACAGAATAGACAAAAATGTTTTCAAGCCTTCTACCTTGAATTTAGTGCATTTCTAAGCTGTCTGGTAGAGATTTTGAGCAGTTATCTTATTTGACTACTCTAAACTTGATTGGTCCTGAAGATATATGTCTTAATAGCAATTTGAACACAAATGCGCAACGATCTTGCCGAGAGCTCAAACTCTATGCTAAAGCTTTCAACCTGACTCTAAGCGATCATAATATTATTATGGCTGTAGCTCCCTATTATGGACAATAATGTTAATGATAATAATGACGTTAAGATGTTAACAGTAATGGTAATGTTAATGTTTAGAAGTTGGCATATTTAAGATTCCCGGGTATAAAAGTGAAAAGAGCGAAGACAACCGCTGAGTTGTTAAACAGTTTTTCTCATTTTCTCCTCCAGGATTTGCAATGGAATGGGATTGCAGTGCGTACTGCGCATGCTGTAAAACTTCATTTCTATTGGTAGATGTTAACTATGATGTTAAAGAATCCAAAATATTTTTGGAAGACTAACACGAAGGGTTACCATTAACATTGTTTTGAATGTTTCAATGACCTCAACATATTTTGAGCATTAACATTATGATAAACGATGACCACCAATAAAATTAACAGTATAGAAGGTTCATTGCAAAGGATAGCAATCTACAAAGAAATCCACAACTAAAATGGAATTAATCAAATTTCCAGTTCAAGCTTGGTATCGCTGTATTTCGAGGAAGAAGTTAGGGAAACTAGTGAATTCCATGCCAGAAAGATGCGAATTGGTTATCGAGAAGGACTGGTCAATCATATAAATTATATTATATTGTGTAATTTTGAATTTACATTGTCTATACAATCTTGTAATTAAAGATAAATTTGGTTTCCAGTTATATTTCTTTTCAATCAAGTTTACTTTGTTTTTTTTCTTATATTATTGTAACTAACTACCTGCGTGATATAGAGAGCAAATAGCTGAAGAATATTTACAAATAGTTGATGCATTTAGAATCCAATTTTTCTCAATTGTTAAAATGACTTAAGACTTCTTCACACTATTGTAACTGTTTTAATTTAGATGTAAACTTTTTTACAAGATAAACTGAAATGTTTTGACTATGATTGATAGTTTATTGTCTATGGTTGATGATTTCTTTAAATTACACAATACATTCAGTCATTAAATCCGTTAAATGAGTATTTTAGGAGTGTTTCAGGTAGGTCCAACTGAACTACCAACTATTGTAAACTCCCAGAACACATCTGGTGGAAAGACGACGGAACGAAGAGAAAATCTTTCAATCGAGGATTTTCAGCTTTTGTGTATTGATATCAATGAGCTTCTTTCTAAAGGGTAGTTGGGCACGTGAAACATCACATTTCAAAGGATAATAATGCTAAGTATGGATATTTATTTCGCAAGTTTAACAGCATTTTGTATGCTAACTGAACAATTGAACTGACGTCTGTTATCGATTCTTAATACATCAGATATGCCATGATAGACAAAAATGTCTTTCAGGTGTTCGACGATATCGCGACTTTCTGTGCGTTTTAACTTTCTGACCTCTAGGTATGCGAATAATAGTCTTGCATAGATATATCGTTCGTCCTACTTCTGCTAGCTCTACTGCTAACATCGACCATGATCAATCTAGAATAGGGGTCAACATCAAGGGTTCTGTAAACGAAGTTAAAATTTCTCTACAGACATTGCAGGTATCTACATATTCTTAACGTTCATACAAGACAGCGACTTCTCGATCTCGAAGACACAACTGCCTTAATGCTGATAACATAGAAATTCACTGTTGACAGCCAGCGAATTTCTAGGATCTGAGTTCTGTTTATTTGGCCATCCCTGGATTTCGTAGTTTTTTTTTCTTCTTTTTGATAATTTTTCCATTTTTTCTCATTTTTTATGACTGACCCAATATAAAAAATTTCCACTTTTGTGACTTTCACATCTGAATCCGCTTTGCTCTGTCCCACCTAGCTATCTGTGCGTGCGCATTTATTACAATCTTACATAGACTGAGAAAAGCTTACTAGGAGCCCAAAACTTGACCGGTCTGGAAATCTTGAGAGCCTAACCTGCCTATTTTGTGGCATTGGCAGTAGGCATCGACTTTCAACATACCGCTAGGAATAAAGTTGACTCCATAGCTAGAAGCAATATTGTTGATGAAACGATAACTGTCCAAAGCTATCGACCTGGCGCTCTTAGAATATATTTCAAAACATGATCTGTAAGAGATCGTTTTGTTTTTCTTCTAAGAAGATGTATTTAGAATCTGCAATTTAAAATGAACGAATTGCAATCTGTAAACATGAGTTAAAGTCATAATAAGTTTACAAGAAAAAAATTATTATGTAACTTTTTACCACAACCCAAGACTACCAGATGAATCTAGTCTAGCAAATTAAATAAAAAGTAACCTTAAGTATATTAATTAATACTCAGAAAGAGTTAATAACTTTATAACAAAGAAATAATTATTAGCCCATAAAGTTACAATAGTGGTATAGTCAATATTAAACAATGAGACTGTTCGTATGGAAACGCAAAGCATTTGCTCTGCTTAGAAAGAAAAGGTTTGTTTTACTAATTATTGTTGCTGGGCTGATTTATACATTTGTAAAAAAGTTAGACGAGGAAGAATTTCCTGAAACTTGTCTAAGGTTTTCAACAGATTTGTATACGGTAAGTACAAGTACTTTTTATGATGTGATTAATATACAAGGTCTGATAAAATATTAATGTCAAAATTAAATCAGTTTCTGCGTTTGTTTTTTGCTTGCATCAGTATTTCGTTTCTATTCTTCCAGGATGTAACAAATACATTCCATCACTTTGTAATAAGCCCATTATCACTAAAAGTAGTGCTTGGTCTAATTGCAACTGGCACCGAAGGTGATACCTACGATCAAATAGTCAATCTTTTATGTTTGGAGCAAGAAGAAAACATTAAAGAAAATTTTGAGAAAATTTCTACCGTATTGTTAGAAGAAAACTATATGAAGTTTCATGGGAAAAATAAACTTTTTGTCAGAAATGATTTTGATATAAATTATAAACACAGAAGAGAAGCTATTGATTATTTTAAAACTGATATTGAATCGATAAATTTTTATTCTCAATATGCCATAAAGAAAATAAACAAATGGATTAAAGAACATTCTAGCAACATAATACAAAATGTAACAATGAGTATTAGTGGTAATTCGTCTTCGATATTGGTAAATGTATTATATTATCATCCCAAATGGAATTTTCAATCTAAGCGCAAATTAAAAAAACCTTTTAACCTCGGAACTGGTCAATATTTCGAGTTTGACGTAATAGCAGGAAATATAAAAGCTTTCTATTCCGAAAGCACAAGACTGCAAGCTAAATTCTTAAAGTTACCTTCAAAAGACGATGATATCACAATGTTTATCGCTTTACCCAATAACATTAATGGTATGAGTAGATTAGAAGCAAACGTTCAGGAGGTTTTTACTACAGAACCGGATGAGTTTGCGGAGATCTATGTTGAGATTCCACAGTTTTCACTAGAAACTTTGATTGATTACAGATCTATATTGCAAAATGTAACAAGAATACTTTTATGTATTTATAAGATAAATTAAAACGCCTTTTTGCAGATGGGTATACATGACATTTTTGAAGACGGTGCAAATTCTGATAAAATGCATGTTCGTAGAAATAACGGAATAAAAATTAATGGGGTATTACAAAATATCTTTATTGAGATTAACGAACCAGAAGTAAGTTTTGACAGTAAACCAGGTAAGACAACTTTATATTAGTTACCAAAAAGGAAAGAGAAAAAACTTTTTTATGGTGTTTTTTGGTTCAGTAATTATTCATTATTAAATATTAATTAGCATCCAAAAGAAAAACTTAGGACCATTCTATTAATCAAACAGTACAATTTGTTAATTGATTTACAATTTTGTTGTAAAAGCAGTTTCGTTTGCTTTCACACAAAAAATCGAATTTAAATTCTCTCGATGCTCAAGACATCTCTATACACCCATATAGCATACGGACATCCTATGGATGTCCACTGGACGTCCAAATTTCGGCGGATGGATGTCCAGTGGACGTTCGTCACAACTTTGGACATCCTACGGACGTCCGTTACTGGACGTAATTTGTACATTTCTTTATACGTAATTTGGACATAATTCGGACGATTTTTGGACATACACAGTTCGGATGATGTTTGGACATAATCTGGACGACCTTTGAGCATAATTTGGACGGTTTTGGATGACAAATAGATGTCCAATGGATGTCCAATTTACGTCCATGGACGTCGGGACGAAATTTGGATGACAAATGGACGTTCATACAACACTAGAGCTTTCTATATAGAGGATGATGGAAGCTCATATCCACCTGAAATTGGTCCTTTTAGCATCTTCTTACTTGTCACATTGTTCTTTTTGCATGAAATTACTTGAAGTGATTATCGATGTGAAAGATCATCGCAGGCGCCTCCATACTAATGTGTCCAACATATTTAGAAATCCGTCCTTTTTTTGCTTCATAAAATAATGTTGATTGAAGTGGACGTCATATAAAACTTAATAGGACGGGCACCAGCAACGAGTTCACGGAGGAGGCGTAAAGGTAATTCCTGAAGTCTTACTTGCGCAACGACAGTCGAAACGAATGTTGATTATGTTAAGCTTGTTGGCGGTAATGCTCGAATACCAAGAAACTTCATGTTTGGATCACCATCAATAAAAGAGAGAGGTCTGTTCAGCTGAGACTATGTTAGTCCAAATGCAGTTAAAAAATTCTTCCATTTTTATGGTGGGACATTACCTATCCTTTTCACCAATAGTAACTATACTATTGAAGAGTGAAAACTCAATCGAGTCTATAGTGGCAAAATCGAATATTTTTAGATTTTAATGGTTTTTGTGAGTCTATGTGCCAATGCCAGTATCATTCGAAAAAGTCTATTGTCTTAACAGGTTGAAAAATGTATAAAATGGTTGCAATCACAATTCTCCTCATACTATTAAATGTTTATACAAATCAAGAATGTCATTATCCTCTATTAATACCAGCCATAACAGCATTATTTATAGTTGCTTGCTACCACTTGTATCAAGAACACAACTGTAATCAAAAAACAAAAGTTCAAGAGGTTTTTTCTCGAACATCAGACAATATACTTTATAGTAATTTATATTTGATATTGATAAGTTTTAGGATCAGCAGAAAAACAATTCGTAGTCGATCGTCCTTTTATGTTTTATGTGAAATTCATGAAAGAAGTTTTGTTCGTTGGACGTTTCTTTCCAAGCTAAATACATATACATGTGTAAACAAGTCAAAATAAAGCTTTCTTGAGAAATAGTAGCACTTTGTGTATCAATATTTTTTTTCATTTTATTATACCTGGCAATCAAATAAAAAGAAATCGAGTAGACTATGGCAAATTAAGTTAGGTTGGTAAATTCAAATGTTTTATGTGATACAAATTTGACAGACAAAATCAGTGTAAAGACAACTAATTATAATTTATCTAATGAAAACTAAAAAGAGAAACAGTTTGGAAAGCTTCTGTGTTTGCCAGAAACATAAACTCCTATCGAATTCAAGCAACACTTTTGAAAAATTTCCAAATTTCGGCGGCCACTTTGACCATGTTCCAGAGGTGATATCAAAAAACTAATACGTATGTACATATTTATTTTTTTATGTAGAATACGATTCTAAAGTAAAAGAATTTTTAAAAATTTTCCAGAGTTTGGCGGCCATTTTGACCATGTTCCAAAGAGATATCAGAAAACGAAGATACCGCGTGTTTTTTAGTGTTTTCACTCTACCATGATATTTATCTGTAAAATTTGTATCCTAGCAACCCTTTAATTAAATGAATATGATAGTCAAAATTTTATTTGTGTTTTATAACCTAAAATGTAAAACTGTCAAATGATTGACATTTATGGATATTTAAATTAAAATTGTTTTAATTTTTTACTTTTAAATAATAATTCAAATTTATTTATAATTATAATCTGACAAATTAACAAAATCAAAACAATTTTAATTTCAATATTTAAATATAATAATTTATAACCTATAAATGTAGAACTGTCAAGTGCAAACAAAAATTCATTTACGATTTATATCAACAATTTTACTTTGCCAATAGGTAGCTAAATTGAAGTTTCGTGTGCTATCTAATGAGTTAATTTTGCAAGTCACAAACATGTTTACCTTATCCGATTTTATATTGCATCATTTAATTTCTTTTAGGTGCAGTTTTGAGTTTCATATTAAAATTTTACAATCTCTTAAAGTTATAATTACCATCGTTGCAAAAAAAATAGAACACTAAGGTTACTTGCTGCAATTCTTACTTTTGCAAAATTAAAAATTATTGATGTTCTTTGTTAATTAATTGAATTGTTCATTTTTATTAGCAACGACAGTATTGTAATAAAATATATTAATAAAATACAAATTGCTTTACAAATGTCTATATTTACACAGTCTATGAATGAATTAATACCACAGTAAACAACACTATAGGAGCTTAATTTAAAGCTGTGTACATATCATCATTACTCATACAATAAATATATTAAAATATAATTAATAAAATTAATTATAAGAAAATAATTGATTTCCTTACATCTACTTATATAATGAAGAAAAAAACCATCGTACCCACATTATGTAAATGCAAATTATTAATTAACATGTGGTGTAAGTATGTTACCTTAATCCAATTTTGTTGTATCCACCTTTTCGCCATGCTACAAAAGGCAGAATTTTACTTATCATCAACACCGTTAACTAAACAAATTGCTTACATCTTGTAGATTTAAGTTTTTAGCAAAACTAATTCTTTGGCTCATAAAACGATAACGCAATTTGACCTTTTCCCGTAACTTGTTTGGTATCACCATTATTGTAGTAGTGAGATTACCCGCAAACAAGATGAGAAACATTAGACTTAATACAGGAACCTATAATAAAAAATAATGAATTTAAAGACTACGACAACGCTTATTCTTTAAATACTTACATGCCACGTAGCTGATGGTAAAAAGCTGAGCTCATACAGTGCATAAGCATTATATAACTGGAATACATAGCCAATAAATAAGAAAGGTAAAAGGAAACTCAAACCTCTCCACATCCACGAGTGAAAACCTTCAATTGTTATATCCATATTATGCCTTTCACCTAATGCTTTCAATCTATACAACTGTCCTCTTTGATAACGGAATTGTAAGTATTGTACAACACCTATAAGATGCGTTAATATTTATTATATTAAACATTATGTAATAGATAATTAACTCACTGATATATCCATTGAACCACATAAATTGATTTCTAAATGCAGCCCATGTTTCAGTATCTGGCCAAATGAGTAAAATGGCAGCAGCAACAGTAGAAATGAAGTGATGTGCTCTCCACCATCCTTTTATACGAGAACCATTAACTTTTAGTATACTTTCTCGAATTGTTAATGTACAATAATACCAGACAAGTAAAAATATATAACTCAATTCAAGAGGCCTATATAAAAAGAGTTTTGAATTAAATTATAGAATTAAGAAGCGACATGTTACTACATACCTAAACCTTGTAAGTAAATTTAGAACGGCTAATACAAAACCAATTATGCTCAATATAAGCTTGAATTTTTCATATTCATCTTTATATTTAAATCTGTAATATAAACAAGTTTAGTAAATAAATAAAAATCATTATAAAGCATGCGATTGTAAATTTCAGTTTTTCTCGTTACTTTTTATTTTTCAAAACATTCTGGGTTACAAATTACAGAAAACAATTTTTTTATTAAATATTTAACAGAAACAAATGACGATCAATGTTACTATTCGCCATTCCTTCGATATGTATAGGGTTTTCCAATAAGAGGTGTTATTTTGAATAGCCCGCTATTTCGGTAGATGTCACTTATGAAGCTATCATTTTTTGACATTTGACAAGTAGAAACTACGCCATTAATAAATATGGAACGATACACGCTTCAACAACGCATTGAAATTATTAAAGTTCACTATAAAAATGGTGAAAATTTGGCAGAGACGGTTCGTAAAACTCGAACATTTTTGGGTCACCGTGAAGCACCTTGTCGGACCGCAATACAGAAATTGGTGAAAAAATTCGAGCTCTTGGGACAAGTTAGTGATGTGAAGAATAAAACCCGTGCACGTCGCTCAAGAACAGCCGAGAATATTGCTGTTGTAGCCGAAAGTGTTAAAGAAAACCCAGGTTTGTCCATTCCTCGTCGTTCTTTGGAATTAGCCATTCCACAAACGTCATTACACCGTATTTTGCATAAAGATTTGGGTCTTAAGGCTTATAAAGTCCAGTTAACACAAGAACTCAAGCCGGCCGATCATCAACAACGTCGTGTCTTTGCTGATTGGGTCGTTGAAATGCATGAAAATGATCCAGAATTCCATCGAAAAATCATCTTGAGTGATGAGGCCCATTTCCACCTCGGTGGCTTCGTCAACAAGCAAAATTGTCGGATCTGGGGCTCAGAAAATCCAAGAGTTATTGTTGAAAAGTCTCTCTATCCTCAACGTGTGACTGTTTGGTGCGGTTTATGGTCCGGCGGAGTCATTGGACCTTACTTTTTCGAAAATGAGGCTGGAGCAACAGTTACGGTGACTGGATTGCGCTATCGAGAGATGATTAACGATTTTTTATGGCCGGAATTGGATGGTATTGATCTGGACAACGTTTACTTTCAACAAGACGGCGCTACGTGCCACACAAGCAACGAAACCATTGATCTTTTACGGAAAAAGTTTCCGGACCGTGTTATCTCTCGAAGAGGTGATCACAATTGGCCACCGAGATCTTGTGATTTAACACCTTGCGACTTCTTTCTTTGGGGCCACGTGAAAGAGAAGGTCTACGCCAACAGCCCAGCGTCGATTCAAGACCTCAAAGATGGAATTCGTGAGGCTATCGAGGACATAGGGCAGCCACTTTGCGATTTGGTTATGGAAAATTTCATGAAAAGGATATTGTCCTGTAAGCGTGGTCGTGGTGGTCATTTGCCTGATGTTATTTTCCACTATTAACGGCATACCTTCCTCTTTATAATGAAATAAACATCCGATCATTTATATTAAAAAATGGCACTTTTCTTTGAATATCAAAATAACACCTCTTATTGGAAAACCCTTTATTACATCAAAATGCGTCAGTCAAATAAAGTGAGGTTATAAGTTGAATAGTGTGTTTTATTACAGTAATTTATTCAAATGTATCAAACCTTAATATTACGGAAGGAAAATCAAACGTAGTTAAGTAAAAATAATCCAGCATGAACAAGATATTTTCGGTTATCAATTCTTGCAAGAGAATCTTACGTTTATAATTTTATAAGATTTCCTTAAGTTTCTAACTTTCAAAAAACATTTCAATTCTGCACACACAGTGTAAAATTAAATAACCAAATTATTCAAGTACTCTTTAAATCCTACACATTAAAACAGGAAGTCATCATCATCAGCTTGGTAATATTCAAAAACAACTTGTTTTTCTAGTTTAGTTTTAAATACAGCAAACAGGAATGTTAAAACTGCTTGTAAATTACATTAAATTTACAATTCTAATAAAATTCCTTGTTTTCCTTTATCTACACTAATTATTTAGAACTATAAAAACAAACCTCAACAAATTAAAATAAATTAATTGCCCAGAAAGTTACTTTGTAACTTAAATACAATCTATAAAAAAATCAATTAACCTAGAAAAGCAAAAGTATCATTTTTGACAAGTTTTGGTCTTTAAAAAAAAATAAGACATGAATTTGCCCAAATTATTAACAAAGTCCAAAAATTTTATTATAATAATAAGCGTCTCATTATTTTCTGCTTAGGTTGGCTACAGAGAATGTGCACATAATGTACCCTAAGGGTACTATCTGTCTTTTTCATATTCATTAAAAATCATATTTTTCATCATTTATTCTCTAGGTTATTTTAATTTACTAATATAATACTTCAATTAATAAAGATGGAAAAATGTGATTTATAATTAATAAGAAAAAGACAGATTGCTGTATAAAAAAATAAATTTGTTTCAAAAAATTAAATGCAGTTAGCTTGGCAAGGTTCATCTGTTTTATTAAAATTAACCAAGATCTTGACTAGTAAACTTCTGCTGTCACAGTAAGTAACAAAGATGAACATAAATACTTGAAAGTAAGAAGTGGCGAAGGATTATAAAAGGTTTAATAAATTTGCAATTAAATAAACATAGATAATGATTACATTTTGCAAACTAATAAATTACAAATGAGATCAACAAAAAATGAACTCATACTAACATTATAAGATCATTCAACATACATGCTTGTATCACAAACCTTATCACATTAGGTAATATTCTCCTGATTAATTTTTATCTTAATATATAAACGTTTGTGTTTTTAGAGATTAACAAAGGACGTTACCAACACTTAAGGAGGTCAGAGGTAATCAAAAATTTGTTACATTTCAGATTTTTTAACTAATAAATAAATAAATAAAAAACAGTTTTAGAATAAAATCCTCTTCGATGCTTAAAAATGGAAGGTTATATATATCACAATCTTAAAAACTTGAATTTTTAAGTTGCTAAATAAAATATAAAACTACTTACTTTTCTTCTTTGTTTAAGATAGAAACATTTACATTTCCTAATATAATCTTTAAATAAATTCCATTCTTTTTTGGCAATGTTTGTTCAATTTCAAATAGCTGGGCTGTGCGTTTTAATAAACTATTTTCTAATTCTTCAATCTTACTCGTATCATCACTATCTTGGTTTTTTAACCTAGAGAGACATTCTTTTTAGTAATCAAATAACATATACGATCAAGAAATCGACTTACTTCTCTAAATTTTTAGAAATGATTCCCATGCGATATCGTTGATGAGTAATGAATTTTTGGCATTTTTTCTGATATTCATCGAGCTCTAACAATTTCTCCTGATATACTTTATTGGTTGTCTGTAGATTTAAATAGAAAATACATTAAAAAGGAAGACAAAGTTTTTGAAACACATTCTAACCTCCAAATCTTTATAATCACCAGCTAATTCATCCCACTCGTCAAATACATTTATTTCACTCATTTTAACTGAATTTTATTAAAATCAGAATTAATATACCGTAGCAATGCACGTTAAAACACCTTTTATTTTACTGAACAGTACATTTTTCACTGATATGATGCTATAAGTGGGATTTCATTATTAACCTTGAACCTTTGGAATATGGAGGAACCAAAGATCAAATTCTGGGTGTTTCATGCAATTTAAAATAATAATTTAAAAAATAAAAATAACTTTAAATGCAACACGTTTCCACGATCCATTTATATATGAACGATAAAAGACACGGATTAGTTAAAAACGTTACGAGCCATTACAACGTTTCCGTTGACTTTAAGGTTATTTACAGTAACGCAATTTTTAGCACGAAGTTTTTTGATAACATTTAGTATGTTGATTACCTCATCATCTAGGAACTTCTAAGACAAATTAATCACAATGAACGATATGCTTTATATTGGACAACGTATTAATAGATCTTTTATCGTCATTGAACGCATTGAACTTAATTTATTGATATTTATTGGACATTATTGATAATGCACAATGTAATGAGATAAAACAGAAAATTTTGCAAACAAAAAATTTATTGATCAAAATCAGGTTTATACAGAATGTTTCAAAGCGATCTTGTTCCAGCTCAGCTTTTATTACCACACTATTATAAAGACCTGACCTAATAGTGTTATTTATATTAACTGATTAATAGTTCCTATCATTTATTAGCTATTTTCTTCGGTATTATACTTTGTGACATTCATTGCAATATATTCAGAAGTGAAAAAAGTGATTCAGCAGAACAGGAGATGCAGTACTACGCAATCTAATAAAGGTTCCCTGAAAAGCTATAAAATTCTTGTATGCCAAACAGAAATGAAACGATCTGACTAAATTTAAAAATCTTCAAGTTAATATTCTTCTTTTACACGTTTTTATTGATTATTTATTTCTAATTTTTAGATTTAATGTCAGAAGGATAGCAAAAGTAATTTCATAGTTTCATAGATTTATTGCTACTCAGAACAAAACAATGTTGTTGTGCATGTTTGTAATTTTATTGTGTTATTTTTGCTTTCTAGTCTCAACACGTCCAAAGAGTCAATATAAAATCTTACGTAAATAAACGAGAATCACTTTGTTCTCCGTCCTAGCACCGCCATAATATTATTGTGGTTTTCAACGTCACTACTGGCCATATGAGTCTCCCCCATATGATGCAAGCAAAATTAGAAGTTAATCATCTACAGTCGTCAAGTGCCTAGTGAATCTAAAACCTGGAATGGGTGACGTCATTATAAGAGGCATTGTGAGTAGGGAGTGCCCCAAGGTGCAGTACTCCCACCGCTCCTCTGGAACTTAGTAGTGGATACGAGGATACTGCTTGATTGGTTAGTTTTTTCTTTTCAATTTCATAGTGTCTGTTCTTAATCTGTATAAACATTTAATTTATAGTTTTTATTATTTATTTAGTTCTTTAGACTTCGTAGATTTTAATGTTTTTCATCACATGACTGCATTCTTACCTCACGATTGAAATTTAAATAAAATGATAAAGCCTTGTTTAATGATAAGAAAACAGACAAAATCAGTTGCCACAGTAGTTAGAGAATATTTAGATTTAATAATATGGTCTATAATATGTGTCTAAAATAAAAATAATTTTTTTCTAATATCTTAATAATTGATGGATTAATAAAAAGATTCATGTACTATAATATTTTGTATTGCTTAATTTTTTATGGAATAAATAACTTTTTTATTTATTTATTTTATTAACAATTAAATATTCGGACACTTGTTTAAAATCTAAAAGTAATAAGGGGTAACATCGCCTTTTGCCTTGATTACGGCTTTAATCCTAGCCGGCATACTCGAAACTAAAGATTCGCACTCTAATTGCATAATCAAACTCCAAATTTCTTCTAGTTTTGTTTTTAGGCAAAGTTCTCTGCGGAGCATTTCTGAGGCATCTTTTCATTACATTGAGGTCGGGACTACTAGAAGGCCAATCCAGTACCTGTATATTATGGTTTTGAAACCACTACCTCGTAGTTTTTGCTGTGTGACAGGATGCACCATCCTGCAGAAATATGAACTCACGATCAAAATTCAGCTTTTGTATGCTTGCGAGCAAACTTCTTTCCAAGATCTGTTGATATTTCGTGGAATTGACGATACCATCTATAAATTCCAACCAAATACAACCCCAAATCATAATTCCTTGTGGAAATCTCACTGTTCTTTTGAGGCAGTCTTTATGGAATGCTGCATTTTTAGTCCTTACTACTCTCTTTCGAGTGTCACCAACAGAAATATCAAATTTGGATTAATCACTAAATATGATATTTCGCCATTCCTCAAGTGTTCAATGCTGTTTTTCTTTCGCCCAAGCCAAGCACTTCTTTTTCTGGGCTGCAGTAAGTAGAGGGTTTTCTTTAGCCTAAAAGTTTTTTATTTAGTATGGTGTCACTATACATTTACATCATACTTAACAGTGTAAAATCTCAAACCTGACTTATGTATCCATGTTCTGCAACATTCTCTAGAAAAGTTCTTGTTTATTTCTTGATTCCACCGGGCAGTAATTTCTCTTGAAGTGTTGCGTCGTCCACTTTTACAAATTTTAACAAGTTGTCTTTGCATTCTTACAGTAACCAATTTCAAACGTCAATATTGCCGCTTTCTCTATATTTCTTTATGACATCTGCAACCGTGGACTTTGCTGTTTTCAAATTTTGAGCTATGCTATGCATGGATTTTCCTTTCGCATACTCTTGAATAATTATTTCGCGTAATTTTCAAGGTGTTGCAATTCCTCGTACCATTATTCTACTTATTATTACTACAAATAAACCATAAACTAAACACTAATGCTTAGGGTAACTGACTCTGTAACGGGTGACTTAAACAATTGGGAAGCATTTGTTTATTCCGCGACAAACTGCTTAGTGTCCGAATATCTAGTTGGCAAGTTAATTTTTACAGTTACTATTTATTCATACACATATAAAAAAATATAAATCAAACTTAGAAATATGCACCTACAAGAAATGTGTGATCAAAATAAAATGCATATAAGCACTATCAAGTTATTGGGATATTTTCATTAAATGAGTGAGTGTCCGAATATACAGTGGTTAGGGCTCGCACATATATGATGTTATGATGTAAAAATTTCAACATCCTCCACCTTACAGCTATCTCAATCTTTTTAAATTTTCACATCAAAGAATGCTTTGAATAAATGAAAAATCGATCTGTGAGCATTTTTGTTTTTTGATTTATACAAAAAAAATTGGGGAGGGATGTTAAAACTTTAGCTTCACACTGTATGTGTGATACTGAACACATTTCTTTTATATTTACAATATTGTTTAATTACCAAATTATATTTTTTATATCACCTTGTTTTACACGAGGCTCACCTATGATAAATCACAGTGTGTTTTATGTTTTCATTTTCATTCATTTTAACCTCAATATACTATTGTTACAATACAAAGTACAGTACTAAACTTTTACAAATATGTTTATTATCAAAAGAAATAATATAAATACTCTAGCCTTACTAAAAGAAGTAAAATTATCTACATTAAGACAGAATTAATTGTTGGTTACTTCTTCAGTTTTTTTTCAGAATTGTTGGTTTCTTCTTCAGTTTTTTCTTCGCAATTGTTGGTTACATCTTCAGTTTTTTTTTCAGAATTATTGGTCACTTCTTCAGTTTTTTCTTCGCAATTGTTGGTTACATCTTCAGTTTTTTTTTTCAGAATTATTGGTCACTTCTTCAGTTTTTTCTTCAGAATTGTTGGTTATTTCTTCAATTTTTTTTTCAAAATTGTTGGTTATTTCTTCAGGTTTTTTTTCAGAATTGTTGGTTACTTCTTCAGTTTTTTCTTCGCAATTGTTGGTTACATCTTCAGTTTTTTTTTCAGAATTATTGGTCACTTCTTCAGTTTTTTCTTCAGAATTGTTGGTTATTTCTTCAGAATTAGACTCATCATAGTGACTGTCATCAGAATCTGAACTTAGATTAGGTTCGTATCCTGTTTCTTGAAGTTTTGAATATTTTTCAAAAACTTCATCAAGTTTCTTACTATATGTACTTTGATTAGCTTTAATTTGATCATTTAATTCAGTATTATCTTTAGCAGGATCATTTGAATCGTCTAGGAAATCTTGAAGAAACTGGTAAGAGTCTAATTTACGACGACTTTGTAATAATTTACCCAATTTTTCAAAACATTGCTTTATTTCATATTGTAGCAAATTTTCCGAAATATTTAAATTATGCTCTTTAACACATTTTCGTATCAACTTATCTAACTCAAAATATGTTGGAAATTCTCTATTGTTCTTGTATTTTTTATTTATAGCTCTATTTATTTCAGGATACTGTGAATGTGAAAAATCCAATTTTAAATAAATGAGACGCCCTTGATGTGGATTTTCATCAGTGTATTTACATAATTGTTCATAAATCTTTACAGCCCGTGCTGAATATCTCTCATATTGTATATAAACAGAGTCTTCTTCATCATCCCAGTCTATTTCAGCATTTTCCAATTCTCTAAGTTTTCTTCGTATTCCTATTAAAGCTTTATCATATCTCTTTATAATTCTCCTATTTTTAACAATATCAAATTGCTCTTTTTTAAAATTTAAATAAGACGACTTTAACCACTGATACACCTCACCAAAACACAATATAATCTGTTTTGGGTTAGTACTTATTTTTTTAGATGAGCTTCTGATTATTTCAAGAAATTCCTCCTGATTGTATGAATAATGTTTAACTTTTTTAAAATAGGTTTTGATAACAGGTAGTTTTGAATGTAATAACGCTTTATGGTCAGGATCTGTAAAAGATTGTAAACAATCATCAAGAAACATAAAGAACTCTTCAGCATTTTTATCTACTTCTTCAATTGCTGCATCCTCATCACTTTCATTATCATTTGATAAAGGATTAATTTCAATCGAATCTTCAGTAGTAGTATGCAAAGATGTATCATTTATAATAACTGGTTCTGATGTATCTTGAACATTCTTGTCGTCAGTATTTAATATTAGATTATCTTGAGGTGACATTACTTCATCTTCATCAATATTAATAATTGAATTAGTTTGGATCTCATCGGTGGAGTTCCCTGTTTTATTTGTAGTTATTTCTTTATCTGGCGTTTTAATGACGATTTCTGACTTAACATCTTCTGCGCTTGTAGGATTAATTGCTGTACTATTCTTTCCTTGTATTTTATCATCTTCTTCATCGGATAACACTATATAAGACTCCGGTTTCAGAAATGTTCTCAACGATGGCTGCTTTATATTTGTATCAATAGTTATTAGTTTTACTCGCTTTCTAGGAGGAGCTTGTTCTTCATCATCTGATGATAATGTAATAATATCTGCATCTCCAGCCATCGATACACCTAAAACTTAAAATATTACTTTTTCCAAATCACACATAACCAAACTTCGCTCACCTCAATACAGTTTATTGACCTATCTGGCAAAACTTTACTAAATGTAGATTACTTATATCACTATCATTATGTAACGAATTATGAAGAGTTGCAATTATTTTAACTTTTAATTAAAAGAGACTAATTAAAAAGACATCATAATAAAATAATTAGGCTACGTGCAAAACGTTAAAAGCATGGCACGTGCGCATGAGTAAATCGGTAAATCCACAACATTCAGAGCTACCATTACTTTTAATGATTACGATGATTACTAAAAGTTAGTAACTAGAAATTGATAATAGTGATACGGCGCGGCGGGAAAACGGAACTGTCACTAATCTGCAAAGTGCAAACCGTGCCAATACTTACATTTTGCATTTTGCACTTTATTACACAATTATTACCTGTGAATTTACTTAAAAACTGTTCATGTGAACTAATTAATCCTACCTTAAACTAATTGAAGTTTGTGTTGGATCTATTTTGTTTAACATAATTATTATATTTAGCTCTTTCATTTAAGATTTTGTTCCCTAGCTGTCATGGTAAATAATTATTTTTAGGTGAAAGCCATCCTGTTCTCCAATTACAGATTTTGCTGTGGGATTTATGAACGCAGCTGTGGAGAAGAAATTAGAAGATTTGTATGGATGGCACTTACTGCACAAATAGAAATCGGATGGATTTAACGATCATGCTTGTAAAAGATGACAAAAATGCAGGATTTGCCGTGGTTTTCTTTTTAGCAAATTGCATTTTGCAATATCTGGTGGCTCAAGAGACTTTTTAGGATCAAAAAAGAATGAGTTTGTGGACACACTGCTTTAGATTAGACGCAAGAATAAATATGAATATGGCATTAGGAAGTTTGAGTTTTGACGTTGACTGTTTGGATCTTCGATCATAAAACTATTTACTAGATAGATTTTGTTTGGTTACGGTAATTATGATGACAATTTAAATATTATACCACTACAGAGAATTCTCTAGTAATTTCACGAGTATGTGTAAACAGAAAAGTTTCTGTCATCCTACGGAAAATAGAAAAAACACGGTCGATACGTATCTCTTATATTTTTTTATGTAGAATGCGATTCTAAAGTAAAAATAAAATTTTTGGAAATTTTTTGAATTTCGGCGGCGATCTTGACCATGTTCCCGAAGAGATATCAAAAAACGAAGACACCACGTGGTCTTTAGTTTTTGAAAGTAAAAGTTTCAAAATTTAAAAAAATGCCGACAGACAGACTTCGCAAATTCAGTAACGACTCCTTTCGGAGTTCGTTGATAAGATACTTGGTATCTATCAACTCGGAGGTCGTGGATAATCTTAACGCTTTCTTTTCGTAATACATAAAATGTGTTCAATGTATACAACAGGTAGGCAGGCAATAAATGATAAGAAATATCTAAATATTTTAACAGATTACAGTCAGCTACGAAGTTTGCTTGAAAATACAACTATATCAGATCGCTTTCGACTGTACGCACGACACGCTTCAGATCGAGCAATTGGAATTCCACAGTGGGATTCCACTATTGTAGCTGTTTCCCTTTCCTAGATTGGTGGTGGAAGAATTCCATACTAAATAGAAATAGCTCATGCGTATTGGTTAAGTTAGTGTTATTATGTCACATCCGTTTTGCTTACTATAATGCTTTACCGCTTCACTTTGTGTTTATCATTTCATGCCTATAGTCGATATTTTGCGGCATTTATACGTTTTCAGTTTTTTTTTCTTGATATAAAATTATAGTGAACTTTGGATAATAAACTAAAAATAATGCAATAAATGAAAATTTTCGCATATTTAACAGATTGTAAAAAATTATTGTATATTTTTAAAATATCTTCCCGTAAGTGTTGTGTTATACATTATCATTTCCCATAATTCTCTTTTTTCAACGAGCCTGCCATTTTTGACATCTATTTCCTTCATGTGTAAACCTAACCTAATAAGTTATGTTTCATTTGTGATGTTAATTATTTTTAAGAATCATTTATCAAGCACTAATGTAGCTTAAAAGCAAGCAATAATGGAACAGGTGGAGCCGGTAAGTCTATATTTATTGATGATACTTATTGATGCTTAATTTCCGTCTTCTGTTTCTAGTTAGTAAACATTTGTTCATTGTGCTCTTTTGTTATGAAATATTTGTTTATTAAGCTACTTAAGAAGTACAGCTGTTTAATAATTATGATTTTATATAGGGTTGTGTTGAATTCCTCGATCTAACTGGAATCGAGGATCATCGAGAAAGAAATTTCATTTTGTCTTCCCTTCATTCATGGAACCCAAACATACAGTTGCCATGGATGGAAGACGTAAGCCAACAACAATCATCACAAGGTAATTTTATGTCTGATTTTTAAATGTAAAGTGCAAATAAGTGTTGTTATAGGTTATGAATCGCCATGCATTGCTAATGTTAAACTACAGAAGCGAACGAGCACTGCTTGTAATGCTCCACCGAATCTAATGGTGACAGCAAATATAAATGTAAATGATGGCAGTCAGCATCCACCCTTATATTCACAAATCCCTCCATTTATACCACAAGCAGCACAACCGATCACTATGTATGCACAGCAGCATAATATTGCTACGTTTCCACCAAATCTTGGTTACACTCAACCAAGTTCCATGTCAAATATTCAAACTACATTTGTTATGAATAGCAATGCTACTTATAACATTGGAAATGATAATTCAAACGTATATGTGAATCCTAAAGTGGAAATTACGCAAGGATTTACAAATCAACCACATATAAGCAATAATGGAATGAATGAAAATCAAGATTACAGTGTAAATCATTTACCAGATGATCATCAAAATCAAGATGATGAAAGTGTAGTAGTGGATCAAAATGGCGAGGCATCTGTAAACGAAAATTCATGTTCGTCTAATAATCAAAATGAATGTTCATCAGACAATATGAACGTAACACAAGTATCTACACCACCGGCAAAATCGTGGGCAAGTCTTTTTAGTAAACCTAAATCGACCGAATCAAATAAAAATGCAACCGATCAAGACAGTACACCAAGTAAACCGCTAGCATTAGTGCCTCCATATGTTTCAAATTCTGGTGACGAGAAACCGGCTTCACCTAATGTTGCTTTGTTACTTAAGGAACCATTCAAGTCAAATGCTGATGATCCTAATTTGCACAGAATGGGAGGTTAGTCGTATTTATAATTTAATATAATATTCGACTGAATAATTTTTATTTGTAGAATATTTATCAACTCACACGGTTGATAATCGCATCATTAGTTTACAACCACGAGGATTAATTAACAGAAGCAACTACTGTTATATAAATTCCATATTGCAAGCAATATTGGCTTGTCCTCCAGTATATAATCTACTGAGTGGTTTAGCAGAAAATACATCTGCTTCTACAGAGAAAAAAAGAATTACGCCCACAATTGATAACATGTAAGTGTTTTTTTTTATTATTTTAAAATAATATTCACACAGTGATTGTTTTGCAGGACAAGATTTGTTAAAGAATTTAATCATTTACCTGCTGGTATGAGGGTAGGTCGTCGTATAGATAAGAATCAAAAGAAAGAACATAATGGTGTATCACAGTATATTAACACGTTAATAAATTGTGATACTCCCTTTGAGCCATTCTGGATTCATAAGCTGCTGAGTGGTGTCAGAAGCGACACTTTTGTTGTTGAAGGAAGACAAGAAGATGCTGAAGAATTTCTTGGTTGTCTATTGAATGGACTTAACGATGAAATGCTCGAGGTAAATATATATTTAGATTGTTTTACTTTTAAATACTAATTGGTCAAATTGAAGTTGATAAAATTGGTTGGTGGACATCAAGTACCTAATGAAACTATCCAAGAAAAGAATTTATCTGCGCAAGATGAAGACAGAGAATGGCAGGTAAGTTGGTTTTGTTAATGCATTTTTATAAACTGTAGAAGAAGAAATATGAAATTTGCCAATTAAATAAATAACTCATTGCATGTATGATAAGATAAAAAGTAAAAATATTGATTCAGTAATAAAATACATGGGTAGAATTAGTGTGCCTTGTTAAAATGACATTTAATAAAACAATATCAAGGCACACTAAGTAGAATATGATACATTCCAGTTTTTTAAGTTCTAAGTATGTTTTTTGTTGTGGAAAAAACAACCATGGAATACTTGATTTAATAACTGCCCAATGTATTTCTGTTTCTAATACCTCAGCAACAAACCAATATAGATAAAGGATGACCACAGAGTACATGAAATCTAAACAATAATAAAAAAAAGAAAAACATGTTTGTGATTGTTTATTGTTGCACAATCTGATAAAACAAAAGAACAGATAATGCATTTAAAGAATTTTGTTATTTAAGCAATCTTTTAGGTGGACAATACATTTTTCTTCTAATGAGGTTTATTCGCTTGAAAATAAAAATAAATTGATAAAAGTTTACATTCATGATATACAGGGTGTCCTGAAATTACACAGACAACGCCTAACCACTGATTTCAGGAAACAAATGACAATAATTCATTGAAAAAACTTGGGTAAAAAGTTTCTCATTTTTGAGTTATAAGCTGTCAAGGTCAACACAATTTTTTTTATTAATTTTTTAACTCTGACCGAATCTATCGATCATAATGAAATTTGGTATGTTGGCTTGTGGAGTTAAGACGACCTTGAAATAACGATGAAATTAATAATTTGGGACATTTCTATGTAATTTAAGACATTTCCATGAGATAATAACCAAGATTAATATATAAATAAACAAAATAAAACACAACAATAACATCAGTACCATAACCATAAATATTTCAGATCATTAATTCACTTCAGAATTAATTTTTATTAATTTTACTGCTTTAAATAAATTATAAAATTTATACTGCTTTTAAGTTTTAATTCTAATTAGGAACATAAACGTTACATTTCTGTCCACTTTCTTTTTGTGTTTTATGTAACATCAAGTGTATTTGGTTTTACAGGTAATGGGTCCAAAGAACAAAGGCTCAATTACTCGACGTACAGAATTTAGTCGAACTCCAATCAGCGACATATTCGGAGGACTTTTACGTTCAAGACTGCATCGTGCTGGTGATCAATCTACTGACAATATTCAACCGTTTTTCACATTACAATTGAACATTGAGGTATTACATAAAAATATCTTTTGTAGAAACTATTTTATTTACTTAATTATTAATGATTATTGCAGAAAACAAATACTGTAAAAGAAGCCCTGGAAGTCTTGGCTTGTAAGAATCAATTAGAAGGTGTCACATCCTCTAAAACAAATGAGGAAGTGGAAGCCTGGCAGCAAGTAACTCTTGAAGAACTTCCCATTGTTCTCGTTTTGCATCTAAAGTGTTTCGACTATAAGCTCGATGGCTGTTCAAAAATTATAAAGGCATTAGAATTTCCTATTGATTTAAAAATTGACATGAGTAAGTTTTATTATTAATGTTCACAATAATTATATTCTAATATTCTTGATTGTAGAATTACTATCATCAAAGACGAATTATACAGCAAAAGAAAGACAGTATAAATTATTTGCTGTGGTATACCATGAAGGAAAGGAAGCAACCAAAGGGCACTATGTTACAGATGCTTATCACGTTGGTTATGCTAGTTGGTTGCGGTATGATGACGCATCTGTTAAAACTGTACCCGAGGAACATGTACTGAAGCCCCATGGAACTCGAGTTCCCTATTTGTTATTTTATCGTCGTAGTGATGCTCTTAGTAAAAACAAATAATTGTCTGATAATAATAATAATGATAAAAAAAAAACAGTTTTTTGCATGCAACCTTTATACAAGAGTGATTATTTCATTTTGAGTAACACTGTCGGTTGGCATGTTTTCTTGTATGGACTTGTATTAAAATTTAAATATTTATATGGGAAGCTTAATTAAGTGGTTTTTGTAATTTTGTTGTTTATGCGAAACGATGATGTTACTCCATTTGGCACAATCAATCTATGGTGATTATTTTAATATTTAGTGAATAATGCCGGTTTTATTTGTATGAATATTGTTATAAAGTGCAAACTAATAAATTTTTTTAACAAAGATCTAGTATTTATTAGAATAGAATGAAATAGGAACAGGTATTTAAAACATAATACATTTAAAATTGCATTTTACGAGGAGGCATTTTGTTAATTTTGCACGCTATGTTATTTTCTAAGACCAGAGCTGTCAAATTACTCAGTTAAAAGTAACTCAATTATCAATTACCAATTACTCTTAAAAAGTAATTGAATCTGCATCAAATACTTTAATCGAATTACTCTTGTATGTAATCGTAATTACTTTTTAGTAATTGACAATTACAAAAGTAATTTAATTCGTGTAAAATACTTGAATAAAAATAATTTAATTATATTTTCAAATACTTTAATTGCATTACTTCACAGTTCTGATTTCAGTAATTTCACTGAAGAAAAAGAATTGGATTACTTGAAGAATAATTCAAATACTTTAAAAGTAATTCAATTAAATGTTAAGTAATTGGAATCCTTTAATAGTAATTGAATTAAATGTAAAGTATCTGAAATACTTTAAAAATAAAAAACCAATTATTTTGCGAAAATAATTCAAGTTCCAATTTCCAATTATTCAATTTCAAAAGTAATCGAATTAAAGTAATTCAAGCACTTGAAAGTAATTAAACTACTTTTTAAAATACTTTAATTGAATTACTTGACAGCTCTGTCTAAGCTAAGCGTTACGTTTTTGGTGGCAGAAATGCTGAACTAAATTCAGAAGGCATTTTGAGTTTGTTTATGTGTTGCTTACTGCGTATTTCAAGAATTAAGCCGTTATTTAAAGCCAGTTTTATTGATGCAGAAGATTAAGTGCATTTTATTTTAAAAGATTGCCATAAGTCCAGTGGTGTAAAAAATCCTGCTTCGCCCTCTTTCAAAAATGTCTTTAAAGGCAATAAACATTGTTTTGCACATTCTTTCTAATTATGTGACAGTTATTATTACATTAGTAATGTTTTTGCTCATTATCTTAGAATTTCATAAAAAATGATTGAAATAGAGCTCTCCCACAACAGACTATCTATCGTTTAAATAATGCAAAAGTAATAATAATGGCATTAAGGTCTACTTAAAACTAATTGTAACTACTGTATTCCAATTATACTATAAGTACAAGTCATGCAATGGCTTGTAGAATTTATTCGAATTATTAGGTTGCCAAAGAAAATGTTAGGCAATTGGAAGAACACTTAAATGAATAAAAATTTGGGAAAATTTTAGAATCCAGGACTTCTAGCTAACAATTACTGGTTACCATGGTAACAGTAACCATGAAACCAACATCAAGTAGGAGGACTAAAAACTACAAGCCCAAGCCTGTGTTGAGTATATTAAACAGATTAGTTTAATATACTGGGGAGCAGACCCAAGCCTAAAGCCTCTGCCGAGTACATTAAACTGATTAGTTTAATATGTATACTGGAGCGAACCCAAATGTGTATAATAATAATAATAATAATGACATTTGTGCTATCAGCACAGGCTTTGGAAGCCTAGTGGTAGAAGATGATCGCAATGCTCGTCTGGTTGTTGCTAAGTTGCTGTTGGTGAAAGTTGAAGGAGCGTTGGCAGGTGGTGCTTGGAGGTAGCTCTGAAGTTGGGTTGATTTGTTGAGGATGATTCTGGTGCCCAAGTGGATCACGAGCAGTAGTGCAGTGATTGGACCTGAGGAGCCTCGGGCTCAGGAACCAACAATGCCTGCGCCCCGACCAATAACACAGGGTGGCGGCAGGTGAAGTACAGCGAACTGGTGGCATTCAGCCAAGTGGATGGATGCTGCTTATTCTTTCTCTTTAAAGCCTGTTTGTAACTATACAATTTTTAGTGCCAAAGTTACTACATAAAATCAGGAACTAATTTTTTATTGTACTACAAATAGGACAGAAACATTTTGTTTGCAGCTTTGTCAAATTTGTCATATTTTTAGTATGAAAAGATTACAAATTTAACCTGTAAAAGCATCAAAATTTCATTCTTTTAGTAAACTTTACTTAAATTTGTGGCAACTTTATTAAATAGATATAAATTTCGTTCAACAATGGATGGGGAAATATTACTTTCCTTGGTCGCTCAAATTATGTATCAACACATAAAAAGAAAAACGCAAGAAGGGTTGAAAAGAGAGGAGCACAACCATTATGGATTAAAAAAAGAATTGGGAGTTTTAAAAATGTTAAATGAGAAATAATTTTATAGGTTATCTTTTTAAATTGAAAGAATTTATGGGTTTTTATATACAACATGTACACAACAGTGAAAAGTACAAATACCAACTTAGACGCTTCCAACAGTTTAGATTTAATTTTCCCCAGTTCTTGTCAAAGAATTTGATGTAAATAGGAAATGTTCTAAAATATTAGAGAGTTTGAGCAAATTTACGTTACATCCCGTTAACGATAAAGTCACGTGACCAAATACGGTAAAAATTTAGCGGGCACGTAACATTTAAAGAGTTTGAGCAAACAACCGACAATATATACCAACGTTAATGCAACCTAACATAACCTGACGATCTAAGTGGATGTGGTTATTTAAAAAAACCCCGTTTTCAATTTATTCATTTATTATTAATAAATTAGTAACAGTGAAAATATTGTCAAAATGTACATGCTCGAAGTACATGCTACAAATTACTAACCTCACAAACCGAGTTACCGTATACGGTATTCGCTCCCTTATTTACAAGGAAATAGCGGGCTCCGATAAACTTTAGCGTTACGATAATGTTCTGAGCATGCGTAGTTGTCGCAAAATAACGTTATCGTATAGCGTAAAGTGTGCTCAAACTCTCTATTATCAACGAACTCCGAAGGAGTCGTTACCGAATTTGCGAAGTCTGTCTGTCTGTATGTCTGTCCGCATTTTTTGTCAAATTTTGAAATTTTGACTTCAGATTTGGATTCTACATCAAAAACTAAAGACTACGTGGTGTCTTCGTTTTTTGATAACTCTTCGGGAACATGGTCAAAATGGCCGCCGAAAATTGGAAAATTAAAAAAATTTTTTTTTACTTTAGAATCGTATTCTTCATCAAAAAATAAAATAAACGTCTGCTTTTAGTTTTTTGATATCACCTCGGGAACTTGGTCAAAATGGCCGCCGAAGTTTGAAAAAAGTAACAAAACTGAGTTCGTTGAGGTTATGCTTTGCATTCCCAGATGTTTTCATATGAAAAATTGGATGTCAAATAGGACACTTTTTACTATGACAAACATTGGATGCAAATATGGTCAAATATCTTGTATTCAACGTTCATATATTTACTTCCTAATTTTACGTAGTAGTGACTTTGGCACTAAAAATTGTATAGTTACAAACAGGCTTTAGCGCATCACCGCACAGGCTGATCCCAGGTCGATCACCTCGCTCTGCGCTTGACGATGGAATGACCAAATGCGTAGTCCAAGTCAAATCATATTTGTTTCTGCTGCAGAGGCTGCTGTAGGTATGTGCCTTTTTCGGCCAGAAGGAAATTTGGTAATTTGGAAGGCTTGCACGCGGTCAAAGATAGGATGCGATGGACTTGATAACAAACTTTCGAATAATTGATGACAAACCACGTAGCGGGCTACCAAAGAAAATTTGAGTTGTTGTTGTTCGATGGAAGTTAAGTTATAGTGAAAAGCTACCAATGTTAGTGCGTGTACTTTCACTGTAAAGCGAAGACTGCTTGATTAAGGACTAAGAGGATGTAGAGCACGGAAAAAGCCACTTGTTTCTGAGAGGCAAAGACATTTTCGTCTGCAGTGGGCTAGAGAACCTAGAAACTTAACCACAGAGCAATGGCAAAAGATTACCAGAAGGAATTAGCCAGCGCCCTCCTCTGATTTCAGTTTCATAGAAAACACTTATAGTTCAAGCTTGGCAACGGTGTATTCTGAAGAAGGAATTAGGGAAACGTGAATTCCACGCCAAAAAGATACGAGTTGGCTATCAAGAACTAGAAATAAATTTGTCTTTCAATTATATTTCTTTTTTAATCAGAACTTCTGTTGTTTTTTTAATAAAAGTATTGTAGAAGTTGAGCTTTCTTACATTTATAGCTCAGCCACGAAGAGTGAGAGAAAGGAGTGGAAAAAGACAAATATTTTGTCATAAATCGTTGTGGTGTTTTTTTGCTGGTGATTACCTTCTTGCATATTTTTGAACTTTCTTATCTAAATCTAATTAAGGGAAATTAAATCTGTAATTTGCTAGGTTTTTAGATATTTTCTTTAATCTTGTATTTGCACAAAGTAAAAGGAGGACAAAAATTAAGCGTAGGCTTCGGATTAAAGAAGAATTGTCGGCAATGCTAATTTAATACCTTTGTCTTCAGAGAATAATAACTGGTATTTCATAAATAAAAAATTAAACTCATAAATAATTGAATAGAAATTTTATTAAAACAAGTATTTACACAAAAAAAATAAATTACACCATTATAGAGCTAAGAAGAAAATAAATAGCGCAGAAAAGGAAAAGGAAGAAAGACAGTCAATCAATTATTATAGGAAATTTACCATCCGTAATTTAATCCGTAACTTCCAGTGTAAGTGAAGTGGGATACAGCAGGAGCAGCAGAATAGGCGACACCAACGGCAGCTGGAGCAGCGATAGCATGAGCAGCATGGAATGCTGGGGCAGCGTGGAATGCTGGGGCAGCGTGGATGGCTGGGGCGGCGTGGATTGCAGGAGCAGCATAAGCTAAGGCTGGAGCAGCGGCGGCAATTCTTAATCCAGGGTTGGAAACACGCACATCAGCTTTTTGTACGCTGGAGAATGGAGTGTCGATGGTTTTAGTGTAGGTTGAAACTTGTCCCAAGTTTCCAAAACTACGGAGGATGTTAGATGATTGAGAAGTGATCGCAGGGGCGGCTGCGGCTAATGGTGCTCCGTAGGTCACAACTGGGGATGAATAGTGGACTGAAGATACGGCTGGGGCAGCGGAATAGGCGACAGCTGGAGTTATGGCTGCGGGTGCACCCAAGTAACCTGCGTTGGCTACAGCCAAAGCGGCGCAAAGAACGATCAACTAGAAAATAAATAAATAAAATAAATAACAAAATGTTAATTGTTAAAATCAATTAAATTTAAAAATGAAATTGAGGGAGAGTATCTTTTAATGCACTCACTTTGAATGCCATTGTATTTGTTGGTGTTTGTTAAGTTCTGATTGAATCAGTGTGATCCGCCGGTTTTTATATGTTGAATTAAAAGCCCGGGGCGTGCGTTACACTTTCGCTGTCACTGGGACAGGGGCATGGCCACCGCCCTATGCACCATATAGTGTGACTACACCCATGCAAACCACCCGAATCGTTAAATACAATGCTCTAAAGCCTGCATACCAAATTCACATTACTAATATTATTACGTCATGATAATTTACTAAGCTGACCTGAAGAATGAACTTAATCTATGTCGAAATAATATTTATGATTTGCAAAATTTAAATAAGAATTTTAATTTTGGCTGAAAGTTACAAGAAAAAAGTTGTTTAGATTTTATAAGTATCATAAATATATTAATATCTTGACAATTCAGTCTGAATTCATTAATTGAAGTCTTATTATTTGAATATTTATTGATATTTAGAGTTATTTCACTGACAATCTTTATTTGAAAATTATAAAAATGTAATAAATACAAAAGCGCAGATTGTGCAGCAAAAGTTACAAGGTAAAGAAATATCTAAACAAGAAAAGAAATTAATAGAAAATGAGGAAATTTTTAAAGTAAAAGTAATTGCTCTGCATAACTATATACAAAGGGACTTAGATAAAAAGTTTTAAAAATTGGAACACCTTTTGGTTCTATTTCTAGACGACAAATTCGCAGTTCAGTGAACCATGGCATCAATTTTTGTTTAGTGCATCAAAATTAAACATCTAGCGATCCCAAACGGTTTTGATCTGTTAAGGTTATCAAAAGGTCAACATTTACTGTAACTGACGAATTCACTTTGACTTGCTTTGACCGAGAAAAGTCAGATAGTTGCTAGCTAAAATGTTCGTGCTCGCGCAATTTCTAAATGTAGAACTTTGTTTAGACAATCATGACCAGACTATCTAAGATTTGGTTTTTTCCAGTAAGCTTCAATATCTACTATCACAACATTTTCTAGTTCTTAGATTGATGATTGATCCAATCACAATGTTCTGCTGCAGACATCGATATCTTGCTAAATCATTACTATAATTGTTAGAGACTTCTGTGGCGAATTAGATGTTACAAGAAGTAAAGCGCTCTCCAAAATTGTGTTGTTGAAGAATTTCAATCTGTCAACGTATACGAGGGTGGTCTGAAAAGTTTCCGACCTCAACGTGAATGTGAGTTTTTTTGTGAAAATGGACAAAATCGAGTATCGAGCTGTCATTAAATATTTGTTTTTGAAAGGCAATACGCCTTCGCAAATAAAAGATGAGTTGGATTCTGTGTATGGGGACTCTGCACCATCATTTACCACAGTGAAATTTTGGGCTGCTGAATTTAAACGTGGCCGTAAGAGCTTGGGAGGCGATGAACGTTCGGGACGTCCAAAAACTGCAACTACCGACGAAAACATCGCCAAAGTTCACCGAATGGTGCTAGACGACCGCCGAATTAAAGTGAGAGAGATAGCAGAGGTTATGAACATGTCAAAAGAACGTGTTTGTCACATATTAAATCAACATTTAGGCATGAGAAAGCTGTCCGCGCGTTGGGTGCCGCGTTTGCTCACGTTAGACCAAAAACGTGTTCGAATGAATATTTCCAACGCTCTTTTGGCGCAGTTTAGGCGAAATAAATCAGAGTTTTGGCGCCGATTAATTACTGTAGATGAAACTTGGCCCGAAACAAAAATACAGTCCAAACAGTGGACTGCAAAGGGGGAACCGGCTCCAAAAAAAGCAAAAACTGTTTTTTCGGCTGGGAAAGTGATGGCGACTGTTTTTTGGGATAGTCATGGAGTTATTTTAATCGATTATCTTCAAAAAGGAAAAACCATTACAGGAGCATACTATGCATCATTACTTGGCAAGCTGAAGGCAGAACTTGCGAAAAAACGGCCACATTTGCAGAAAAAGAAAATCCTGTTTCACCAAGACAACGCACCGTCTCACACCTCAGCGGTTGCCATGGCGAAAATCCACGAATTACGGTTTGAACTGCTTGACCATCCGCCTTACTCACCAGATCTAGCCCCAAGCGACTTCTTTTTGTTCCCTCATCTAAAAATTGCGCTCGGAGTCTTGTATCTTTGTTAGGTCGGAAACTTTTCAGACCACCCTCGTACATCTACCAGACTTTCATTCCCTTCATCATAGATTACTGGCTTTCTACTTCGAGTAGTCTATTTCATTCAAAGCTACTAGAGCACACTACCACACTGTATCCAGACCTAAACAAAGCTTCAAGGGATCCTCCAAGGCTTTTGGAAGAGAAACCACTAAAAGAGCAGAAATAAGAAAAAAATTCTTTTATTAGAAATCAAGAACATCTGGGAATGCAAAGCATAAACACAATGAACTCCGTTTTGTTACTGAATTCGAGCAACAGTTTAAAAAATTTTTCAGATTCCGGTGACCATTTTGACCATGTTCCCGAAAAAATATCAAAAAACACAGATACCACGCTCTCTTTAGTTTTTGATGTAAAATCTAAATCTAAAGTCAAAATTTCGAAATTTAAAAAATGCGGACAGGTAGACAGACAGACAGACTTCGAAAATTCAGTAACGACTCCTATCGGAGTTTATTGATAAATTTTCTCGAAGTAAACAATTGTGTATATCATGACCAAACAACCTAACATAGTAAATTGAGACTTGTACCAAGTGATCACCAAAGGGTTAGAATATACCACTAGAGTGTTGTGAATGTTATACGGAAGATCAAGGAAGGTTTAAACACTAAAAACGCCAAAAGCTGACCTGGTCTAGAATGGCAAAAAGCAACTGGAACTTCAAACCTACAAAATCAAGTTGGCCTGCCGCGAGATAATAGACAAAAGCAGCAGAGGAAGATCCGGACGAGGTAGTTGTACAACTTGATTTGACTCTGCTTTAATTTCTAGTAAAGAATTTTTTACCACAAAGGATCTAACGATGGTTGGTTCTGTTTTGGCCGGAACTGGCCTCAGTTTATTACAGCAAAGACACGATTAAATGGACAAATGATGACAAGTTGGATTTTGTCCCGAAGATCAAACTCTCCCAACTGTAAGGTTCTAGGTCAAAACTAGACGCTCGCTATTGACTAAAGCGCTTTCATTCTTGGGATTCCTCCAATAAACGTAAACCCTGATTTTGTCAAATATAGAACGAAGATATCTAGTAGAACCTATTTGATATCTCTTATCTTCTGAAATCGCTTTCAAGAAAAACCTAAGCAGGAAAAAATGGGTATTTAAGTTCTTACCAAATTACAAATCAACTTAAATTTAATGAAAAAAGATTTAAAAAGTCATTTATTTCAATTTTTCTCCATTAGAAGGATAAGATAGGATGCACTAAGACAGGGCAGACATGCGCACCTTAGTCATCTTCTTCTTCTTCAATTCCCGTACAGCCACAATGAGTCCATTTACCACAAATATGACAGCTTATCCATCCTTCATTTGACTCCACATAAAGGCCTTTGCAATATAAGCATTTAACGTTTTGTCTCGCTTCCATTTTCTCTTCTAAAAGGTGAAGAGGTTATAATAGCAGTCTTCCCTCGTTCTCTAAAAAGTCGTTTCTCTTATTGTGTTACAGGTATGGATATCAATTGTTTAAAATTAATGCAACAGTTGTAGGCTCTCTTCACCAAAATGTTCTTCTAACTGATGAGTAGTTACTATAAGTTCTGGATTCGATTGGAATGCTTTTCGTACGTGTAGAATGCTCATCTAAGTTAGACATCAACTTGTTTCCGGTCTGTCTTCATTTTGTATCTTATTTTTGGGTCCATTGGTATCTGATGTTTATCGTAGGCCTCACTCATTAAATCACAGAAGCTTCTAACGTTTACTAGAGAGGTCTTTTCTGGTTTTCTTTAAATAGCCAAACCAGCTTGATAACTATCATCTTTGAATGGTTGCAATTTAATAACTAATTTGATAAAAGAAAGATTTGAAATCATTTTCCATAAATGTCAAGCCTTTTCCTTTGAAAATATCAGTAATTTGAAACCTAAGAGCGCCTTGAAGTTCTGTATTGTCTCATAGTTCTCTATTTCAAATTTTACTTTTCTTTCCAAAGTAGTTTGAGGGACTTACTTGCATCACATGTGTAGGCGTTTTTGATTTACTATCATTAACAATCCAGTCAGGATTTTGCTACAAGTGCTTGGAATAAACTGAAATGAAGTGGACTCTAAAAGCTAGAAAATAACGATTTTTATGTAGGTTATGTCCTTCTAGGTTTTTAATTTCGTTCGTTCGTTGATTTTAGTTTGCCTTTTGAGCAATAGATGGTAGCCAATCAGAAGTTCTACACAGGACTCCATATTGAAAAGCATCAAAAAAGAAGTAGCTCTCTTTATACAAGAAATAAAATTTGCGTGTCCAACGTGCACACGTACGTTAAAATAACATGTGAACTAATATATCCGTCAAGTATCAGTGTCGCGAGAAACGGCGACTTCTTCAACTTAGACGTAGAAAGTACTACGTCAATATATTGTTTAATTAACGTTATTTTACGATTAGGTCACATTAACGTGTTTTCAACGTCAAATTCTCGTCCTTGTGCTTGTAGGATAAGTCCTTGTTCGTCTGGTATTTAATTTTATTATCTTGTGTTCGTACTCACATAAGATACAAGCCATTATCACACAGTTCGATTTGGTCAACTAACAAATAATATTTCCAGTTTACAGAAAACTAGTTGGCATTTGTTGGTTATTGAGCAATACTAAGTTTCTAGTCAATGATTAATATTTTGTTCTATCCACACTTTTGGCTAGGTGTTTATGATTTGATTACGCATAAAACAAAACTTGTACAAAAACAAATAAAGAGTCTCAATAGATGGTAAGAAACAAACGTGGTTAGTTATGTTTTCAGCTCTCCTTGACCTAATTTCATTGTTATTCTATAAAAAGAATTATTCCTTTACGTCAGATTTCGTCGGTGTCAAATAAATATTTATTATAGTCCTTCGAGGTGCTCATTATTAATATTATCAACGATAGGTTTTTGTTTTGTTAAGGAATTTACCCAAGTGGTCTTTACAATATTAATGAATGAGACCCAAAACATTCATGCATACATGAAACTTAATATTTCACAAAAATTTAAAAATTCTAAAAGGAAATAAAACAAAAATTACCAAATCACATTCTAAATATGTTCAGTACCTAGTACTTAATGCAATTGTTTCATCCAGGACCTACCATTTAAGTCTTAAATGTGAAGATAATTAATTAATAAAAGAGAAAAAGCCTTGATTTTTGCAATGTTTGCATAATTTCGTATCATGTTATGTATAAATAATATCAGATCAAACTATTATGTAATAAAAATTAACCTGTTAATGAAATTTCCTACCTACCTACTAGATTTAATGCAAATTAAATTGGTAAATAGTTATAAATCGTCGGCGGCTACTTTACTTCGTTCTTGACATTCGTCTAGAAACTGTTTTTATTTCGTTTTTATCAATGACCCACTTTGCAGAAGAAAGAGGAAGTATTACAAATATTTTTTTAAAAATATAGAAAACAAATTTTAATTGTGTTCTTTTAAATGTCAATAATTAAAAGTGCAGCACTTTTAATTTCTTTTTATTCTAATTTCTTATGCAAACAATAAATTATTCGTTGACATTTTTATATGTAGATTACGTTCTAGAGCTTGTGACTAATTTTAGGGAAAATTACCACAATAAGAATGATTCTGAAAATGCGAACCTTGAAGCCCTTGAACTAATTTTCAACGTTGCTGCTTATTGCTATTGTAAACTGGTTTGCTTAAATGTGAACTCTGAAATATTAAAGTTGACATTTAACCAGAAGTGTAAACCGCACAAACATATTTGTTCTTTGTAAACAGGTACAATAAATTTAACAATTGATATCGGAATTATAACATTTCTAAAGAGGTTATGTAAAGCTTACTAAGCAAATATCTAATTGTTATTTGTTTAGCTAGCTATTGTGCTTCAAACTGGAAATATATTACAGTATTTCAGAAAAGTTTACTAAACATGAAAAACCTTTGGTTAAAATAATATTAAACAAAGGAAAATTGAAAATTTCAAATCAACCGCCACGCTGAATGCGTCAGGAATATTTTCTAGTATAAACACGTATTATAATTAAAGTTTGAATTATATGCAAAATGCATAATTGTTAGAAACTGGTAAGTAATGTAAAAAGAAATGTTTGGTAGGTACAGATTTTGCATATATTTTGGCACGAATTGAAAATTCGATTAATTCGGTTTCTGTTGTGGGTTTTCTTTTAGATATGATACTTACTAACCTCTGCCAAAAGTTTTCTATGGAACTGAAATCAGGACCAATTCGTTCTGTTAATTGTATTGATGGTTATCCAAACTAAATTAGTTTTTTCCCATGGCAAGGTGAGTTATCGTCCTGGAAAATAAAATCTTTTCCAAACATCATCTCATTCTTCATCCCATGCCACGATATGTAGTCGACCAATGTCTTGGGCAGACATGCAACCCAATACCATACCAACAGTTGGATATTTAATTGCAGAGTGTACATATTTTGGTGAATATTCTTCTTCGGGGGAATCTTCTAACATACTTATTACTGGTACCAGTATGATTGTTGATATTATAAGTTGATACGTCACTGAAGAGCATCTTATGTCACTACCTCTGTGCTCCAGTTTCAATGTTTTTTAACCCATTGCAGTCAAAAATGTTTTTGATTCTAAAAAACAAGCAGCTTCTTCCGTAGTCTAAATCATCTTAGATTTTCCTTTCGCATTATTTAATCGACAGACAATTTGTAATAGGAAAGCCCATTTTAATCATTTTCTATGGAATCTTAAGACGATAATGAACAGAAACATTGCTGATGTAATAATAAATGCCATGATAATTAAAGATAACTAGGGCAAGTGATTCTTTTTCTTGAATTTTCCTGAAAGAAGCAAAACTGTAGTCGCTTTTGTTTCGTTTTGGAAGTAAACGGGCTTTGCCCTCCGTTGTACTCGAACATGAATCAAGCTTTGCTTTGTTTTTGTCAAAACCACAGTAGACCTAGGTGATTCCAAAATAGCTTGAACCCCTCCTAACACGACCATCAATCATAGTTTCATCTCGATACGGCAACCTCTTCCAGAGATGTGTAAGATACCTGTCAAGCAACCAAAAGACGAACAATGCTACTCTTACCACCATCAACAAACCAAGTTTCATCTTGGTTTATTACTAGACGTTTTCGAAACAAAAAATATATTTATGATATCCGACAAGACAAAAGACATTTCAACTAGCCATTTTCAAGCTTTGTGTCCATAAGAGACTTGACCGATCAGTAAGTAAGTCAAAAACTATAACATAACAATATTCTTCTAGTGCAAGCTGACTTTCAGTGTTTGTTCTATTGCTTGTGGTTCCATAGATATTGGAGTCTTTGTTAATACACTAATCTGCGTGAGATCAATAAGATGCAAGCGTATAGTAGGCTTAGTAAAATAAAGTTAAGAAGTCAAGAAAATGATGTGGTGGCCGTCCTGATTTCTGCGATCTAAGCGAGTCCTTATGTAGAAAGTCCAAAAGCTAGTTAATGTTTTAAAAGTACCGTCACAAAGTTCACCGAATGAAATTACCTACTTTGAACAGACCATTTACAGGTAGGTGGCGCCACTGCAGAAGTTGGGTATTAAAACCTTAAAACATAATGTCGAAATTAAATCAACTTGGACTAACGTACGACTTTTAGACTATCCGGGCATCATTGATCGTCTTTCTTTTTTTTTTGACAGATATACTGTATCTCGGAAACGGCTGATCTTAGCAAGATGAGACTTGGATTATTGGGAGTGGTATTTAGAAAATCCAAGCATCACAGGTCGTCGTTTGTTTTTTTTAAATAGATACAACGCATTTAAAGAATCTGAAATGTTTTAACTTAATATGCAGTGTTTTTACTGATACGATTTGAAATATTATTTTATCTAATTTATGCTTCAACTGCATATGCTTTTACTTACCGATGCGTCAATCCAAAGTATTTCTTCTTTTACTTTATATTACAGATAAATATAGAATCCGACCTTGGGCAAGGTGGTCTGTTGAAGGGTACAGTCCAATCTGTTTACAAAGGTAACCCGATCGATGAAACGCGTCGGATTCAGGCCGCAGGCTTGGACCTCGACCAAAGCAAGAAAATAGATGTAGGAAAAACTTAAAAATCTATAAATCGAACGTTGTAGTTTTTGTCATATTTTTCAATCTCCTTTAGGCTTGTTTAATGAAGGATTCGTGAACAGGTAAAGGACCCTTTTGTCTTTGCACCAGGACGTCAAAAGTCTTTTGCATGACCCTGAGCGGACTTTTACTGAAAGCGTGATAAAGTTTCTTTTAAATCCCAATTGCTTGCCTTTGCACCGATGCAAGAAGAGCGAGATAAAATCTACCCTCCATAAAACAAAATAAACACCCTAAGAACTGGAAAGCGAGCCTCGGACATCGAACTGTGCTGGAACATAAGGTCATGAAATGGAAGAGCTCAAGAAGTGATACTGGAAATCAACAACCACAAAATTGACGTTTGTGCTCTCTCCGAAACCAAACGTAGCGGCAAAAAGAAAGCTATCAAAACGACGAATTCGGGAGTTGAGTATTAGGAAAAGTTCACAAAAGACATTGAACATAATTTTTATGGTACCCAAAGGAGAGTTTGGAAATTATCAAGATCTACAAAGAAACCAGTCAACGAATACAAAAAAATAAACACGATAAATATGAAAAAATGTGTAAATTATTCTAAAACATTCTACAAAGAAGAGGCCACACCACAATACAGTAAACTGACACACAGGGATCAAGGAAGAATCGATCAACAACAGATGCAATATAGGTGATCCGACAAATCGCCAAAAAAGTTGTTGATAATAATCCAGTCTTTCTATGTTTTGTTGACCTAATTTTAACTAAGGCCTTTGACAGATGTGATAAAGATCCTTAAAGAGAAGAACATTCCTTTAAAACCGCCAGAATTATAGAAGAGCTCAACTCCAATTGTTATACTAAAATAACAATCACAGGCAAATTGACAGACAAAATCTCCATGAACATTGGAATTAGACAAGGTGACAGCTTAAACCCACTACTGTTAAAACTGTTAATGGACAAACTAATAGAAAGTGCGAGAACAATGAAAGGGTACAAACTAGGAAAACGGATTATCAACATAATTTGTTATGCAGACGATGCGGCCAGTAGTAAAGATGGTTTACAAAAACTCGTTAACATCTCGGCCGAGAAGTACAACATGGTTGTATCTCTTGAAAAAACAAATGCCAAACTGTGTCCAAAGAACCTGTGAGATGCAAAAATGGTAATCGATACTAAAGCAATAGAACAAACAATGACTTTTAATTACTTAAGAGTAAACATAACAAGCGACCGTAACCTCACCCAAAAGACAATTAATCAAATAAACGAAGCCCCAGTGGTATCGGAAGCACTGAGGAATATCATATGGAGAAATAAACATCTAAAAATTGATGCCAAAACGAGAATATATAAGACCTGTGTACGCCCAATATTAACCCATGCCATAGAAACCAGAGCTGACATTAACAAAATGAAACAATCATTAAGGACATCTGAAATGTAAATCTTGAGATCCATAGTAGGAAAACCTCTATGAGACCATATAAGAAGTGAAAACATTAGACAGCAAGACACGGTAAGATGAGGTTGCGAAAGAAGAAAAAACTATCAGAATAAATGAAGACACGAGACAACAAACCTGAGGGATCCAGATCACCGAAAGGCCTCCTAAAAGATAGCAAGATAGCTGGATATTAGTCTCTCAGGAGAAAGATACCCAGTAAAACACAGGCCAAAGGCCGAATGCAAAAAGAAGAAGAAGAAGAACTTAAACTACTCGTATCAGTGTGGTCTTACTTATTCGGAAGAACCCATCTTTCAAGAAAAACGAGTCAACAATGCTTGATAAATTTACTGTAGTATCCCAGCGATTGCATCAAGAAGCCCTCCCAAATTCGTTTTGGGTTCTGGATATAGGAAACTCCACCACTGCTCTGATTTTGTCTGGGTTGGGCATTATGCATTTGTTGGTAATTACATGATCCAAATATGAGAAAAAACTTGCTCTGATTCAACTGGATCTTTAAAAGCTAGATTGTCGCAACCTATCACACACTTTCGTTGATTTATCGATATGCTATCCTTGTACGAATGTGGAATATATACTGTGGCATCTCTTCGGTAAGCTAAGCGCTCATTCTCTTAACCCCCTACGAGCTTTTGAAGCGTAACTGGCGCGTTCTTGAACTTGAAGAGCATAGTATCTTACTTTGCCACCACTGCTTGGTGCAACCTAGAATTCAGGTCTTAGGAATTGTTTTGGCTTTTGCCTAGTTTGTCAAGAATATTCGATGTGCTTGGCAGTGGATATTTATGATCAATTAGGACATCTGATATTTTTTATGTTCCTTGACGAACCGAATTTTTCGGGCACTTTGTGTACTATTGGAAAACTCCATGAAGGACTGCTTTCTTGAATGATATTTTGCAAGAGTTTGTTGACTTGTTTTATGTCTTTATGCTGCATTGGTGATTTTTAGTAGTTAGATGTACAGCTCGACCAACCTCAGAAAAGCCCTGAGTGGGCGTGTACGGGGGAGCTACATATTAACCAAGTACACTCGCATTCAAAAATCTTTCGGGGCGAAATTTAAATAAAACTATTCATCACCAATAATATGTAATGGATTTAGGACAACTTTTTGTCAGTTAATGTACTTGAGTAAAATTATGCTCCCGATTGGTCGACGTTGCTTGTTATTGAAATTAGTTCTCATATTTTCCCGGGCTTTTCTGAGGTTGGTCTCGCTGTAGATTAGTTGTTGGTCAGGTTTAGCTTTTAGTTGGTGTTTAATTCTATTAACAAATGTGTCTTTATTGAAATTTAAATTAATTTAAAAATCTTTACCACAGGTAGGATTCGAACCTACGTACCCTTATCTCGCGTGAGGTGCACTAACCAACTGCGCTACCGAGGTAGGTATTCTAGTTAGTTAATTAGTCTCAAATCTTTCTAGATATTAAATTTAATAATTTTCTTGAGTTACTCACTCATGGCAGACATTAAATTATTAATGACGTCTTTACCATAGGTCATATTACAATTTAAATTAATTTAAAAATCTTTACTGCAGGTAGGATTCGAACCTACGCACCCTTATCTCGCATAAGGTGCACTAACCAACTGTGAACTGATGAACAGCTGATGACGGTGGCATTGCGCATGCCTGGTTCACAATGCTCACGGCTGCCCGTTGCAGTACTTCGAGCACATTGAGAATGCTCGATTTTATCTGATCTGCGACAATCGTTGATTCCAAATGCTACAGATACTTGTCCGAGTACGATGGCAAACGCTTTCGGTGTACCCACTATGCTCTGAACGCGATGGCAAACGCACCCTTGGTAGACTAGCCATTCTCAACCATGGACATTAGAGATGCTTAGCTTCTGAGGTGGCGTACTCTGGGATATTTTCTGTCAATTATAATTGCTTTTTGCCTTTCTAGCTAAATAATTCAAGGTCTCTTCTTTGACAACAAAGGCTATTGCTTCTTTCGGAGTGTTCAGTTCATTCACCTCTTCAGGCCAGTTCCGAAAAGTGTTTGCAATTGTACATGGTGGCTTTTAATGTTCTGGCATCTGCATCTTCAAAGTTAATGTGATTTCTACTAATAACTTGCTTCTTCGATGTGATTTAATAATCATAATTTCATCATCTAAGGAGAACTTATTGAGTATGGTATCGAAAAATGGCTTAAGAAAATAAGCACAGATACTTACACAGCATCAGTCATTATTTCTTCAATGAACATCCCCTAAAGTGGAGGTATCGTGCAAGTTTTGCTAAACGTGCTTGGATCAGATGGATAAATGTATGGAGATCAAATGAGGAAATGCAGCAGCATTTAGGTCAAAAAATGAAATGTGGAGCTGAACATGTGATAGTATGAGACTCCTTCTGGAGTGATCTCAAGTTATAGGAGAGAACATGCATAAGTTTATGTATCTCGACATTCTAGAAAAACAATCTGAAGTCCAGTACAAAAAAACTGGACATGAAAGATAAATTTCCTAATGTAACTGAAAATTTGTGACAGAAATAAAAAATACTTGGTCTAATATAAAAATAATTTTTTTTATTAACTTCATAAATAAACCAAGGTACAAACTTACAGATATTATATTATCTCTAATGTCAGGAAGAAAGCAATAATAACATTAATACAATTATTCTTTTTCTCTAAACATTATTTTATACAGAAGACTTTTCCTCATTATGAAGTAACATGTGACTTTTTAAAATGTTTTTTCTTGCAAATTTATAATTACATATTGGACACACAAGATTTCGACTATGAGTGTTCATGTGTTTATTTAAATCACTACTCCGTGCACTTTTGAATCCACATATCTTACAACTAAAAGGTTTCTCTCCGGCATGAATTGCCATGTGTCGCATGAAATCATATTTTCTTCTAAATTTAAAACTACATTGATCACACTCAAAAGGCTTTATACCATTGTGAATCATTGTGTGCACTTCTAACGTGGCTTTTGCTTTACATTTATAATTACATATTTCACATTTAAAAGAAGTTGAAGTATTATGAGTTTTCATGTGCTTTGTTAAATCCTCTTTCCGTGCACCTCTGTATGCACACAGCTTACAGCTGAAAGGTTTTTCCCCACTATGAATTACCATGTGCTGCTGAAAAAGATACTTTTCTTTAGATTTATATGTACATAGGCTACACTGAAATAGTTCTTCTTCATCACTATGACTGATCATGTGCTGATCTAATGTTCTTTTCGATCCACATTTATAGTAGCAATAGTTGCATTCAAATGATTTCTTATTATTGTGAATTCTCATGTTGTGTATAACCAACACATTTATCGCTGTACATCTATATCCACATAAACGACACTGAAACAGCTTTTCATCAACATGCTTTAATATATGTACTTGTAAAGAACTTTGGTCATCCCCTTTATAGTCACATATTATACAGGATTTCAGATTTGTAGGAATTTGCGGGTGCATCTTGAAATGACTTCTTGATGAATATTTTTTATTACATACTTTACATTCATAATGTTTCTCACCAGTATGAGTTCGCAAATGTATTTTGAGTTGGTTTTTTAATAAATATTTTTTATTACATAATTTACATTCAAAGCGTTTTTCACCAGTGTGACTTTGCAGATGTCTTTTGAAGTTACTTATAAATATGGTTTTATAATTACTGCATATATTGCATGTAAATAACTTTCTTATCGATTTCTCTAAATCTGCTTGATTTTCGGAAACAATCTCCACATCTATAAAAATGGAGTCAGTGTTATAAAAAAGATATAAGATGCAGAGGCATTTACCATCTGATAAAGCAGCTTCTTCCTGGTCACTAATGGTTTCATTTTTTACATTTTCCATTTTTGGAATTAACCAGTTTAATTTCCTCTTCAGGTGTTGTTAAAAGATGCCATTAGGGAAACAAAGGCACTTAGAATTTTATAATTTGATACTTAATATTAATTCTTTCGTGTTTATTTTTTTCTGAAGACGTGATCATGATCATTATTATGATCAACGATATATCACACAGAACATCCACGATATATCATGATTCATGTACAAATTCACAGTATTGTTATTTACAATTCGATACAGATTTAAGTACGTTCGTTTATCTTGTTTTTTAAAGTCGGAGTGCACCGCTTGTAAAAGCTGTTCGTTTGTTGTGATTGCGCTAACAGAGGGCGCTATTATAGCGTTCGTTTTTAATAGTACGGAGTAAAATAAAATGTACAAACTCTTTTATAATGTAATGAGCAGCTAAATCCACACTTTAATTTTTTTATTGTTGTTTAATTTCTTTACAAACGTGAGAAATATTCAATAAATTAATATGCGGATAAATTTTATTTTCATTTGGTCACCCTGCGCAGAAGAAACAAAAAAAACAAAATACGTTTTATAACCTCATTTTGATGATTATTTTATATCAATGATAATTTGTTATTTATTACAATGAAAAACCTAATCAAAAAGTACATTCTGACTTCCATTGGTATCTATGATTTCTTTTTTCATTTCATGGCATTACAGCCTGTAAAATTGAAACCAAAACTTACATTCTAAACAGCAGTACAATGTACAAAAAAATGTAGTTACATTATACATAGCATTATGATACAGTTTTTGTTTTGTAGCTGTTTTATTTATTCTTGTCCAATCCACTATATGTTTAAAATGCTGTTTGTACACTAGTCACACTTATATTTTCAATTTTTAGCTTTTTTGCTGACCTGTTAAGACTTATCCAATTTCCAAGTTATAGTCAGTCGTTCAGGGAATTACTCACCAGCGTGAATGCGCATATGTCTCTGTAAAGTGGTTTTCCATGTACATTTATGGCCGCATATTCCACATTCGAAGGGTTTTTTCCCACCATGAATGCGCATGTGTGTTTGTAAATTGCTCCTCTGACTGCATTTATAATCGCATATCTTACATTCAAAAGGCTTTTCGCCACTATGAAAACGCATATGTAATTGTAAACTTTTTTTCTGACTGCATTTATAATCACATAATTTACATTCAAAGGGCTTCTCGCCAGTGTGGATACGTATATGTACCTGTAAACTGCTTTTAACTGTAAATTTACGACCGCATATCTCACATTTAAATGGTTTCTCGTCATTGTGAACACACATGTGTCTTTGTAAACTGCTTCTCTGACTGCATTTAAAGTCACATATTTTACAATCGAAAGGCTTTTCGCCAGTATGAGCCCGCATATGCGTTTCTAAATGACTTCCCCAACTGCATTTGTAACCGCATATGTTGCATTCAAAGGGCTTTCCACCTGTGTGAACGCTCATATGTCTCCCTAAACTACTTTTTAATGTAAATTTACAACCACATATTCCACATTCGATGAGTTTCTTGCTCGTTTCTTTGTCATTGTGAAAGCGCATATGTATTCGTAATCTGTCTTTTCGTATGCATTTATAATCACACATCTGGCACGAAAAGGGCTTTTCACCAGTGTGAACGCGAATATGTTTTCGTAAACTGCTACTCGATGTAAATTTATGACCGCATGTTCCACATTCAAAGGGTTTTTCGCCATTATGAACACGCATGTGTACTTGTAGACTATCCTTCTGACTACATTTATAATCACATAACTTACATTCGAAGGGCTTTTCACCAGTGTGAACACTCAAATGTCGCCGTAAGCTACTTCTCAATGTAAATTTGTAACCGCATATTCCACATTCGAAAGATTTTTTGCTAGTTTTATCGCCATTATGAAGACGCATATGTGTTTGTAAGTTGCCTCGCTGACTACATTTATAATCACATATCTTACATCCAAAAGGCTTTTCACCTGTATGAACGCGCATATGTGTTCGTAAATTGCCTTTCTGGCTACACTTATAATCGCAAATCTGGCATACAAAGGACTTTTCTCTATTGTGAATACGGATATGTTTTTGTAAAGTATTTTTAAATGCAAATTTACGGCTGCATATTCCACATTCAAAAGGTTTTTCATCACTGTGAACAGCCATATGTGTTTGTAAACTGCTTCTTTGGCTGCATCTATAATCACACATTTTACATTCAAAGGGTTCTTCACCTGTATGAACGCGCATATGTGCTTTTAGTTGGTTCTTGAACTTGCATTTGTAATTACATAGTTTACACAAAAACAATCTTATTTCTGAAGAGTTTGTATTTGTGCCAATTAATTCTTCTGAAATATTAACAAGTTCTGGATGCAAATCTTTAGAAGTGTCTTTAATATCTACAAAAGAAACGAAGTTTACTTGTATTCAAAATGTTAAAACTATGATTACTTACCATCTGATAAAGATAGGTGTTCTTGGCGAATAAAAAGTGAGAATGGGATTTTATGGTCTTCACTACTTTGCATTCTTTGTTCAGACTCCATTGCTGGAATTATTAATGGAAGCATTAAGTAGTGAACATTTACTAGCAAAAGTTCCGAATAATTTCCATCTCCATCGAACTTTCTCTATTTACAATAACTTCAACTATATGTAAATAAATATATACGCACAGGAAAAAATAAGAAATCAAGAGATGCTCCGAACGAGCAGGATTCTTTCTCTTTATTTAATTTAATCACTGCAATACACAGATAGATAATAATTAAAAACAAGAAAGTATTTACAATAATTAGAGTAGTTACATCGTTCCAGTAGACAGCTGATGAATTCACAAGGGAAATTAATGATTATCGATCCGCTGGTGATCTAATTGTAGGTTATGTTATGTTATGTTCTTCTTCCAACGTAATATCACAGATTAAATAAGGGTGAGATATTTCACTCCCTATTCCACAAATGTTCCTATATTTTGTCTCTGCACATTTACATTTGCAGCTCTGGGAGTTTGCCACGCCTACTCTTTTACGCGCGTTTTATGAAAAGTGCATACACGCTGTGTATGGCGTTGTCGACGTTTGGGGTCAAAATTTAAATATAAACAACTTTAAAGGGTAACTTAATAGAAGTTGATGCGTTTGGTTTTAAGAATGTCAGTACTAATTAGATCCCACGGTAAATAAACGACTTTCTCGAACTTTTGGTAACAAAAGGGCCTGTACATACGTGGTGATCATTTACGACAAACAATAGTCAGGTTTCTAAAAAATTTTTCCCAGGATCTTACTAAATGAAAATAGTGCTTACAGGAATTGGATTTTTTACTGTGCAGAAGGCGACGCAGTTTATTGTATTCCTTGTTTGTTGTTTGAACTAGGCAGTACCGAATTCTCTATGCCGGAAACAGGAGATCCACTATCGACATAAAAACCTTTCAAGTGAATATCAACCAAGATCACTGGAGAAATAAAAAAAATGATTATTTGCGAAAAGAAAAAGTGGAAAATTATTTTAAAATGCATATTTTGGGTGCAATTTTGTTTTGCATAAAAAACAATGAGGCGTTGCGAGTATCTATTGAAAAAACTGGACACCCAAATTCCGGAAAACCGTTACTAACAATAGAGCTGTTAGTCATTATGCAACAAGGACTTGGAAAACAAATCAGCAAAATACTTTTCGCCACAAATTTGCTGTCAAAAACCGAATTGTATCAGAAATGAAACGTGTCAAATATTTCAGTCATTTTGGATATAACTCCTGACGTATCTCATCTAGAACAACTTTCATTTATTATTAGATATATATAAAAGAATAAGAATGTGTGTACGATTGAAGAGCGATTTTTGGGATTTTTAAAAGTAAAGAAGAAAATCAGTTATGCTTTGGTTAATATTCTCGAAAAATAGTTAGCGGTTTTGAGTCATCTTGATATCCAACAGATCATAGGGCAATATCAGGGTGTTCAGGCGAGAAAATTATTAGAATATTGTCCCATGTTTAAAACACAACTTAAATTTAATGGCGTTACATAATGACTCAGTTAACTCTGACATAATCACCCTTTTTTGGAACAATTCAAAACATTTTTAATTATCTACAATCAGATGGGATAAGCTTAAATGTATGTTAAAATTAGCATTAAAAAGATTTAGTAACACGAGATGGTCATCGAAAACAGTAGCCCTAACAGCCAGCGATCATTCAATTCTTCTTCAAGACCTTCTAGCACTTCTGCAAGAAATGACTGATCCAACTATTTATCCCGAAGACACTGTTAGTAGGGTGAAGAATGGTCAAAAAAACTTCAGGCAATACGAATTTGTTATTATTTTGGAAAAAATTAATACGAAAAATGTGACAGTTGATATAGCGTTCAAATATATCAAAGGATTACTAGAAGAAAGCAAGAATTACAGAAATGGTTGTTTTGCTAAACCTGAGAGAGCTGTTAAGGATATATGACAGAATTGTGGTATTCCCATAGAAAAAAAATTAAAATAAAAATGTGGAAGAAATTCTGTTGAGTAATTCCACATTTGGCAACAGTGCTTGTACCTGTGCTTTCATAAACTCTTAACGCAGTCTTTTCAGCTTTTCAGAGTTTGTACCTTTTACTAGGTACAATAAAAAAAAAACAAAAGAAAAGCAGATGCATTTTCTTATTTTGTTGAGGTATTGATCAGTGATGTGCGTGTCAACAATGCCGACGTCAACAATTCATTCTTGACATGTCAACAATAAGAATTGTTGACATGACCTTATTGATGTCAAGTATGTCAACTATGTCAACAATTTAGACATTATGAATGCACATGCGCAAAGCTGTTAAACTTGATTTTTCCTTTATTATTTAAATCTTAAATAGTTTATTACAATAATTTTTATTTGACTTAAGTATTTGAGGGCCAATTATATGAGGCACAGGGAATTGTGAGATGCTTAAGTACGTTCAAGTCTAATGTACGTATAGAATAATTTTGATTAGAAAAAAATAAATGCTAGGATGTTGTTCATCATGTTAGCATTTGTTTTTTCAATTAATACTAACTGTCACATTGCTAGAATTGCCCCCACCACAGTTTATACCTTACAGAATCAGTTGGATCACTTCCCTTACATTTTGTCTTCCACTTCAAGAAACTCGCGGTCTATGCGCAGAGTACTATTTTCTGTCCAGAAGTAGAGGGATGAAAAATCTAACCTTAATCTTCAAAGAAATAATCTCATAAAAGATTGTATTATTTAAATGAAATCAACTTGCATATTCTGTAAGTGAATTAGTGAAATTGTTGGGTGTTGGTAAGTTACATTAGTTGTGAAATTTGAATGTCAACTGCTTATATAACCTCCCCTACAAGCGCGCGGTCTACAGTTTAGCGTGCGCAGACCAAAAACCAGGAACACGAAAGATCAAAAGAACCGCTTTGAGTGATCTAACTGATTCTGTAAGGTATAAACTGTGCCCCCACATATCCGAACTAAAAATCTTAGTATGGGCCTATGGAGCTATGAGTAAACATACTTGTAATTTTACCGATTCCATGGAAATAAGAATAAATACATAGGATTTAGTTTTTTAATGCCATTTTATTTAAATAATATTTTGGTTTTTCTTTTCCATCTTCAGTTACTGTCACAGTCTTTTATAACTGAAAACCCAATTCATCAAAATTCTTATTCTTTAACCTTTCAGCCATTTTGATTCTTGAATTGTCTTGAACATCTTATTAATGATCTTATTAGACATTTTAGCTTATTTTAGCACCTGTGTTTACAGGTTAGGTTTAACGGGTTTAACGAAAAATGTGCAGAATCCTACTTTATTTGCAAAGTTGACACATTGTCGACATTGTTGACACATCGTCGACATTGTTGACATTTTTGATGTGAAAAATCAATTGTCGACACGAAAATGTCAACAATCATTGTTGACGTGTCAACACACATCACTGGTATTGATACTATAACCAGATTTTTAAAATTCAGGAAAATTAGTTTATTAGAATTTTAGTAGCACAATAAGAAATAATTTAATACCAAATACTTTTTATGTATTTATTAATTCTATGTTTATTAAAACTTCAGATATTAATATTACAAATCGCATTTAGTTCCATATGCATACTAAATAATTTATAATTTATTGTTTATTAATAGAAAGTGAAAAGGCTGATGCATGATCAAAAGTAGTCGTTTTACAATTTTAAATATTTTGTATAAAGTGTGAGTATAAAATAAAACGTAAAATTCATATTTGTTTTTTTATGGGCGAGTATATTGAAAAATCTTGAGACAGGTATTTCTTTTGCGATCTTGATAGACCCTGTTATTGTCTCAACGATGGTATGGAAATTCTTGCACTTCACATAACAAAATCTTATGTGCATGCTCATTGCCAAATGGTTGATAGCAGGCACTGTCAACATTTAATATGCTAAGAGTTAAATTAAATAATGTATGATATTCGTTTTTGGTACCCTTAATTGAAAGCTTTTTCATATCTCAAGAATTAGAAGTTTTTTTTTTACTAAAAAAATTTTTTTATGCAAAATGTAACAATCTTTTTATCATTATCATCAACCTAAATTCTAAATAACAGTACAACATATTGTTAGTTGATAGCAAATGAGATTTTTTATTCACGTTTTGTGAAAATAGAACAAAATAAAATCAAAAAATAGTCTAAACTTAGAATTGATACACAACTAAACTAGTAACTGCGCTACCTTAAAATTATAATTCACAGAAACATTTTCTGTTTTTATTATACCTTAGATAATTGTAAACTTCAGCAGTAAGAAACGGGTTATCAGACACCAACACCGTTGTGTTCACCATTTGCTATCAGAGTCATACTTGCAACATTACTTCTTTTTTTTCATTTATTACCTATCAGTTACCGGACTTTTTAAATTGTAATTTTGATTTTTAGCTTTTATTGAAGGATGTTTTCATAAACTGTCACTCCAACTACATTTGTGAAGCTGGTGAACAAAACCAGGTACACCCACATGTCTATTAAGATGTATTTATCTGTCAAGATACTAAAGCGTGCGCCCTTAATTTTAAATTTATAGTCACAGCCATTCAAGGAATTATTCACTAGTGTGAATGCGCATATGTCTCTGTAAAGAAATTTTCAATCTAAATTTATGTTCACATATTTCACATTTGAAGGGCTTTTCTCCACTATGAATGCCCATATGTGTTTGCAAATGGTCTTTTCTTTTCGATTTAAAACCACATATCTCACATATGAAGGGTCTTTCGCCACTGTGAACGTGCATATGTGCTCGCAGATTGCTTCTTCGACTACATTTATAATCGCATAACTTACATTCAAAAAGCTTTTCGCCACTGTGAAGTAGTAAATGTATTCGTAAACTGTCTCTCCGACTGAATCTATAATCACATATCTGGCACGCAAAGGGTTTTTCACCAGTGTGAACGCTGACATGCTTTCGTAAATTGCTACTTGATGTACATTTATAACCACAGATTCCACATTCAAAGGGTTTTTCGTCACTATGAACACGCACGTGTATTCGTAAACTGCCTCTCTGACTACATTTATAATTGCAAATCTTACATTCAAAGGGCTTCTCACCAGTGTGAACGCGTATATGTTTCTGTAAAGTACCTTTCAACGTAAATCTATGACCGCATATTCCACATTCGAAAGGTTTTTTGCTCATTTTATCTTCACTGTGAAGACGCATATGTCTTTCTAAATTGCCTCCCTGACTGCATTTGTAATCACAAATCTTACATTCAAAGGGTTTTTCATCTGTATGAACGCGTATATGTATTCGTAAACTGCTTCTGTGACTACATTTATAACCACATATCTTACATTCAAAGGGTTTTTCCTCTTCGTGTGCACGCACATGTCTCTGTAAATTGCTTCTCTGGCTACATTTGTAGCCACACAGCTTACATTCAAAGGGTTTTTCACCTGTATGAATGCGCATATGTATTCGTAAACTGCCTCTCTGACTGCATTTATAAAAACATATCTTACATTCAAACGGTTTCTTGTCCTTGTGAATGCGCACATGTCTCTGTAAATTGTTTTCCACTGTGAATTTACGACTGCATTGATTCCATTTAAAGGGCTTGTCAGCAATATGGATGCTCATATGTGTTTTTAGATTGTTCTTGAATTTACATTTGTAATTACATAGAGTACACAGGAACAATTTCATTTTTGGAGAATTTGTGTTTGCGCCAGTTCGTCTTTCGGCAATATTAACAGCTTCAGGTTGCAAATCTTTAGAAATGTCTTTAATATCTACAAAAGAAACGAAGTTTACTTGTATTTAAAACTATGATTACTTACCATCTGATGAAACTTGTTCTTGGCTAGTAAAAGGTAAGAGTGGCATTTTATAGTCTTCGCTATTTTGCAGGTTTTGTTGAGACTCCATTGTTAAAACTATTAACGCCTTGCTCTACAAGAATCATGAAATAACTTCAACTGTATGCAAAGAAATTAGATGGGTACAAGTAAATAACAAAGCAAGTGATTTTTGTTTTGTCGGTCTTGTCAAGAACAGTGCGGCCAACCTCTAATAATTAGAAATCCCTACTGGGTGCTTGAAAATTCCCTATTTTGTAAAAACAGTTTTTATGCTAAATGGGTACATTTTACAACTTTTAATTTTACGTGCATATAAAAGTTCATTATAAGTAGAGTGTAAATAATTTTTTTCAATTTTTTAAACCACGGAAATACGGAGAAATAAATTAATAAATTTTAAATTTCTGATGGTAACTGACGTCATTGACCTTTGCAACTGTAGCCATTAAAAAGCCAGAGCGCCGGCAGTATTGCCGGCATTTCAATCTGTATGTAACCTACTTAACCTAAAACATAAACTTACAAATTATTTTGTGTTACTCGTGCGTTTAAGTTTGTGTTTTTCATTTCTTTTCATCATTATTCCAATAATAACATTAAAAAAAAGTAATTTGTTAAAAACGAATTTGTGTAATTTTCCCTCAAGTTGGCAGCACTGGTTAAAAGATATACCTAATCAGCAGCGGGATTCTTTAATTTGGAATGGAAACGAATTTTCATATTACTACAATAGATAGATAGATCTAAAGTAGTTAAAGGAGCATTTACGATAATTGGAGTGGTACAATATTGTAATCACAAGAGAAATCCCCGCTACAAGGTCTGATATAATCTTACTCGGTGCATCAATACGTGTTATAAGTAACAAGCGATCATTAAAATTTCAGTTCTCAGGAGGCTATGAAAAATATCATGTCTTAGTTTCCTCTATAAAATTGACAGTTAGAAACAATTAGAAACAATCAGTTTATAGGTTATGTGTTGCCACGCGCTATATCTTAGTTACGCCCTACGGAAGAACTTCACAGCCTTCTGGAAAATGAAATTTTAATGATCACTTGTTTTAATTATAAATGCATTGACGAGACGAGTGAAATATCAAAATTTGGAACACAAATTAGTAATACGGGCATCTACTCTGGTGATTACAATTATATTTACATCATTCCGGTAGACAGCTGATGAATCTCACGAGTGGCATTAATGATTAACAATCCCCTGGTTATATTATTGGAGGTTATGTTGCAGGTTGTATATGGTACCAACACTTGAACAAACGACGATCGAAAATTGAACTCAATAATGATTTTTCCTTGGAAAGAAACGCTATTGTTTACGTCGAATTTGATAAGTTTGAGGTTATTGGAATTTAACTTATATATAGAGAAAAATTATTAGAATGTCTTGTTACGTATTTTTCTTTATTTTTTTGTTTTCATGTATTTCCTATAATAAAACTGGAGGTTAAATTTATTTTAGATTTCACATTTTTAATTAAAATTTGACACTCTGTATTTCGAAAACAGTGGACTTTAGGAAAAAAGGTTATATGACAAAGAGGGCTTAATTCTGATCGAAAAATGCATTGTGAATTCTTCTTGTTTTTGAAGTGACGTATAACCTTACCATAGGCTGGCAAATTTGTGAGACTGAAAAATCCAATTCTACTTGTAAAAGACGCATTCTACAGGAAAAATGCAAAAGGAACCGTTTTGCCCAATCTATGTAACTCCAAAATTAGAAAAATCTTTTAATTTCTCAGTGGCGTAACAATTCTTCTTTAGGATGTCCCAGTGTTCTGCCTCTGATATTAAACAAAAAAAAAACTGTGTGGATCAGTAGACGCCTGAGAATAACGAGCATATTGACGGATCATTAATCTTTTGGTTTCTAATTCTGAGATACTAATTTTGTAACAAACCTTCACCAAATTATAGCTTTATTGTTGCACATGTAACATTCGAAACAACCTTGGCAGGATTTCACTAGATGTTAAATTTGCCGTTCAGAATAAACAGAGTAAAGTCTTTAATAAGCGGCTCCACAATTTTTTGTCCGTTTATTGGGAGCGTCAGGTTTTACAAAATCTGTCCGCTTATAGGGAGTGTCCGTAAGAGGAGGTTTTTCTGTACCGTATTAGCACTTTGTTAATAATTTTTTATCCTGCCTAAGAGTGACTTAAAGATTATTCAACTTGTGCAATAAACCAAAAGGCAACCAAAATACAAAAATCATAGGTTAAGTTATACTTTAACCGGTGTTTATTCTAAACATATCCAGGTCATCGCTTGGGTCACTCAATAGACATTGTAGATATTCATTTCCTGTATAATTCATAGAATATTCTTTAGAACAACCTGTCAAACCAGAAACGATGTTGACTTCCACTTGTTAAATGAACCTTCACTTCCTTATTGCTTCAATCAACATCTTGTATGATAACGGATAAAAAAGTTTTAAGGTACCATAGATCTAGAATCGATGATAATAATGGAACTAGAACAAAAAAAAGTCAAAGTCGTTTCCAGTTAACTTATATCAGGATACTGAAATTTTAGCTTGATAGCTTTAATATTTCTCGAATAACCAAATGCAGACTGTTAAATGGGACACACAGTCCAGAGTAAAATTTGAAATTAAAAGATTAATGCTACTTCTGGCAAGATCAATTTGTCCTAATTATTTTTTGTAGTGAATAAGTAACCGAGATACCCACTTGGGTTATTTATTATCACTTGCACTGTTTCTGTTATGCTTTGTGTCATCTTCAGGCTTATTTCAAAGTGAATATAATTAATTCTAAATTACACAGTATAAAACTGACAGATCAAATAATAATAAAAATTAATTTATTTACATAAAGATTACAGTAGTGAGATCGAAAAAAAAACTAATCACAGCGACCCACGAATTGTAGAGTACGTCTGTGATGACAATTTGTTATTTATTACAATGAATGAAAAACATAATCAAATACTGGGTTCCTTCAGTCTTGCATGGTTATAAATCTCTTTTTCCATTTCACGGCATTACTGCAGGTAAAAATTTAAAATAAAATCTAAATTCTAAATAACAGTACAATTATAGTTACATTATACATAGCATAATGAAAAATTCTTGGTTTGTTTTGTAGTTGTTATCAAATGAGCTTAAAAGAAAGCAGGGCCAATGATAGCTTAAATTTAGATTTATATGGAACTTTATGGATTTCAAAAAACCTTAAATGTTTTTGTTGATTTAATAATCTGTGAAGAAAAGGCATGTGTTCTTAGGACAGCTGCAACATCATCACTTGCATCGAGTGCACATTTCTGGAGCTGACTAAGTAGTCTCATTTCTGTTCATCAGGTATATGTTTAAAATACTGTTTGTACATTAACTGCACTATTTAAATTGTATTTTCAATTTTTAGTTTTTAATAAAGGGTGATTTGGTAAACTGCCATTTTCATTGCACTTGGGAAGCTGATAAACAAAACCACTTTTGATATTGAAGTGTGCGCCATTAGAGACAAATGGACATATCATCCTTCGCTAAAAACTTATAATTTATAGTTGATCATTCAAGGAACTATTCACCGTTGTGAATGCGCATATGTCTTTGTAAAGTGATCTTCAATGTAAATTTATGCCCGCATATTTCACATTCGAAGGGTTTCTCTCCACTATGAATGCGCATATGTGTTTGTAAATTGCTCCTCTGACTGCATTTATAATCGCATATCTTACATTCAAAGGGTTTCTCGCCACTATGAAGGCGCATATGTGATTGTAAATAGCCTCTCTGATTACATCTATAATGGCATATCTTACACTCAAAGGGCTTTTCGCCAGTATGAACGTGGAGGTGTATCCGCAAATTACTCTTCGATGTAAATTTATGACCACATATTCCACATTCGAAGGGTTTCTCTTCTGTATGAACACGCATATGTATCTGCAAACTAATTCTCTGATTGCATTTAAAATCACATATCTTACATTCAAAGGGCTTTTCACCACTATGAAGGCGTATATGTGTCTGTAAATTACCTTTTCTGTTAGATTTAAAATCACATATTTCACATTTGAAAGGCTTTTCTCCACTGTGGACGTCCATATGTGTTTGTAGATTGCCTCTCTGGTTGCATTTATAACCACATATGTTACATTCAAAAAGTTTCTCGCCACTATGAAGACGCATATGTAACTGTAAACTGTTTTTCTGACTGCATCTATAATCACATAATTTACATTCATAGGGCTTCTCACCAGTGTGGACACGTACATGTATCCGTAAACTATTTTTAACTGTAAATCTACGACCACATATTTCGCATTTGAATGGTTTTTCGTTATTGTGAACGCGCATATGAGTTCGTAAACTGTTTCTCTGGCTGCATCTAAAATCACATATTTTACATCCAAAAGGCTTTTCGCCAGTATGAGCCCGCATATGACTTTCTAAATGAGTTCTCCGACTGCATTTGTAACCGCATATCTTACATTCAAAGGGCTTTTCACCAGTGTGAACGCTCATATGTCTCTGCAAACTACTTTTCAATGTAAATTTATTACCACATATTCCACATTCGATGAGCTTCTTGCTCGTTTTATGGTCTTTGTGAAGGCGCATGTGCATTCGTAATCTGTCTTTCCGTTTGCATTTATAATCACATACCTGGCATGCAAAGGGCTTTTCAGCAGTGTGAACGATCATATGTCTGCGTAAGCTACTTTTCAATGTAAATTCATTATTGCATATTTCACAATCAAACGGTTTTTTTCTCGTTTTATCGTCACAATTGCCTCCCTCTTTACATTCAAAAGGTTCTTCACTTGTGTGAACGCGCATATGTTTTTGTTTCTTTGCAAATTCCCGGCCGCGTATTCCACATTCAAAAGGGTTTTCATCACTGTGAGCATCCATATGTGTTTGTAAATTATTTCTCTGGCTGCATTGATAATCACAGATCTTACATTCGAGGGGCTTTTCACTTGTATGAACGCGTTTGTTTATATTTAGATGGTTCTTAAATTTGCACAGCAACAATCTCATTTTTGGAGAACTTGTATTTGTGCTAGTTCGTTCCTCTGCAATATTAACGAGTTCTGGATGCAAATCCTTGGAAACGTCTCCAGCATCTACAAAGTTTACTTGTATTTAAAGCTGTCTTGCAGAAATAATTACTTACCATTTGATGAAGAAACTGGTTTTTGACTAGTTAAAGGTGCGAATGGAATTATACAATCTTCAACACTTTGAATTCTTTGTTCAGACTCCATTGCTGGAATTATTAATGTAACCATAAAGTAATGAATGATCATTCACTAGCAACAGTTTCGAAAACTCTCTAGCTTTTACAGCCTTCTCTGGAGAGGATTCATAAATTAACTTCTAGGTAAAGAAAATATGTGGATACGTACAGGTAAATAAGCAAATATTGTTTGTTTAGTTAGTTTTGTCACAGATTAAATAAGAGTGGAATGTTTCACTTTGACAGATTTGTGGATTCTATTGCTCTCTCTTTCCAAGCAACTCCCAGGGCTTGCTATTTTGACATGTACTGCGCAAGCAGCACAGCGTAGTATGCACTTTTCATAAAACGAGAGTAAAAAAGTAGGCGTGGGTAACTCTCAGAGCTGCTAATGTAAATGCGTAGAGGCTAAAAATGGGGATGGTATAGCGAGTGAACTATCTGACTCTTATTTAATCTGTGATTTGTCAAGAGCAGTGCTGTCAACTGTTTTTAATTTTGTAAAAAAATCCCCGTTTACCATGGACTTCTTAAAAAGATCTGGACTGTCAATACTGTTGGGGATATGAATAAAAAAGATCAGCAGGATTCTTTATTTAATTTAATCACTGCGGTAAATAGATAGATGTAGTCTTTATGTAGAGCAGAGAGAGAGGAGAAGTAATTTAAACAAAATTCATTTGTTAAAAATCCCCAGTCGGCCCATTTCGCCTCCTTGCACACGTGGTATATTTGTGATAACTCTTGGTACAGGGCTCACTATAAGTATAAAATATTCAATAGCTAGAAATATCTCCTCGGCCATTTTAACTGAATTTGAAGGCAAAATAAAAGTTTTCTAAAATGAGTTATATGTTCAGCGAGAAACTAAAAAAGCTAGCAACTCACTCTTTTCTCTTTTGTTCATCGATGCAATTAGAATTTAAATATTTTTGTTTTTAAGTCACAGGTAGAAGTTGTATCTACTATTATTGCAGCTACAAAAAACAACCAATTGGTTTAATCTTTTACGACAAATTCACAATCTTATAGCTTTTGTTTTCTTCGAAACATAGCTTAAAGTTCTGTTTTTTCTGATTTCAACAATTGTCGGTAATTTCGTTGGTTTTTAGAGCAAAATCTCGGAAAAAGTTTCTAAGTTTTTTGCAATCTGTGGTTGACTGCCTCGTCATTATTATTATTGTTGTTGTTGTTATCATTATCGTTACCGTTATCGTTATCGTTATCGTTATCGGTATCGGAATCGGTATCGGTATTATTATTATTATTATTATTATTTTGACGAAAACTCTTTTATTACAACGTTATTAATGTTAATTAATTAATTAATAATAAGAAACATTCTGTCATATTTTTGTTTTATTCCTTAATAGTTTGCCTGTAATCCGTTTCTTATTATTGTTAAATCTTCGCTGTAGAATCTTCAGAAATATGTTGCAATATTGCTCTAAAATCATTAATGGAAAGCAGCAGCTTTTTACAACCAGCCACCCTAGTAAAATGTCATGCAAAGTTGTCAGGTTTAAAAATCTTTAATGGCCTATGAATTTATGGCAGAAAATATATTTAGCTTTTTTTTTATTCAGATTTTAGTGTAGAATAACGTGGTGTACAGATTATGCGTCATTTTAAATACACCCTGTAGATACACAGTGTTGTTGATTTTTTATTACACACTCAATAATTCCGTGAGAAGAAAGTTTTTTTAAAGATTCAAAAACTTAGGTTAGATAGTTTCCAACAGACTAAAAGAACTGCCATCACCTATAAAACAAAACAGCAACGACGTAAAAAATTACTGTTTTAAATGGAACGCTCTATTTTATTAGATAATTAGAATGGTTATGAGATTTTAGATACAGTACAATTTTAGTTTCTTAATTGACAAATAAACAAGGTAGTAGCGATAATAATTAAATTACCACAAGTAGGCTTTGAAAATGCAAAAAACATTTTTTTTGTAACTGTCACTACAGTGACAACTTTCCCGACTTAAAAACATCAGGGAAGAGTTACTCTACCTGCCTAGCCAGGGAAATACTTCTTTAATCGAATTTTGTTTTTTTTTTATATTTTCAACGAACTCCGAAAGGTGTCATTATTGAATTTGCGAAGTCTGTCTGTCTGTCTGCCGGTATTTTTTCAAATTCTGAAATTTTGACTTCAGATTTGGATTCTACATCAAAAACTAAAGGCACGTGGTGTCTTTGTTTTTTGATATCTCTTCGGGAACATGATCAAAATGGCCGCCAAAGTTTGAAAGAAGGAACAAAACGGAGTTCGTTGTGGTTATGCTTTGCATTCCCAGATGTTTCTATTTTAGACCTTTATTTTTTTTTTAATATACAGTGCAGAAAGAATTTTGTACGTATTACGTCAGGGAAATATCTTCCCAGTACTTGCAAGTTTCCATGTTATCTTTTTACTTTTATTGTTTATTTACTTAATAATATTTAATTCCATGAAACAACGATTAGTAACTTCAGATTTATATAGTTCTTAGAAAATCATACGGGGATTCCTTATTTCAAATCGTATCAAACAATACAGTTCGTGATAATTTGACAAAGTACTAGTATATAAAGCGTCTCTAAACCCATGTAGATTCATACTCAATTCTTAAATCTAAACACAACATACACAAGAAAATTTATCAAAATGAACAATAAGATCGTTATTTTTGCTCTGGTAGCATCTTTCTGTGTTTTCATAGCTAGTGCTATACCTGTCGTTAAAGAAGACGAATTTTCTCAAGGTATGATTGTTATACAAAATTCTGTAAGAAATAAATAAAAATTGTTTTTATTTTAATTATTATAGAACCTGGACTTCGTCAAAAACGTGTTTCATGCGATTTACTCAGCGCAAGTGTTAAAGGTGTGAAACTCAATCACTCTGCGTGTGCTGCTCATTGCTTGGTTCAAAGATACAAAGGAGGTTATTGTCAAAACGGAGTTTGTCATTGTCGTAAATAAATTTCTTTGATAATCAATTTTATTACTTTCTGTATTTATTGTTTATTTTTGTTAACAAAATGGTTTGAATAAAATAAATAACGGATTTTTATAATAGAACATTAGCGCATTAAATTTATGAATCTTTACTTATGGTCAACGTATACCCGTACTATTTACTATTTCTTTTTTTCACTATGACAACTGGACTTGAATATTCAGAGTTGCTTGGTTTAACAATCATCTTTGCTTGAAACAAATCTTTGATTAACAGCACTGGACAAATGTTGGTTAAAATCATCTTTATAGGTAAGAAGTAAGAAGAAACTTAATCTAAATAGACAGAACAATTTTCGTTCCTTACTAAGTAAAAATACACACAAAAATAGATAACAACAAAAATTTGTAAAAACAATATTGGAAGTAATATTCGAATATTAGACAAAGAGAAAGATAATAACTATTATAAAATAACAAGAACGCGATTAAAAAATAATATTTCTTGCTTTTACGCATTAATTTCTTTTAAAGCACCTGTAATATTTTCTTGAAGATATCTCAAATTTTCGCACGCTAAATTGTCATAGAAAAAAAGAATCTGTCGATTAATTCTTCTTAAACGACCTACAGCAGTATTTCCTTAGAACACTTAAGTATTATCTACTTTTACGAAAACGCTTGGAAACTACAAACCTCACCTTCTGTCATGCACAGGTACAGATATATATATATAAACTTGTCGTTATTTACAGGGATATCAGTATAGTTCGCACGAGCCATTCAACAACACAGTTCCTCGACGGTTCCGTGACAATTTGTCTTCATAGCATTTATAAAACCGTAATAAATAACATTTATTATTTTATTATTTATTATTATTATTAAATGAACTTTTGCATATTATTATTATAAAATCGCTTGCACATAAGGACTAACAAGACAATCAAAAGCCAGATTGTACATTACCTAAGGATTTTTCTCTTATTCTTAATTATAAAAGCGGTGACGTTTATGTTAGCTATCTAATAAGCCGTTATTGCTAAAGTGACATTTTCTATAGCAAGTTTATAGTCGTTTGACGAACGAGTGAGACCGTCAACTATAGATTGATAAAAACCGAGAAACTTTTTTTTCTGAAATTTTGTTTTGTTTCTAAAACCAACGAAATTACCGGCAATTGTTGACGATTTAACCAAACTTACCTCTATCCAAAAGTGCTCCGTTAAGATCAAAAATCTTAAAAATATTTCTATTTTTCTAAATAACAAAAGAGTGCTTTTAGCGATTGGAATTAAATTTGCGATGTGAATGTGTACTGGAAAAAGGGATTCTTCGACATCATTTTTTTGCTTAAACAGAGTCTTGGTGCATGCATAAGGTAATCTTTGGTGTGCGTTGTTTTCCAACGCAAGTAAAGGTCAATGACCATCCCGCAAGCCGTTGGAGTTTTGTAAAACAAGAATTAAATTCTATAATACTAGATCCACGCTTGGTAGAGACTTCCGTTCAGATTGGATGGTAACTAGCTGTTATTTAGAACTGTACAAGGTACTGATAGATTCATAGATTTATTTATTATTGCATATATGTCAACTGTAGAACAAATAAAAATGACAGGGACGAAAACGGTAAGTATTATTCTCGCGTTTTTAGTGCTATCTTGCTTTTATACATTTGTTAGGCGTTTTTGAAGATATTACTGATAAGAATGAATGGGTAAATAATGCTTTAGACATTATAAATTTTAATTTAACTCGTAAAAAAATATACAGTAACAATAACCTCTGTTTTTTACGATTGGAGACATCACAATTGTCATAATTCTTTGTTTACTTCTAGTGTTATTTTATTGAGACTGTTAATCTCATGATAAAGAGAATCTGAGTCGTGCGAAAGCCCAAACCTTATTCTTGCGTTTTTAAAAAAAGAAATTTAATTTCCGGGTTGCAAGTCAAAACTTTTAATAGACGCGAGACCAATAGGCATTACCTGTGGATTAACCACGTCTCCTTAATGCTATAAATATCACGAGAGATCCAATGATAAGACTAAGAGTTTACTCTGATAAGTTTTGAATAAACTATTTTGAGATCAGTCTACTGCGGTATTTTTGAAGAAGCTGCAGAAAAACTCTATACTTATAGAAAAGTTTTATCAAGCAAATGAAAGTACTATAGTAGAAAAATAATAAAAGAGGAAGATTATCAGAATTCTAATTCTTTAATGCATTGTTAGAGTTATACAGGGTGATCATTTGAAAACCTCCCACCTTGAATAACTCTTTAATTAGTACAATTATTAAAAGTTGCTGAAACGCATTGCTTTTGTTTTAGAGGGGGACATTTAATAACGTACTTCAGTCAGTTGGGAAACTTTCACTCTTCCCTCCAGCCATCCCTTCCCCAAAATTCTAAATGGCACTACCTCATGTGTGATATATCATTTTAAAGGGTATCAGATTTACAATCTTTTATATTAAAGAAAATCAAAATCGGCCCAGCTGTTCGTGAACTAGAGATAAAAATGTATTTAATTTAATCAATACATTTCGGTCTCTAGTTCACGAACGGCTGGAGCGATTTTAATTTTCTTTGATGTAAAAAATTGAGAGTTTTATACTTTTTAAAATGATATATCACACATGGGGTAGTGCTATTTAAAATTTTGGGGAGGGTGAAAGTTTCCCAACTGACTAGAGTAGGTTATTAAATGTCCCCCTCCAAAACAAAAGCGACGCGTTTCAGGGACTTTTGATAATTTTACTAATTAAAGAGTTATTCAAGGTGGGAAGTTTTAAAATGATCACCCTGTATATATCAAATTTAATTTCAGTAGTAGACTACAATATTTTTACTGTGTTTCTGTATCTCTTTGATCAACACATGAGAAAAATAAACCAAAATAAATGTAAATATCTTACCCAGAAGAGAAGCAAATTTGCGGAACATCTTGATAACAGTCTTTTGATACAATCAATTCATTCAATTTTGTCGTACTTATATAGGAAATTCAAACCACCTAATAACTAAAATACAATCGACTGTATTATCATTTATGAAAAATGTAGCAGCGGGGTGTTTTCAGAATTTTCTTAATTTACTTATTCGTTTATAATTATTACATAATTACAATTATTACAAATATGCAAAGCAAGGATAGAATGGTGTGACGCGCGTTTGTAGCTTGGTGTAACAGTAAGTGTAACAGCATCTAACAAACACTTTTTTTAATATTCCTGGCAAGCTAAGTACGAGCAAGTTATAGTTTTCAACAGTTTTTTCTTAATTTTGAACTTTGCCACTTAAAAGTTTGGGTTTTGTGCATAAAAATATCTAATTGTGTTCATATCTACACGAGGAGAATTGTCTGAATCGCCTTTAACATTACTAGGCTTTATAATTCCAATAAATAGTCAAAGTTTGTAACAATCATGAACGATTTCAGGAGACTGTTCTACAATTTGAGGTTATGCTGAAACACCGGTTGCTATTTATTTATGTATACTACGTAACAAATTATGCCGTAAAATTAGGTTAGTATGAACAAAAATGCGCGTTGCGTTAAAATATGCAAAAAATCAAAAACAGGTAAAATATGCAAAAAATGTAAAAATATGCATTTTGCATAGAAATCCGGGCTTTACTTATAATTTACACAAGATGCATAATTTTCAGAGAGAAACTCAATATAATACACTCTGCAGGCTATGGACTGGATGACTTTCAGACTTACCTAACACTATTCTCGATGAAATTAAAAAAAAATTTGAATCTGAATTCGTACATTCCGTCCGTCTGTTTGTCTGTCTGTTGGTCTGTTGCCATTTTTCCGTAAGTTTACAAGACATGCTATATATGAAATCAACTTAGAGTTTTCTCCTGATTACAGATATATAATCGGTACTTCGATATCTCGAATAGTTTTCGAGATAATCGAGATCGAAAATGGCGATTTCTCAATACAGTCTGTCTGTTAGTTTGTTGCCATGTTCTTGTAACTTTACAGGACATGCTACATATGAAATCGACTTAAAATCCTCTCCTAATTACAGATACATAATTGGCATTTCGATATCTCGAATACTTTTCGAGATAATGGAGATCGAAGAAAATCTTTTTTGTTTTAAATTTCGTCATGATCATTCTTGCATTTTTACCGGTACATTTTAAACTAAATATTAAAAAAAAACCTTACAAACTACCTAAAAAATTTATTTTAAATAATCTTTCTGATTCAGGATGTTAAAAAATATTCTTCAGGGTTGACAACCATAGCAAAGAAACTTGCATCAAAAGGACTGTATCTCAATATTGTATCAAGAACGGTCTTTAAGTACAACAAAATGCAACAAATAAAATAATTGAATATAATCTTTGCAACTGCGATTGATAAGAAATTGTGTGTAAGGATTTTTTTAAATATTGCTGTAGTATCAGTTATCATTAGTGACCGATGCAATGACCCATTATTTTAATCGTACATGTAATAAAAAACTCTGGCACATTTCAGCTCAATGCGGAATCTCTTTGATGTTGTTAATTTATTTCAGTTTATACATTTTTTTTGTTTTATTGTTTTTCTAACAGTCTCAATTTACAAGAGTAATAATTAAAATGTAATTAATTGTTAAGGCCCCGGAGGGGATTCGAACCCTCGATCTCCTGTTTACTAGACAGGCGCTTTAACCAACTAAGCCACGGCGCCGACGCTTTTATATATTTTTTAACTACTAAAGTGTTTGCTTAGAGAAAAAAAAACAAAAGTCAAATTTTACAATCTGCAAAAACTTCATGCTTATTAGTAATAGAAACGAAGACGTTTGCTTTGTTTTATTTAGTTCTCCTTCAGTGCTTTCATTAATTACTTGTTTGCTTGTTCTCGCAAATTTTTATGTTGTTGAAAATCATTTTTGACTTCTTCCAACAGTTTTCTTATCTTTAATTCACAATTCACACTCTCTGTGATTGATCAACAAGTTTATGCCATTCGAAGTGTCTTTCATAGACAGTTTATTTAATGCTGAGATTATCATAGAATCTACCTTCGTGAACTGTCTTGCCTTAGGTAAATTGGTGGTTAATTGTACAACATTGTACAGGGTTGCCAAAAAGCTTTCTGTTGAACTTTCAGTTGAAAAATGACTTTTCTTACCGACGTAGATTTGGTTGTATATAACCACACTTTATAAAAAAGTTGATCGGCTGTTTTTATGCTATTTTCAACCTCTTTACGGCTTTTTCTTCATCAGGTGATGGTACAAATAATCAGTCAGCAGTTTCTTGACTAGAAAAATCTTTGAGAATGTAGTTTATAAAGTTTAAAACTTAAAAATTAAGATCTTTATACATCACGTTTGTGGTTTTCTTCATTAACTGAAAGTGCAAAAGTTCGTCGGTCTTCAATCAACGGTAGCGAATATATTATACCTTTCACAATGTTCTTCTTAATCTTTCTTCAGTCTATACATATTTTAGACAAACTACATTTATTGTTAGCTGGCGTCTTATAATTATTTATTTTTTTTGTTAAAATAAAGTCTTCTTTTATTTATGTCCTTCTAGTTTTATTTTATTTGTAGTCATTCTTTTTCTTATCGTTGATATTCTTTTCCTTTTCGTATTAACTTTTTGTTTTATTTGCAAGAATCTTGGGTTTTATTTATTTAAAAATAAGTAAAATAAAATTGTTAGTAGGAAAGGTTGAGAGAGAGTGGGCGTTACTATGATTCTTGCAGGTGGATACTTTCGTTTGAAAAAATCTTAATGTTCTGGTACTTGAATTGCCAAAGCCATTTAAATTGTATTAGATGTCTGAAGATTAAGAGCACCAATTTCATGAATTAACTGATTGTATAAGATAGTCTTGACAGTCTCCAAAAATCTAGAAAACGTTTTGGGGGTTTTTTGTGTCCAAAAGGTTACCAAGACAGGAACGAACAAATCAAAGTTTTTCTGAAATTGTAACATTGTTGTAATTGTAGCACAAAGAGGTTTTCGTGTGAAATTCAAAACTTAACATGACTATAATCTTCATTAAGAACATGATACTGTCAAAAAAAAGATGTCAATGCCCAAGATTTAATGCTCTTTGCTATCAGACATTCTGGTATTCCTCAACTGGTAGAAAGAGGTTACAATTACTGATTGTCTATTAGATAAGTAGAGTCGATGCTTGATGATTTGCATCCTCTCTTTTGGTTTTCAAGATTCTAAATTTTCTTGGCTTGGCTTTTGATCTAGCATTGATTACTTAGATTTGCACCATACGTTTGTTTTGATTTTCTTTTGTTGGTTTTGACTAAATAAGTAAATTCGAAGGAACAGTCTTTAGTTATTCTACCTAACTATAATAATCACTAATTATGAAGGGTACAAGAAGTAAGGTCAGTGCTAGGGTAGCCTATGGCAGAATCTCTTAAAGTGGTTCTGCGTGATAAACAGTACATGTGTTGTACTTAATCAGTACTTTCTGTATTTCTTGATAGTTTTCTCTGTCGGAGAAATTTTTTTGATAATGTAAAATTCACACTGAGAGTCGATTATTTCTTTTTAGCTTCTTTAATCTTGAAATCAATTACAGTTAACAAACTTTTTATTTATTTATATTTAAGCCAGCGGCACACAGGGTATAATCCTTTCAGCCTTTAACTTTATTTTCGCCGTATGTTAAACTTTCACAGCTGCAACTTCTATTTGTGATTAATCTCTAGTTCATTATAGATTTTGTTAGCAAATTTATTGCGATTGGATTTTTCTTATTACGATTCAGTGATTTGTACATTTCAATCTTATCGTCCCTAATGTAAGAATTTAACCCAGCGCGAGAGTCAGTTGGACAAAAATTTGCGTCTTGGTGATTTGTAAAGGGCTGCATATCTTTCAGTGTTTGTGACAAGCCTCAGCTCAGCGAGGGTAAGCGTATTGTTTCTTTTCTAGGCCTCATGCGCAATGTGTGGTTTTATTTAGCTTGTTCCCGTCATTGAAATCTTAAAAGTCATTTCTTGGAGTAGCTTCTTGTTTCAACTTTAAATTGGTTGCTGTAGAAGGCGACGACACCTTGAAGATTCCATTTTACTCTCGACAAGAATATCTCTGCTTGGTTCTGAAGGTCATTGGTTGTACAATGTACATCTGAGACACCTGCCTACCATCTCAACATGGTCGTCGTTAAATATTTAGATTTTTAACAAATTTGTTTAAAACATTTAAATTTATCCAACTTTTTAGAACTGCAGTTTGAATTAATTTTATTTCACTCAAATGCATTCTGAAGAAGTCTTCATTTGTTTAACTGCTTGTTTAACTTTTATTACTAATTAATTTTTTTGTCATGAATTGAAGAGAAAACTAGAGAATTTAGGAAGCGTGGGTTAAGATGGTTTTTTGTTTTTTGTGCGTTGTGTGTTGCAGATTTTCTCCGGTTTCATTTTTTAGCGCGCCGTAGAGATTTTGAAATTATTGATATTGTGGTAAGTCTGTGTGTTCATTGCCCTTAATTGTCGCTTCTTAAGTTTATGTTCCTTTTTAAAATTTTGTGTTTTAAAAAGGTATAAATATAAAGTTTTGCTATTTAGAAATTTATATGCTAGCTTGGATATGATGCGTTAATATTTTCATTGTAGTTTATACAAAAGCTTTAAGTAATAAGATTAATGTATTTGAAAGGAAATCTATTGAAGATTTAGATTAATTAATAATTTTTAAAATTCGTCTTGGCTCTTGATTAATTTTTTCTTTTCTTTCCAATATTTATTTAAACTCTCTTGTATGTATAATCTCCTTATCGTCACTCAAGGCCACCTACTGAGTTTAACCGGCCTAAGCCCAATAGCGTCTTAGTTACACTAGAGTAAATTTATATTTAACGCAAGATTACGTTACACAGGATGGTGAGTAGTGCGTTTAATATCAGTCTCAGTCAGCGATGGCTAGTTGCCTCATTTGCACGTTTTTTTGCTGGCTCTGTCAAGCATTAAAGTTAAATTAACAAGAACAAAAAAACAAACCTGGCTGAAATCTCGTAATCCCGCATCTCGCGGAGGGGGTCAAGTGGGATATCAATCGATCGGGCTTGACGAGAGAGTCACAACGAAAGTACTTTCAGGTGGCGCAATCGTCGGGCTCAAAAGTTATGAGCAGTTTTCAAAGTGCCTCTACCACCAATAAACTTTCAATGATTTTGCAGTTTAGATTAGATTAAGTTAGGTTAGGTCAGGTTGGGTTAGGTTGGGTTAGGTTAAGTTAGGCTAGGTTAGATTAAAAATCCATGGAAACTCAAAAGCGCCGGCAGCGTAATGCAAAGTCATTGAGAGTCTGTGGGTGGTAGAAAACTTGACAGGTATATTTTGAGAAAAACAAGAAAAATAGAAAATGAAGAGGAAGAAACTAAACTGTGCTCAAGAACAAACCACGAGATATTGGAGGTAATGGCATTTTATTATAGCCTTTCATTCTTCCAGTAATTTCTATGTCACGTAACCAAATCCAAAATCTTAAAATGGCTTTTTATTGATGTTTACAGCTATCGAAATAACATTCTTAACATATACATAACTGGGAATGCTAAAAAATTTTGATCTGAAACATTTTATTGTATACGAGATAGTTTTCAATCTATAGCTGATTTTAAATATAAATCAAGACAATTCAAGCAGATTTTGTTACACTATAAACGACGGTATTTTATGATTTATTTGTCAACTATCGATGGAAGCTTTTAGTTCTTTCCAGAACCAATACTTTCACCTTAAGAAGAAAGAAATCAAAAGCAGAAATATCTAGCGAGTCATTTAAATTGAAAGTTAGACGTTACTGGACTTTGAAAAGATTATAAAAAAACCGCTGTTGAATTTCATTTTTTATAAGGAGATTGATGAGTCGCTTTCTAAAACTCACTTTGAATGGAGTGAAACATTATTTAATTTTCGTATTTGGTGTTCTTTTCAATATTTTATTGTGTAATCTCTGAAAATCATTTTTTATGGTTACAATGCATTTATGAAAGTATCAAGGGAGAAATAAAAATGAAAACTTGCAAATATAAAACCAATAGGGGCAAAAACGATTAAATCTAGATATACAAGTATGTGTTTTCTGTGTGTAATTATTGCTATATTAATCCACATACGCGCTACTATGTATTAAAGTATCGACAAAAAGTCCTATTTTTAAATCCCACCAGAGCGCGATTGATGCTTTTATAATGACGGCTTTTATATTAGCAATAATGCGAAATATATGATACATCTATTCTGTGTTTTTTTTCTTCTCCCTATATATATTATACATACATTATTACACTATACATAAGTATAAAACAGTGTTATTTAGGTGTGCAGCGCAGGTGCCACCACCACGTTGGTGGTGTGGTACATCCCGATCCCGAGGGATGATAGAAGTTTTGTATATGAAGAAGAGCGCAGTGGGTGACGCGGTTCCATCCAGAACGCATCGGTCTTCTCTGCTACCAGCAGCAGAACACACGCATTTCCACGCGACCGAGCATGCCACCTGACGGGCCGCCTCCACTCTAAAGGTAATCCCATTGCATGATCATTTTCACTTCGGTTATTTCATAACGCTCCTATTACCTTCAACTTCGTTGCTTATCTAAAATTATTCGTTTTGTTGCTTCCTCTTGCCTTTGATGATGACATGATGACTGATCATTTGTTATAATTTTGAAAGTTTTTTCTTCCTGGTTTTTTCCTAGGTAATGAAATAGAATTTTTTCCGTATTTATTGGCAAAATTTTCTAATTGAGGTAAAAATAAAACTTTTAGCGATGTGGGTGTGAGTTAATGGAAAAGTAAAAGCAAAAAATTATAGGAAGTGCCCTAAAATTGGTCGATAATTAACGCCACACGCGTGTCAAAATAATAAACGGAATTTTTGATTTTTTTTTTAACATTTTACCTGCTAATCCAACATCCATTTTTATTTGCATATTTTAAAATATAAATCGAACAAAACTGATTTTATCGACTCTCACATAATAATATTCAAATCATTGTTGATAAAAAGCTTTGCTTTATAATACCTATAGTATGTAGGCATTCCTTTTATGTGGATTTCTATTGAAAAATTGTGGGTTAACACAATTCAACTTTTATCATTCTTTGAACAATTCTAATGGAAAAGACAAGATTTTAATTAAAACATCGAAATGTTAAGAATAAAAAGAAAGATTTAAATTAGTGTTATTCAAGAGACTTTCATTTTAAGTGTTTTCGAAGCGGATATGAAAAACGAACACTTTAAAAGTAACAAGGAGATACTAACGAACCCTCCCTTAACTGAGTTTAGAGGATATTAATTTTCAAACTTCATTAACTTTATTATTAATTTTAGAAGTAGCACATGTACGGAGCACATGTTTCTTCCTATAGTATACTACTTGAAAGGCGTCTCACTTTTTATTGCATAAAATAAATTAATTTTTTAAACTTTCTCGAAAGATTCGTGCATAATAAGCGGTTTTTAGTAAATATAGAAAGTTTGCTTTGCGTATTATTAGAAACCAGATTCGCGAGTAAAATTTATTTTTGCTCTTAAAGTTGTATAAATAAACTTCTCAAAATTAACAAAATAAGAAACAGTAGTTGTGTGTGCATATAACAGAGTCGTTTCAAAAGATAAATAATGTGGTTTGCTATTTATTTGTTTAATTTGTGGATCTTACTGGAAGTTTCTTGGTTTCAGAAAACAAGAGATTTATTTGAATGAAGGTTAATGCGAATTTACATACAAAATATCAATATTAGAAATTAAAGACACATTAAAATAAAGTCGAATATAAGAAAAACAAACAAAAATGTATTAACAAAGACAGGACGTTAAACTACAACCTTAGAGAAACGTAGATCTTAAAAAATAAAAATGTGCTGTTTTTGTGCACTGATGACAATTGACTGTTACAATTTACTATAATACTCATAGCTTATTGCACAAATATTCAAGAGATCACAACACTTTGTACGCGTTAGAATCTAGGACAACAATTCAATTTTAATTCAATGATGTAAGTTGCAGAGAATTTTCTATCAATTCGGTTAACTAGAAGTTGAATGTTCTCTCGCTATCTGAACTTAATCACTAACAGAATCATCCAATAAAAATCCTTACTTTCTAACTTGAAAGTTTAAATGTTCCAAAATAAATCATCTTAAAAACAGACTAATGTATCATGTCTAAATATCTAGAGGAGTTTGCACAAAGGATAATGTTACCATTGATAATAATAATTATTGGTGGCCGATTTTTTATGGTTCTGTTCGTAATCAACTGATTTTTACTCGTTTAGCTTTATTTGCCACTTTTCGCATATCCAATACGTTCAGTTGTCTTTTGTAGATTTACCGTGGCTTGTCTGCAAAAATCGCAGGCTTTCCATCTCAATTGATAACAGTGATATCGGTCGACATTTTCCGAGTTAATGCAATTAAAGAGGTTAGTTTGGCTTAACCTCTTATGAATTTACTGAAGTGCGGGCGTTTTTATAATAATAACATGCGAAGAAAATCATATTCTGAAAACTATCAACAGAAATTTGTTCAAGGAAATATTATTGCTGTAGGTCCGCTTAAGAAGAAGTTAGATAAAAGCTAAATTCTTCTAGCAAATTTATAATGTAAAACATTTAAGATATTTCAAATAAGTACGTTTGAAAGAAGTTAATTGACAAACGTCAAAACCTTTTTTCTATGAAAACTTTAACGTGCAAAACACTCGAGAATATCTTCAACGAATTAACAGGTATAAGTGCGGCTCTTTTACCTTGAATATTTATTTCGAATTCTACGATTTCTAGTTTTTAGAAAGTGTTCGTACACTCTTTTGAAAAGGTATTTCAGCATTTCTCCCTTGATGAAGTCGAAACCTGAAGATTTCTCAGAATTAATGTTGATTTTGATCTTGTCACTAGCTCGATCTCTTCACTTTTTTCTTTGCCAATCTTTGACAGAAAATTCTGACTTGCATTTTGTTTAAAGATTCTCTCAACAGATCTGCTTTTGGCTTCTTTTTTAAGTTGCTCCTTGGTTTCTAGCTTGCTTTGTATTTCTATTTAGAAACTTTGCCAATCAGTTGATCTATTAATTAAGGTAGAGCTTGATTGTTTTCTTATTCAGCGATATCCAGAAATTTTCATTGCCTAACAAACCAACTTGGAGAAATTTTAAAATTGAGAATTCCAAAGAAATAAATTCTTTCTCAAATTCAAAACTATAAAAATACAAAACAGAAGAGTTAGTGAAAAATTTTTATTTTTTTTTAATTCGTTACGGTGGGCCAGATACAATTTTATTTCAGTGAATTCCTGAGGTAATTTAGTATAAATAAATCTTCTTAAATATACTACCATTTATAGAATTCACAATTACAAATAGTTTCAATTTTAAATTTTTATTCAATTTTATACCCGTCGGATCAAATCGAATTTATTTTTGATTTTGGTTAAACGTTTGTTAATTTTTCAATTTTGATATGGAGATGAATTTCCATTCGTATGTCCATTTTTCCTTTTGTAATCCAAATTAATCACTTGGCAAAAAATTTCATTACTAAACTGGATGAATAAAGTTACAACAAAGTTAATAATCTCACCGATGTCTAACTCTTCTATCTACACTGAGTTGGACTTACAGTATGTAAAATTTATAATTCTGAATTCCATAATTATTAGAATTATCATTGTAAATTAATGGTATCAAAGGTTTTCTAAAAAGCATCAGATATCATAGCAGAGCCTGATCTAGAAGAATCCTTGTCCAAAATTCAACAACAACAATAAAATTGAACTTGACAAAAACAAGCCTCGCTAGAAATAAGAAAATAAGGTTTTACTGGCTGTTGGATGAAGGTAAGCATGTTTTGTATTTAGCGGTAGAGAAATATCCTGTTTGTCAAAATAATAGAAATGTTCTTTTACTATCTGAGCAAATGTAATACGTACTATTAAGTCAATAAAGTTCTCTAAGACTTTTGGCAGAGAAAGGATTTGAAGAGAAGTATTACATTCGTAAGGAGGTAGAAATGATGTTCCAAAGAAACTTTTTTAAGTGTGCACACTAGATTGTTATGATAAAACAAATTTGGACTAAAATTTTGTCCAAAGCAGGAATTAAAATTGTTTGGTGAAATTGTCTAAAAGTATAGTAAGTATGTTGTACGATCTTAGAGGAACATGGCCAGTCCTCTTTGCTAGGAGGGGAAGCAAGTATACTTTGAAACCATCGAGGTAGCAACATGTAGTGCATACTGACTAGATTCTCAATTCTTTTGAACAAGCTATTAGTGTGGTCGCTTTAGGCGGAAGTGGCTTTGGTTTCCATTAATATTCTTAAGTTAATTTTACCACAAGCCGGAATTGCTTCTACCACTACCAAAATTCAAAGTCCCATATACAATATCTGTCAGAAACAAAATTATTGATGATGAGATCGTTTCGAGGCGTCTCTTCTGCCAGTATCCACAGCCAAAATTTCATCTTGATTTGAAAATCCGTTTAGCAAAAAAACTAACCATTTTTAAGCTTCCTGCCTTTTTGGCCAGTGAGTCAAAAACTATAACACTTTACGAGGTATCTTATGTTCAGTTAAGTCTTCAATTTTGACGTCACATCAATACAGTAGCACAGATAGAATTTTTAGAAGCTATGAAATTACGTTAATTTGACACACCTCAGACAATTGAGACGTTTAGACATCCAATAAGGTACAAAGTGTAGATGACAGCAGTTTCAGTCATCTGGAGTGAGCGACTTAGATGATTCAAAGGTGTCTACTGACCTTTCTAGGATTATGCAATTTATTATAATCAAAACAGTATGTGCAAGAGAAGAAGTAGCTGTCGCTAGTCTGCTTCTGACTTCAGTTTTGGTTGAGCGGATGCTTCATTGATAGTATCACTGTTTATTTGGATAGCATTTTTGGATTCTAACACTATCGGGTACATCTTCCAGTTTTTCGCAATGCTTTCTTCAAGAGAATCTTAAGTAGATTGTTTTCTTTTCTTAGTGAGACCAAGTTCTGGAATCACCAAGAAACGTTCTTCTTTGAGTAATGGGATAATTTACTTTGAAAACCAAGAAAATGATATTTTTCAATGTGTTAAATGTGTTAAATGAGTAACCTAATATTTGGAAATAAAGCACTTATAGATTTTATGAAAATAAGTAAGAATGTAAGAAATAGCATGTGTGTTATAGTCTGAGATGATATAAACATTGCTGTTTTTACATGCAGAGTACGTTATCAATCAATCAAGAATAACTTTTTGTAACTTTTTCTTAATTTGATCCTTGTAAGGTTAAGTCTCTATTATAGAGTTGTGTAAACATCAAATCAGATCACCGCCTTTAAGAAGTGGCTGCCCTATGTCCTCGATAGCCTCACGAATTCCATCTTTGAGGTCTTGAATCGACGCTGGGCTGTTGACGTAGACCTTCTCTTTCACGTGGCCCCAAAGAAAGAAGTCGCAAGGTGTTAAATCACAAGATCTCGGTGGCCAATTGTGATCACCTCTTCGAGAGATAACACGGTCCGGAAACTTTTTTCCGTAAAAGATCAATGGTTTCGTTGCTTGTGTGGCACGTAGCGCCGTCTTGTTGAAAGTAAACGTTGTCCAGATCAATACCATCCAATTCCGGCCATAAAAAATCGTTAATCATCTCTCGATAGCGCAATCCAGTCACCGTAACTGTTGCTCCAGCCTCATTTTCGAAAAAGTAAGGTCCAGTGACTCCGCCGGACCATAAACCGCACCAAACAGTCACACGTTGAGGATAGAGAGACTTTTCAACAATAACTCTTGGATTTTCTGAGCCCCAGATCCGACAATTTTGCTTGTTGACGAAGCCACCGAGGTGGAAATGGGCCTCATCACTCGAGATGATTTTTCGATGGAATTCTGGATCATTTTCATGCATTTCAACGACCCAATCAGCAAAGACACGACGTTGTTGATGATCGGCCGGCTTGAGTTCTTGTGTTAACTGGACTTTATAAGCCTTAAGACCCAAATCTTTATGCAAAATACGGTGTAATGACGTTTGTGGAATGGCTAATTCCAAAGAACGACGAGGAATGGACAAACCTGGGTTTTCTTTAACACTTTCGGCTACAACAGCAATATTCTCGGCTGTTCTTGAGCGACGTGCACGGGTTTTATTCTTCACATCACTAACTTGTCCCAAGAGCTCGAATTTTTTCACCAATTTCTGTATTGCGGTCCGACAAGGTGCTTCACGGTGACCCAAAAATGTTCGAGTTTTACGAACCGTCTCTGCCAAATTTTCACCATTTTTATAGTGAATTTTAATAATTTCAATGCGTTGTTGAAGCGTGTATCGTTCCATATTTATTATTGGCGTAGTTTCTACTTGTCAAATGTCAAAAAATGATAGCTTGAAAAGTGACATCTACCGAAATAGCGGGCTATTCAAAATAACACCTTTTATTGGAAAACCCTTTAGTTGTTAGTTATTCTAGCTCATAGATTTAATTGTCAAAATAATATATGTTCATGCGAAATGATAATACAGTTGTGGAAATTTAATTACTACAATTGCATATAAATCCGCTTCCAATTAATTATTAATTTTCTCTTAACCCGAAGACAATGTTAAAACAAGTACAAAGTAATTCCTTTTTCAAAAATACAAATTAAAAATAACACTGAATAATTAATCTTATTATCAGATTGTAAAAAGGGGATAATTTAGAAAGTCAAATGAATTCCTCTTCTATCCATTAAAACGAAGAAAATTTAAGTTAAAGGGAAGTGGTTTTAAATCCGCCTAAAATAATTAAAAATAAACATTCGTTGCACTTCGTTTATTCAACAGGAACTTAGTTTCATTATTTTCTTTGGTATTGTTTAATTAAACACACCATTACTTTTGTGTAGTTTGAATGCACGTGCGGTAAACTCTCTCTCTATGTGCAATACTACTATTACGACGTGCATTAGTATCATTAGTAAATAACACATGCTGCTGAAAATTAACAACTATATTCAAACGTTTTACTCTCTGTTTTAATTAAAAATATAAAATTGCTATTTTAATACCAAAGTTTACACCTAGATACAAATACTCCGATTTGTTATGAATAAAAATGTGTTAGAAAATTTTATTATGCTCCATATGAAAAAAAAAATAAATTTGAAATTAAATTATAAATACAGATCGCTGCGGAAAATCGGTTTATAGCTTTTTGTCGATTTTGCATAACTCACTTTTGTAGCACGAGCTTTTTTTCGCACATGTACTTAAAGCAATCAACAAAAACGTGTGAGAATGTGCAAAAGTTACAAAATCTCTTGTCACCTTTTTCTTGTGCTATTACTAACTTTTTGACAGTTTCATTAATAAATAATTCAAGGCAAAATCTCAATAAACTTTTTCTGAGTACTTAAAAGTAAAATCTTAATTTAAATTTAAAATCAGAAGTTACATTTAAACCACTAACTATTACAATTGAAAATATAAAAAACTTGAAGGTTATGAATTTATTAATAATGAAATAGAAAACAGTTGCCTACTATTTTGGAGGTTAATTCATTATAGTTTTTGTTTTTTAACAACCGTGTTTTGCTAGATCTATACGTTAAAGTAGAAATATTCAATTTTAATATCTCTTTTATCTAATTTTGATATCATTGAAGAGATTAATTTTAAAGCTTTCTTAGTGGCAGAGCTAGCACAGAGAACTGACTGCTAAAATAGTAAATAAACACCTCAATTTCAATGGCGTGTATGATCAGTTCTATGAGCCATGATGGAAGGGCAAACAATTTGTTCGACTTGAAAAGCTGATAAACTGATGATACTGAACTATTTTTCCCCAACATCCAAATCGTCCATATAAGACTGGAACTGCTTTCTTTCTTTTTTACTTGCGCTTTAAATCATCAAATCTGCGATCTTGATTTCCAAATTATTGAAACCAAACTCGGTCGATGTTTGAAGGGTTGCCTGTTGTACTTTTCTAAATTGTTGGTTTGTTTCGCCGATATACGAGGGCGGTTCAATAATTACCCGTGTTAGAAATGAAGACACAATTTTTTTCAAAAATTTTTTTTTTATTTTTCAACATAATCTTCTTTTAGAAATATACACTTCTGCCATTTTCTTAACCCCTCCAAAAAATAGGATTTGTCGAACTCTCCAAAATACGCCTCTATCTCGGCGATGACTTCCTCGTTTGAGCTAAATTTTTTTCCCGCGAGCCATTTCTTCATGTTAGGAAACAAGAAAAGGTCGCAGGGAACCAGATCGGGTGAATACGGGGGGTGCGGCAGCAATTCCTAACGCAATTCATGCAGTTTGGCGGCGACAACTCCGGATGAATGTGCTGGTGCGTTATCCTGGTGAAACAGCACCTTCTTTTTCGCCAAATGCGGCCGTGTCTCCTTCAATTTTTTGTCGAAGCTGTCTAATAACTCACTGTAGTATTGTCCAGTGATCGTTCTTCCTTTTTCTAAAAAATCCATGAGGATGACGCCGTTCGCATCCCAGAAAATCGTCGCCATGACCTTTCCGGCCGATGGAACCATCTTCGCCTTCTTTGAAGCAGATTCACCGGGAGAAATCTATTGTTTTGATTGTTGCTTAGTTTCTGGTGTGTAATGATGAATCCAGGTTTCATCAACGGTGACAACTCGACGCAAAAACTTCTTCGGATTTCGCTTAAATTGCTCCAAATACTGCTTCGAAGTTAACAGCCGCATCCGCTTGTTGTCCACCGTTAGCAATCGCGCTGACAATTTTTTCATCGCCAACTTATCATGTAAAATATTAATTGCCGTTCCGGTCGACACACCTACGGCCTCTGCTACTTCACGCACTTTCGTTCGTCGATCAGCGAGAATCATGTCGTGGACTTTTTGAATGATTTCCTCTGTAACCACGTCTGCCGGGCGTCCTGGTCGCTCCTCATCAAAAACGGATGTTCGCCCACGTTTAAATTCGTTGAACCAATATTTAACTGTGGTCATAGATGGCGAAGTGTCCCCATAAACAGCATCCAACTTTGCTTTTATCTCCTCGCATTTTTTCCCATTCAAAAAAAAAGAAGGCGAATTACCGAACGATACTGCTCTTTTTCCATCTTAGCTAAAATCACGAAACACGTCTTACTCAAATGGCTGTCAAATCCAAACTAACCTATCAATCAGTCTGCAATTTGTTATACCGTCCTTTGATAGATGGCAGCACACCAACTTCCCTCAGGAACGCCTTCTGTCGTCAAACACGGGTACTTACTGAACCGCCCTCGTAGAACCTGGACTACTGGGCTCATGAGTTGACTACTTCAGCAAAGTTCGCTCTTGTGGTGTCGTTCTGAAACTACTCTGACATACTTTTAGCTTTAATATCGACACACTATCACTGCTTCAGATGTTCATTTTGGACAGAAGGTCTTAGGTCGTCTACGAGCAGCACTACAATGATGAACGAGCGATCCTGCACCGGTCTAGACTTTACTTTCAATTTAATCGTTGGGATCACAAGTTTTTGCTTCCACACCAGATCCTAACCCACGTGACGGGTGGCTGTGGTTTTTACTTTGTATAAAAAAAAAAATTAAAAATGCAAGTCTACTCGCTGGAAAGATTAATTTGTGCAATATAACCATTTTTCCATCTTTTCTACCACAAGCTGTCTGGGGTTATTTAAAATAAACAAATAAATAAATTCTAATAATACCGAAGATGAGCGAGGAAGGAGAATTATGATAAGTTGAGCAAAATCAGAGCAGTGTACAAACTGTGCAAATTGCCATTTCGTGGCAGACATTTTGTCATCTTTCTCTCGTCGATATCTATATCGGAGTAAGCACAACTTTGATGATTATTAGTATTCTTTTTCTATTTGTTAGTATTTTTTTCTTGTGGTTTTTTATTTTAATTGTAGAATTTCTTTTGGGTTTGTTTATTTGAAATAAAATGAACAGATAATTTCTGAGGAACAGAGCTATGAGTAGAGAGAAAATTTGCGGGGACTCGACGATTTTTTCCAAGTGCTGCTGCTGGAGCTAGGTGCTTCTTCTAGCTGAGTATGCTAGAGATGCTGTTGCACTAACGGGTTTGTGAACGACGAAATTGCATGGCTTGTGGAGTACCTAGACTTTGTCTTCTACCTCCTTCGTCTTACCTTTAGGTCTGTCGCCGAGGCTGCTGCTTAGAGTCATAGAGATCCTTTTGGGACAGCGGTGTATTCGGTGAACAGAAGTTACCGGAAGACCTAGAGAAATCTTCTTCCACTTCTTCGGCAGGACCTTCCCCAAGGATGACCTTGAGCGGTTTCTCCGTTGTCATCTAATAGGCGTGGTAGGACGTTTCCATGGTGCCGAAGAGCTCCCTCATTCCTCGGTAGCCTTGTAGGCTTGATCATGATGCCGTCGCGCAAGTCGCAATGCCGAACCATTTGTCCTTCGCTCAATTTCATTTTTGGCATCTGAAGGGCAGCTAGATCGTGAAGTGGGTCTTCTTCTTCATCAGCTGCTTTTGTCTCTTGATGAGTGGTTTCGTGCTGGCGGTGGTGTCATCTGGCTCCAAATCTTGCTGCGGTGGCTCCATATTTTGGGGTGAGTTAAGTATCAACGCAAATGTGGTGCTATACCGATGTTGTTTATCAAATCTCGCAGGCGGATGAGGCGTTACTCTTCGGATAGGAGTGCTAATTCTATTGTAGTCATAATATCGAGTAGATCGACTTGAGTGTGCCTTGCTCGTGCGACGGCCTTATATTGGAGTGTACTGTGAGTGGGCCCACAATCAGCTAATGGAATCTTTTATTTAGTGACAGGTCGTTGTGCAAGCCAAATTGCCCAAATGACTATAAATGTTCAACGTATTTGTAAAATGAGTCTTTCTGAAAAGCTCAATTGCACATCAAGAAACTAAACGTAGAGAGTTTGAGTCTGTATCTCTGGAAAGGAAAGTTTTATCGCCATGAGACTTTTTTTGTTATACAACCTGTGGTATAGGGTACAATGCTTTTTGTACAACTAGGTATTTAGATAAGACCAACACCTTGCATGTTTGAAGTTTTATGTTGCCATCATTTGTTGCACTTGACCAAAGCGGTTTATGCAACTGTCTACAAAAAGTTATTAGTTATTACTGCAAAGAAATGAGAATTTAGAAAAAATATTTTTATTAAAAGTTCCGACTAAAACTTTGGTTTTTATTCATATGTTCATGACCTTTTTGAATTTACCATAACAGTTAGTACTTCACATAAAATAATCTCATGATAGTTAGATTTAAAATCGCAATTGCTATAGAATCGTATTATTATTTTATTAGATATAATTATGAAGGTTAGTAGAGCACAACATCAGTAAGATAAATATATTTGTGTTATAGTTTGTCCCATGTCAAAAACACTTGGAAGCGGTCAGCTTTAAAAACTACCGTAACACTCAAAGCTGAAATCCGCTTATCTTCTACTGCTATACTATTAAATATCTAATGATAATAATAGGACTCTGTTTGCTTAATGCTCTTTAAACATATCAACTTTTTGTGTGAACGCAAGTAAAATACAAAATGTTTGTTTTAACTGCTTTTGACATACAAACAATAAGATTCATAAGATAATACTAATTAATAGGGAAGAGATTACATTGAGTTGTCAGAACTTGAATGATAATTTTAATTTTCTAGGAATTTCTATTTATAAATAAGCAAAACAAACATCATTAAATTACCACACATTTTCACAGCGAAACACACTGCAAACATGTGTAACGTTGTAATTTCACGCGCAAACCAATCCCATTATCTGTGCTTGAGCCTCAAGTGTTCTTCGTCCAAGTATCCACTAGTCTTTCAATTAACTGACCGAACCCGGAACAAACTTTTTGTTAGTTTAGTTTGATGTGTTAAGATTTCAGATATTTAACTTTATTGGAAATTCTAATTAGAGTTACATAATTACTATCTGATAACAACACAAACGAGCGAATTTTATTCTCAAGAACCTACATTATGTTGAAATGTCAACTTAATTAAGGGGATTAAACCCAAAACTAACCATGCAATTTTGGTGTTGTATTGAACTTTAATTAAACCCGTTCGTTTAGATTTGTTCTGTATTTTGGGGCTTTTGGTTTTTAGTCTACTTTCAATTAACCATTTTTAATTGCAAAAAGGTTTCTCTTTCAAGATGCAACTGTACAATTCAAGCTTCATAGATGTCTACTTATCTTACAAGACATTACTACAAAACAAAAATTATAAAAGTATAATCAAACTTTTAGCTCCAACTAGCACTATTTTTCATTGCACTCCGCAAAGAAGCATTCTCTCATTTTTCCAGCACACTGATACATTAGTTTGATTTACTATAATCATCTGCTTCACTCTAACTACTGACTTGATAGGCTTCAAAATTCAGAATTTAGAATCCATAGCTAGAAGTTTAAATTTTATTTTATGGTTCTACGGGAGGTAGATTGTTTTAAGTAATCTGTAGCTTTATGGCCGCTTTGATAGTCAAAGGTTTTTCATTGTGACTATGAATATGACTACCTTTTTTCTCTTTTATCTTTTCTCATAGCCAATTGCTGTAATCAAAAGCCAAAAAGTAAATTTTCTTAACCTAACCTTGCAATTGCGTATCTAACTCAGATGCTTCTAAAAATGTGAGTCAAACCGTAGCGACTACTAACTAGGAACCTTCATTTTCTCAGTTAAGCTGAGCGCTGTATCTTCCAAATAAAGGTTACGACTTTTCGAACTGGTTTCTTGGATACGTTCTTTCCATTGATTGAAATCTACTTCCCCACCATTTGCAGACTGAACAATTTGGAAAAACTTAGAAACTTTCCATACATTCTGGAACGACGACTGTAAACTCACATTTAATTTGCTCAACGTCAAACCAATTATTGGCTTATAAAGTTGTGAAGCCATGGGTTGATAAAACCCAGAAGTTTTATTTCTGGCTGAATCAAAAGGCCCAAATTTACAAATTTCTTCTAACCTTTTCAACTCAAATTTTTCGCGGGAAAATTTAAACGACATAGCATAGCATAGAAAAACCTTATTTAGTGTCCAAACAATCTTTTCATAATCTCATTTGTAAAAATACGAGTCTCAATTAATTAAATTGCAAAAAAAATTTTTAAACAATGAAACAAATAATTTTATCAAACCAGCTGGTAATTTTCTACTTCCAGTTTTAAGCGCTAGACATTAGTTAGCAAACATTCTAATTTTACATTTTTAAGATTTCAATATGTAAAGGGTTTTCCAATAAGAGGTGTTATTTTGATATTCAAAGAAAAGTGCCATTTTTTAATATAAATGATCGGATGTTTATTTCATTATAAAGAGGAAGGTATGCCGTTAATAGTGGAAAATAACATCAGGCAAACGACCACCACGACCACGCTTACAGGACAATATCCTTTTCGTGAAATTTTCCATAACCAAATCGCAAAGTGGCTGCCCTATGTCCTCGATAGCCTCACGAATTCCATCTTTGAGGTCTTGAATCGACGCTGGGCTGTTGGCGTAGACCTTCTCTTTCACGTGGCCCCAAAGAAAGAAGTCGCAAGGTGTTAAATCACAAGATCTCGGTGGCCAATTGTGATCACCTCTTCGAGAGATAACACGGTCCGGAAACTTTTTCCGTAAAAGATCAATGGTTTCGTTGCTTGTGTGGCACGTAGCGCCGTCTTGTTGAAAGTAAACGTTGTCCAGATCAATACCATCCAATTCCGGCCATAAAAAATCGTTAATCATCTCTCGATAGCGCAATCCAGTCACCGTAACTGTTGCTCCAGCCTCATTTTCGAAAAAGTAAGGTCCAATGACTCCGCCGGACCATAAACCGCACCAAACAGTCACACGTTGAGGATAGAGAGACTTTTCAACAATAACTCTTGGATTTTCTGAGCCCCAGATCCGACAATTTTGCTTGTTGACGAAGCCACCGAGGTGGAAATGGGCCTCATCACTCAAGATGATTTTTCGATGGAATTCTGGATCATTTTCATGCATTTCAACGACCCAATCAGCAAAGACACGACGTTGTTGATGATCGGCCGGCTTGAGTTCTTGTGTTAACTGGACTTTATAAGCCTTAAGACCCAAATCTTTGTGCAAAATACGGTGTAATGACGTTTGTGGAATGGCTAATTCGAAAGAACGACGAGGAATGGACAAACCTGGGTTTTCTTTAACACTTTCGGCTACAACAGCAATATTCTCGGCTGTTCTTGAGCGACGTGCACGGGTTTTATTCTTCACATCACTAACTTGTCCCAAGAGCTCGAATTTTTTCACCAATTTCCGTATTGCGGTCCGACAAGGTGCTTCACGGTGACCCAAAAATGTTCGAGTTTTACGAACCGTCTCTGCCAAATTTTCACCATTTTTATAGTAAATTCTAATAATTTCAGTGCGTTGTTGAAGCGTGTATCGTTCCATATTTATTAATGGCGTAGTTTCTACTTGTCAAATGTCAAAAAATGATAGCTTCAAAAGTGACATCTACCGAAATAGCGGGCTATTCAAAATAACACCTCTTATTGGAAAACCCTTTATAAAGGACATACAGTTACATGATGGTCAAAAGATTTGCAGTGACCCCAACCTAAAGTGGACAATATTCTGTTAGAGTCGAGTCAAATACCCATTTGTTAACATAGTACCAGGGCAATCTTAATTTAATTTCTAGTTTTCATTTGGAAAGAATGAAAACTAAGAATCAGAGACATACCCTACATAAAAGTTGGAGATGTAATAACCGAAGGTAACTGTTTCTTGTATTGTAATAAAGGTGCGCAATGAAGTTCTCGCTGTTTTTTTCATGAAAATGCAACTTTACTGTGAAAAAATGGTTACGAATGAATCATTCAAAGTATTACCCATCGCTAGCTACAACTTTTTCCCATCTTTCTGGCAGAGCTCGAATGTGTTCATCTTTTGAGTCTATCCACGAATCAAGGCCGAGCGTTGTCATGCTGTAGAATCACTTTTTCGTGCCTCTGCTCGTATTGTGGCCGTTTCTAGCGCAGTGATCGGCTCAATTGCATCAATTGAAGTCGATGCCGTTCCCCAGTGATGATTTCGTTCGGCTCATAATAAATAACACCGACCTGGTCCCACCAAGTACACAGCATAACCTTCGCAGCGTGAATATTCGGCCGAGTCGACGACGTAGACGCATGACTGGGCAGTCCCCATGACTTTCTTTTCTTTGGGTTGCTGTAATGAATCCATTTTTCATCACCCGTCACAATGCGATGAAGAAAACCCTTTCTTTTTTGCCGCTGGAGTAGTTGTTCACAGGCGAAAAAACGACTCAACGTCCCTTGGCTTTAAATCATAAAGAACTCAAGTTTCTTGCTTTTGAATCATTCCCAATGCATGCAATCGTTTGGAAATGGCATTAGGAGCTGAAGCAAGCTCTTTTTGCGTTTGGCACGGATCCTCATCGAGCAATGCCTCCAATTTAATGTCTTCAAAGGTTTTTGGCCTTCTTTCACGCGGACGGTCGTCAACATCGAAATCACCATCTTTGAAGCGACGGAACCAATCACGGCATGTTGTTTCACTTAGAGCAATATCTCCGTAAACTTTTTGGAGCTCTCGATGCGCTTCAGCCGCTGTTTTCTTCGAATGAAAGAAGGAAATCAACACTTCCTGCAAATGACGATTATTTGGCACAAAATCAGACATTTTCACACAACCAAAAGTATATGACGTCAAAACAAAATTACTATTGTGTCAAAACGGTCAAAAGCTTGGTTCATGACGTTTTGGATGTGTCAAAATCGACCAGCACTTACTGCTAGAGCCATCTATTGACAAACAGCGGGAACTTATTTGCGCACCTACATATATTTTGCCACCAAAAGGTGTTGCATCAGCTTGATACGATTCTAACATCCTTGTGCGAACCTACCAAGAAATTGCTCAATTTAGAGAATCGTTTAATAATGAAATTTTCCACAAGGAAAAGGAACAAATCAAAACGCACGGCTGCAGTTTATGAGGAGTCTATAAAGTTGAATTTTGAAGCAAACAGTTTCAGTAAGGTAGAGAATCTATAGAAAATTACCCTCGCACTGGACGAGCCGTGGAAATAACTTTCGAAGAAATGTGCAGAAAATTCGAAGGTTTTACGAATTACCGCAGCAGATACAGTTTGGAACATAATTTAGGAAAAGTTTAACATGTCAAGATTTTGAAAACGCCAACAAGAGATCTTTCGTGAGGATCAAAGTTAATTTTTTCCTTGTTGAAATGAGACTTGGGTGTGTCATAGATATTCTGAGTTCAAAGTGAAGGAAACACAAAATTCTCCCTTTCTCCCCAAAAAGTTCAAGCTGAAAACGTCTGCAGGCAATGTCATGAGAGCTGTCTTCTGGGATTTCTTTTCATGATATTATTGCTACACACAACAACTGTTTTGAGTTTTGAGAAGGTTTCTTCGTGGGGAGCGTTTTTCAAGCGGTCAAGAAGTGATGGAAGTGGTTACATATTGATTTGAAGGTTATCTAAAAAAAATCTTTTGAAAAAAGATAAAGTCATTACAAGAAACCTGGGGCCATGTTGAAGAATAAAAATCTAAAATTCTGATCAACAACAAAACAGAACAGGAGTCAGTTTGTTTGTTCATTTGAATTGTCTCTTTGAGTTTTTGCAGTAACTAGATAGAACAACAGTGATCTTAGAAAACAACCATGTGGTACTCTTGACCTGCGTTTTCTTGATTATAATTAAATCTTGTAATCTTGTAAATAAAAATTTCTTTTGCAACAAACATTCTGCTGCTAAAATGACATCCGATAGCTTAGAAAACAGTAATGTTTTATGTTCTTCAGTTTTTAGATTTTTCATTGAAGCTTAATGTTAATAAATGATGATAAATTGTTTGTATTAAGATTTTATCGTTTTCCTAATTGTTGGTCATATCAGTTATCAGGAAGCCACGCTTGTCTAACATTACAGGCTGGTATTAAGCTATCTGATGTAAAGACTTGCTCATGCATGTATGAATATAAATGCCAAACAATGAGATCTGCTGATATTCAGGTTTTTAATAATTTGAGAATGTAAAAGCTGAAACGTTTTATTCATTTTATAAACCTATTACGTTTATTGTAATAAAATAATTCCTCGCTGTTTATTTTGATCTACACATTCATAAATAAATCCTACTTACTACACATATACAAAGAAATATTAAAATTTAATAAAATTCGAAATTTATGTCGAGAAAATCTTTTCGTTTCAAATTTTACACTTAAAAGTTGAAGCGTAAAATCTCATCCTGCCATTATAAAGATGAAAAAGCGATTAAAACGAAATAAAACTGAAGGGTAGTATAACTTTTGGTATCTCTATGAAAAAGACAAGATAGGTGACACGAATCTTGTACTGATATAGGAACGTGTTCTATTGCCATCATTTCGTGTTAGTCTACACCTTGCGCCATTATCTGTAAATCATTGTCCGCTACCCCCGGCAATATAATAAAATATCTGCTTTGTTGCTAACATTCCAATACGTATCGAAAAACAGATATAAAAATTTTTGTTGGATTATTTATTGTTAAAATTTTTTTCTCTCTTTCTCGCTTACTTTTACGATCAGTTGTACAAAAGTTTTCCTATAAAAATTAACCTTTTTTAAAACCATTAAAAGGGGCAATTAAGTTTTTATTAACATCTAAATAAAAAATATATTTTATAACAACATTTTCGCATGAAAAATATACTAAAAAGAATGCAAAAGGAATTTTTATCGCGCTCTTATAGTTGAGTATTATAATTTTATATAATAATGGTTTTTATTATACAACACCTTAATAGGTTTTTATTTGGTAAAGTAATTTCATTTTAGTCGTAGGTAATCAAAAAGTACATTAAAGAGTGCATAAATTTTTTATAATAAAAAGCTTACTTCATATGGGTAAGTATATAGTACATAATTTTAAGTAAACATTTATAAAATATTTTTGAAGAAAAATCGAAATTCATAACTTAGAAACACAAGCTAAGTTAAACAAAATTTTAGTTAGCAACAGGTCATTATTTGTAAATTGAAAATATTGAATATGCGCAGTTGGTGATTAACCTTCTAAGTATAATGTTAAATACTGATGCACATTGCTTTAGGTATTAGTGAATTCGCAATATTCAAAAGGCAGTTTCATTAGAGATTATCTTAAATACTTATAGCATATAAGTATCACAATTTGAGGTTATATTGCGCTAGTACTAAATAACAAACACTTAAAAGGAAAACAAAGAAGTTGAGGTACAGGATAGTGAAATAGCAAGTTTCAATTTGAAACCAAAGTAGAACTGGTTTACAAATTATTTTCAATCTACATAAAAAAAAAATCCAGTGATAGACTAATTAGTGTAAATATGAGTAGATTTCATGAAAATTATTTGGTTAAAAAAATATAGAGATTCAGAATTTAGAAGCTTAGGACCCTACTACTCTATGATTTACAAAATTTGAGAAAAACTGTATCAAAACGAGTTTACTATTAGGACTTGAATATCTTTTCTAATTTGTTTGTAAAGAATCACTTTGTGTCAATGACACTTAATTACGCCATTGAGTAGGGTATAAATCCGCCACAGTTAAGATAACCGTCAAAGCGTCCATAGACTGCAGCTTTCAATAGATCTCATGCGAAAGATTCTCAATATTATACAAAATTGGCGTACAGGCAACAGACTGATGATCAGCAAAGTCGACATAAGGAAACAGTCAGTTGTTTAATACCTCCAGAACAAAAACTTGGGAACAATCTTTAGCAAAACATGCAGTCTATACAGGGGTTATCAACCTTAAAGCTATACGCTTGTTTAGCTTGTGACCTGTAGTTTAAAAAGCCTCAAATAGAAGACAATTTGATCAGATCAGATGCGGTAGGTCTCTTACCAACACTGTATATTATGATGAAGGCAGAAACAAAATGGATTTCATAACTTAAAACACGATCAAATTCAGTCAAATAACGCTTTACCAAAACTATCTTCTAGTGTGAAGTACAGACATTTATACAACAAGGTTTTGCACTTGATGAAATTAGCTAAAACTGTACTATCTCATAGTTCTTGATTCGTTGATCAAAAACTTTCTAAATAGAACTATGTTGGTACCATCGATCGTCTATTGGTTTTTCCAAATATATCTTATATCTCAGGAAAGAAGTAGACCTTGCAATGAGATGGCACTTTAGTTATTGTTAAAGTAGTGGTAGAAGAATGGCGTTTTTTGGCAAGTATTCTACATTTCTGGAAGGGGATGCCGTATCAAAGTGAAATACTGTCAAGTAATAGTTTTCTGTTTTTTCGACGGACGCAAAGTAAAGCTCGACTGGTGTTTGAGTTCAGCTGATCAGGAAGGTTATTGAAGAGCGAAACCCGACTGGGTACCATTGGAGGAAATTTGTTCGTCTTAAAGGGCGAAACTGTGGTATCCTACCATTAGCAATAAACCAAGTTCCATCTCGAAATCCATAAAGATTGTGTGAACCCTTTAAAATCTTGAAAAATTTAATCAGACTTCATTTCTAGTTTGTTTTTGGACTTTGTGTGGATTTAAAACAGGATAAATTGAGTCGATCTCAGAAAAAGGTCAAAACTGAGAGAATTCAATAAATCTCTTAATTTAATCTAATAAAGTCTTTTTCGAAACGCAGCCTTGAGCATTGAAAAAGTTTCTTGAAACGACAATGGTGTTTGTAAAACCAAGCTGCATCAATATTTCATGCATCTGTTTCAACTGTATTTATCTATAATGCGCATAATTTGTTACTGAATAACAATAAAATACTGAGAGATAGAAAACTCTTTAGACTGTATAGTCAAGAGTGTGTTTTCTTAACAGTCACGCTTGAAACAGTCGTTTTCTGCTTTACCTGTTACTGTGGGAATGCAAAATTGCTGATAGATTAGTCCACCTGAAACTCTGCCTTATTCTTTAGAAATTCTATTTCATAAGAACAGATTATCATTGGAACTGCTATACTTTTAACCTTTAAAGATAAATAAAACGTTCAATGGTAGGTTTTTGGAGAATATCAGATAATTCAATCTAATATGCTTTAAGAAACTGCTCAGAAACCAAATTTGCCGATGGGGTTTTTATTGAGGAAATTTAAAAATGGGCAGACGTTTAATTCCAAGAACAATCAAAACGAGACTGAGCAAATCAACACAATGAGCTCACTTGACATGTAAGTCCTACAAAATTTAGAAGTCTAGAAGATTTGGGCCTTTTGATTTCTTCTTATTCTTGGAATGAAGAAATACCTTTGGAGAATCTGTTGGATTGCTTCGAAGGACTATAAATACTTTGTTTCCAAAGACAGTCTTGAAATCTCCGGAATGCTCCTGGTATACACAGTGTACACTACCAGTGCAATTTTTTTTATTATCTTAACACGCTCTGTAAACAGTGCTAGCTTACAGGTAAAGAAATCATTGAAACAGGTACAAATACGTATACAGGGTATACATTTTAACAAAAGAAATTATATGGCCAAAAAGGCTGAACTTCTGTCGAAGAATTCCAAAATTAATTCCAAAAATAATTTTTTGATATTTCAGTGACGTAACAATTTTATTTAGAATAGAATTGTAGTCCCTCTCCCACAATGTCCGGCTTCTGATAGAGATATCAAATAAAGAACTACCTAGAATAACTTAGAGCAACAACCATGTAAAAGTTTGATTTCGACATCTTATGTCATTCTTGAAATATTAAGAAAAACAAGACAAGAAGGTTAAAATGAGATTTTTGAAGCCTTTTAATTAGAACGGGCTTTACTTGTTGTTTTTATAGTAAGGTCTAAGGGTAATAGATATAGCAAAATTAATAGCAATTATTATTATAGCTGCAGCCCTACCAAGAAAAATCTAACTAGCCGTCACTGCTTGAGCAGCAATTCACTGGCTAATTAATCTTCATGAATTACACTTGAAAATCTTTAGATTATCAAAATTTAACATAATGGTAGACTAAAATTAAATGTTCTTTCTCTCTCTTTATACGCATAATTAATCAGATTTTACTGCTAACGTACGAGTCTCAATCGTCACACTAATAAATACAATTAGTGCTTTTACAACGTACAATTAAAAATGTCTACGTCACACTTGTTAATAACAGAGCAATCTAAACTTCAATTTAATCTAAAATTTTATTGTAACACTAATTTCAGTCATCTAAAGAAAAGATAATTAAAATAGAGATTGATTACTTCATTAGATTCATTTTTATATCGCAACAGCTCATTAAATATTTTACCACTATTGAATGAGATTAATTGATGTCCACTGGCTTGTTTATTAATTAATGCTCTAAAGCATGTAGTAAATTATTCTCCTTGAACGAACTATGCCGTCTGTTTTTGTCTCTATTCTATTTTTTGCAAATAAACTGTCGCCGCCGTATTTTTAGTACCTAATCGGAACAAGAATAAACTGATATTGATTAATGAACAAAACCTATTGTTTTTCTGCATGCGGGTATCTATAGAAACGAATGGTAAGCAATTCTGATTTATCGTAATTACTGATGATGACGTTAATTAAGAGATCTCTTTTATTGGTTGTTTTTTAAAATCATTTTAAAACGCTACATAGTTGTTTACAAATTGTTTTCGTAAACACAGATTGTGTTTACTCGCTTGCGTCTAATTCTATCTCTAGTTTTTTTTGGTTACAGAAATGAAAGTTTGGAAAATGATCAAAATACGGTTTAAAGAAAGTTTTCAAAAAAAAAAAACTTTCAGACCGAAAAACCGATAGGTAAAGAGGTTTACGGATTATAATATCCGTTTGTTAAGTTTTCATCTATCCGATTAAACTTTTGTGGGAATTAGGAATATTAACAATGAAAGTTATTTAAGGAATTAAGAATTAATTCATTTAAACTCGCTACTTTAGATTTGATAATTACTTAGTCTGCACTCTAAATGCGCAGTTTATTGACAAATATTATAACGCAGCATGATTTTGCCGTAAAACCCAGATGATCATCCAAAAAAATATCTAGTTTACTAATTAACCATTTAATTTCTATAATATTTATTACGAAGGCTTTTCATAGTTTAATGTCTGGGACGGAACGTCTGCATAATTATGCACGTGTATCTTTGATTAACAAAGAACTAGAGTAGTATTATTCAATTCATTTCCAGTCAGTTTAATAGAGGACTAAATATTTTAATATTCATCTGGTTTGTTTAATAAATGTTTAAGGTGTAAACCTTTGATGTATTTACTTAGCTACACTTCCTTTCCTCTTGTTCACGTAACATAGCAATAACAGAATTGATTCTTTTCTTCTCGACGAGGATGCAATGCTGTAATTGTCATCTTCTTCTTCTGATGATGATGATTTCGAAACGTCTTCTTTTAGGTACTGGCTGCTGCCTCGTTTCCAATACGTAAGAATTGTTGACCTCTTCAATGTCATCAGGGCAAATATTTTGGCCCACTGTAACATTAATCTTTTTTCGGCGATTGGTTTTTGGAGTAATCATTTCACTTCGTTTATCTTCAAGTCTTTTGCAAGAAAACGTCGCCAATCATATTTAGCTTTTCTGAGACCAGATATCACATTTTGGCTTGGGTAAAGCGGCTTGATCTTTGCCACTTGCTGACGCCTTCCATGGTGTTGTTTCCATTTAATTTTGAGGGATCTAAAATAAGCTATATATCGACTTTAGTGGTAGACATACAAACATTAAAGCTAATGTGAGAAGTTAAGTTATCTCCAATAACAACTGTTTTGTCGGGTTGCTACTTTAATATTGGCAAAAGATGAGACCCGAAGTATTCTACGAATGTTGCCCCATCCATCTATCCATGTCTGACACGGTTGTACCTTTCTCCTTGTAGTCCATCTGCTTTGTATGTTACATATGGTGGTATTGTTGTTCCCATATTTCGTTTTTTTTTATTTTGAAGAAGATCCTCCTCCTGCTTCATACTTTGAGCCTCAGAGGATTAATGTTCATGAAAATTTTAAGGCTCTAGCGACTGTAGTCTTTAAAAATGATGTTTAAGTCAATTGTCCTTTATACTTAAACTCCTTAAATAGAAACATTGGAAAAAAGAATTTTTTTTGGTATGTAGCATCTGTCTTGACGTAATCGCCATAAAACATAATCTCAATTTGTTAAGGAAAGAGATCTTCTTTGAGGTCAACATCTGAGATTTATAAAACCAAGACAGAAACCAGTCATTATGTTGGATCAAAAAAAGAGCCTACCTGGAAAGAATTAAAAGACTTACGAGACCTTTTGCGTTTGATAGGTTTTGAGGCTCTAATGATATGCTAATTAATGGCGGTGAGAAACCTACCAAACGGAAAGAATGTGATGGTTTTAGTTAATAAATTCTGTCATTAGCTTTTCCAGGTAAAATTACCTTATGAATGGACTAAGTAATTCTAGACATTCGAATGTTAGGTCTTCTGAAACTCATATCTTCTTGAAAATGAGACAACCTAACTTAACCATCACTAATTCGATGTAACCTAACCTAATTCAACATAACTAACCTAAACCTAATACAATACCAAACTTAGCTTAATCTAATCTTCATTGCTTTGTAGTTGACTAATTTGTAATTTGTGTTCTCTTAAACCTATATCTTTCAGGGTTTGCAACCTTTCGAAATTAAATTTTTTGAGTTCTTTATGTTTCTCTTAGCGGAGATAGTCTTTGTTGCCATTATTCTGATATTGTTTTGTCTAGCATTCAGGAATTAATGAGGGCAAAGTATCTAGATAAGTAAAAGGACAGCACATGAACAAATCAGCATTCACTAACTCTATTGAGTGGTGATTTATGTAGACATCCGGCACCAATAATAGAAAATAAATTATGGGCTCACTTGATTTTTGTAGACCCCCAAACTATCACATTTTGTCTGTGTAAAAAGGATCCGTGGGAACCGGAAGAAATAATTTGATGAAGGCAAATTTAACGGGTTGGGTAAAACAGCCAAGCTTCAATCGTTTCTGCTAATGACAAATTCAAAATGGCTTTGCTTATCGAAATTGATCATCCACATAGTTAGTTGTTTATTTTCTTGGGTGTAGATGAGCTTTTAGGGTAGTTCCTAGTGGTTGCTTGCGTTTGCACTGTCTGAGCATCTAGACTCAATAGCGATATTCCAATCTATCAACTGTAAATTTATCATCTTTGCTATCACATTACTACATGTGACTTTTTGACTTCGACAGAAAGAAAAAACCATCCGTAAGAGGATATAAAATTTGGACAATTTTGAAAAAAGTCTATATGTGCACACTTCAAATTCTATTTCCATTCCCAGAAGAATACCAAAAAACGATTCAAACATTCTTTGCTGATAACCTGACCGCAGACTTGAAGGATATTTTAGAAACCACAATCGAGTCGACTGTTCTTACTAATGTTTTTCCGTACTTTTTCTCAGTGGTAAAAGCAAATGTCAGAACAGTATTTTTGGTGCCGCTGCTCACTTAGCACTGTTGCATTGCTAACACGAACTGAACATAATAAAATACAAAACTAATAAGGCAATAGTTTATGCATTATTAAGTAGACCAGTTTCTTTGAAGAAGACGTTTTGTCGACTCCAAAAATCAAAGGAATGTGAGAATTGTATAATTGAGTTTATTAGATTTCATCAGTAGGAGATAACGTTTTACAATTCTCACCCATCATAATTGTTGAGGCCACTGTAGGTACATATATGCCTTTTTGGCCTGTTTGATAGCAAACTTTCGACTAAACTCTCCAAGACATGTCAGACCTAGTTGGTCCGGAAAGAATTGTAAAGGAATTTGCGGGTCGGCTCTATCGTTGGTCCGGTTCCCAGTCTTCTGTCGGTTACTCAGTTGCTGCTGGTGCAAGGACAACCACGCCGAGCGCGACTGGTAGTTTCTGTGTACTTGATCGTTTGTATCTCGTTGGCCTCCGGAGTCTTGATGGAACCTGAAACATAAAACAGAGATGCGGCCGGGAAGAGGAGGTATAGAGGGTTAAAACATTAATTGGGTTGGTGTTGTATGTCCTGGAGATCGTTAGGAAGCTCCGGGGCTTGGGCAAGGAGGGTGTTTAAACTTCTTCTTGGATGTCTTCTTCAGGGAGTTAGATCTGTCGTCTAACCAAGGTATTTCGGCTAGCTCGCAAGCCTCCCCTTCGTTATGTAGCCATTCCACGTGTCTGAGCGTGGCAGTCCCGAGACATATGAAGCAATAATCCATGATAGGACGAATGAAGGTTTTGTAGGTGCGGATGAGGGTACTTTGTGACGTTCTCAGATGCAGTCGCGCAAAACCGACAGAAAGAAGCTACGCTGTTAGACAACGTCGCAGCATCGCTAGGTTTCTTGGTTCCAAGAGAGGATTTTCAAGAACGTAATGCCTAAGATGGATATTGCTGTGCGAGAGGTTTGGTTTCTAGCACAAATTCGGGTGTTTGAAAAGAATCACTTGGGTTTTGTTAGGGTTGGATCTGATCTGATTCTTGGAAGTGACGGCCAAAGAAGGCGATGTTGCCCAAAGCTTGTTCTGAGGTCGTGGAATGGAATATATACAGGATCTTCGTAATAATTACATAGTAGGAGGCAATTGTGGCGACATCTAATGGCTGTCATCAGCAGCACTTCACATGGGAGTACAAGGGTCAAATGTTAAATATAGTGAGTTGGGCGTTACATATGTTATGTAGAAGGCAACAGTATTCTATGTAAAGCTAACAATCTGAAAGAGAGAGAGAGTTGAACGCTGGATGGCATGAAAATTTGGAAGATATTTAACTGTGTGGGGTAGGATAATAATTTGTTGATAATTTCCCAAAACTACATTGCTATTTCCAGGTTTTTACTTTTTGGGCCGAGATCTATGATGAGAAAGCATGGAAATGAATATAACGATTAATCTCAATTTGATTATTAAGTGTGCTAAAGACTGAATTAGCAAAACCTTACCCAAGAAATATTTGTTTATTCCTCAACGCTTATCCCAATTTCTTACCGATCCATTAGGAAGTCTTTTGATGTCTTGATGGTTACATCTTTCTATGGACCTGATTTTATAAGAATCTACAATAATAATTAATTGTGATAAAATCCTAGTCTTTTAACCTTTGGCTGTTTGGAAGCTTATTATTATTATAGTAAAAACTTGCAAAAAATAACAAACTAGAAAAATAAGTATCTGAGTTTTACCCTTTCCCAGAAATTACCGATAATGTTTTTTAAATTAAGTAGTAAAGACACAGAAGTGCTAACGACATCTGTTCACCATGCGCGCATTAAACTTTATTCTCTCTGAATTCATGTTTTACCCGAATTCTGTTTGTATTACAAGCAAATAAAATACAAATAACCCTGAGTTGCTAAAACATCAATTTTCTAATAATTTCAAACACCTGCGACAACGTCATTTGGCCGCGCTTAATATTAAAATTGGGTAAAACCAACCAACCGTTACGTTAAAGAAAACTTTCGAATTCAAACGGAAATTAGACGAACACTAAAAGTCGTTTTTAATCAAAACTTAAAGAAACTTCACGATATTATTTGCATGATGAAACTTGTTTTTTTTTCTCGAAGGATCTTTTGTACAGATACGTTTTAACCTTAGTAGTTAACTCGTTGTAAATTCTAAAGACGACGATGAGTCTTAACTAATTATTATGTCTTGTCATGACAAGGCACATTGTGCTTTTAAGACAATCTGGAGAACAGTTATCTATTGAGATAATACTATGAAAGCAGGACTTATGGTTAATTACACTTATACAGAGTACGAATTGTTCTATAACACAAGCTTGCATTTGAGCTAATCGCTTTCATGTTCCGATTGTTATTGTTTTATAAATGTTGATTGTTTTTTTCTTTTTTTATGTTTTAGGGATGAGCTCACTAATACCATCGCAAGGGTTTTAGGAAGGCAAAAGAAATGGCCGCAACAGAAGCGTCAGAAAATGATGCAGAAAATGCAAATGGAAAAGCCAAATTACAACCGGAAACTGAGCAAGATGGTGAGAAAAAAAGCGCCAAGAAAGAAAAAAATAATAAACAGCAAAATAAGGATAACGTAACGAGAGTGGTCGTTGTAGCTCTGACCCCGGACCGAAGAAGGGAAACCTGGAATAAGAAAGTTGAATTCCTTCTTGCTGTTATTGGATTTGCTGTTGATCTCGGAAATGTTTGGAGGTTTCCATATATTTGTTACCAAAATGGTGGAGGTAAATTATTTTTAATTTTTGTTAATTAGTTGATTTTTACTTAAAATGTTGTTCAGTATTTTTATTTCAAGTTTTGCTTTAATTCTTTATTTCCATTTTAAGCGTTAAATCAATCTTGATCTATACATTTTTTTATTTTTTGCGTGTTTATTTTAGATCTAGACAGTTTTTTCACATTTATGTGAAATTAAAAAAGTTTTTCAATTGTTCTACTCCGGATTGCTCTTTATCGGTTGCCTTGGGTGTAGGTTGTGGGAATAATTAATATAAACACGGCGAGTTCACATATATGCAAGAGAAGACAAAGTATTTTATTCTACAACAAAATAGAAGAGGACAGTTACTGTGAGCTTTTACTGCTAGTTTGATTAGAACGTTTTCTTCCTGATTAGATTTAGGCTTGTTTTAATTTAATTTGGCCAGACATGTAGTTGGTTTGGTAACCTATTTATTTGATCGCATGTAAGTAAAAGTTTTATGGTTGCTTAATTGACTCTTCTTAGAACTGGATGCTTTGGGGCTTTTAATTTGCGCTTACTAAGTATTCTTCTCTGTCAGGATAAGACAGCAAATCTCAGCCAGAGGCAGTTCATCTTGGTTCATATTCATGCTTGTTTATACAGACAACCATCTTATCTTTTTTTGGCAATTATAAAATTTAGGCTTTATAGCAGCGCTTCTTGCAATGCCGATAATCTTTTCCAGAATAAATTACTACATGGCTCTGGAAAATCGGTGGGAAGTATTCAAATAAGTGGAACTTTGGACAGACAGACATTGAATTTATAAAACGCCTTCTTTAGGTATCTTTTTTCAGATTTAAAAGAGAAACTGTCTTAAAACGCCCGCCGACTACGATGAACAGACGATGATGATACAATTTGAGGTTTAGTCAAGTTCGTCTTCATTACTCTTAAATAAATCTTATTCGGCTATTTTGTCAGGGTTTTCATCTAAGCTTTAAAGGAACGAGGATTTGTTTCATTGAGCTTGAAGCTTATCTTTGGTTATGCAGTTTGTAGCCTATATTATTCCACCTTAACGTGAGGCATTTTTATTATGATTTAGACAGCTAGTCACCTTTGCTCACTAACTAACTTTTGTTTATCGGTAGTATGATGTGTAAGTAATCGTGTTTTGGTTCGAATTAATTATTCGTTATAGTTACTACCCATAACCTAACCCAAGACCGCCAATTGAGTAGTCCTGTGCATTTTTAAATTAAATTGTATTCTTCATAAAGAATTTTAATTTTTTGTAGTTTATATTTATTAAAACGCGCTGTTTTAAGTTGCTCTTATTTATTGTTTCTCACTTTTATTAATTTTCCTTGTTGGCGTTAAAGTTTCCAACTTGCGTAAAAGTTACAGTAATACAATAACTACAATTAATAATAATTTCTGCACAATGTTATTAGGATTATCCAATTCGAGAAAATTGTTTCCAGCTCTTTTAAATTTGTTTCGTTTTTCCGATAATCTTTTTTCAATCAGCTGCATTTTGCAGTTTTCTTCTAATTTGAAATTAGCAGAAATAAGGAAACGTATGGAAATATTCGAATTATAAATCAATTTTCCTTGTATATAAATTGAGTACGATACAGTTCATTAGACAGCATTCATGTGTTCGTTGATATTTACTCAGATATCCGACTTATTGAATTATTGCCTCATGAATGTGTACTGTAATTAATTTATAATACGTAGAAACAGTCGAGGAAAGTCTCGAGCGTTTACAAAACGGATTATTTATTAAAGTATTCTGACCGTATCATAGGTTAGGATTGCAAATTTAATGCTTTAACAAAGTTTATCTTTTCATTAAATGATTCATATAAACCGCGTGTATCTATCGTTTAATAATTTAACAGAAACCTAAATTATGATGTTTCAGGTGCCTTCTTAATCCCCTACACCATCATGTTAATATTTGGCGGTCTCCCGCTCTTTTATATGGAACTTGCTTTAGGGCAATTTCATCGTAGTGGCTGCCTAACGATATGGAGAAGAATCTGTCCAGCTCTTAAAGGTAAGTGCGAGATTTATTTTCTCTCATCACGTCCTTTCTTTATTTTTTAAATTTTTTCCAACGAAAGAATGTTCTGCACACTTTTCAATTTAATTTAACCGATGGCGTTAGATGGCGCAGAAAAGTATAATACTTATGCGTCTTCATTTGAAATTATAATATTTTCGTTTTATTCCCGTAAAAGCAAAACTATTCCTCTCCTTCAAGTGTCAGAGATAAACTGGTAATGAATTGAACATGAGCTAAATTACAATTCCACTTCTAACTAAAAGGTTTCTGTTGTTTCTCGCACATCTTCAACTAAATAATCAGAGCTTATTGCCTTATTGAATAAATTGATTTTTAACCTTTTTTCTCTTAAAAGAATTAGTCAAACGTCGAGAATCCTTTTGTTTATTTCTTTTCACGAACGTCCGTTCTAATTTTATTTCATTTCCTTGAAACGAAATAAAAGCTAAATAAAATAAAGAAAAATAAATGATAAGTTTTATCTTTAAGTCTAACAAATCTTAAATTTCAAATGGAAGTGTTCACCAAACATTTACCAGGCAATTTCTAGAATTAAAGCGCATGGACAAACACACGAACCTACTATATCTGAATAGGGGTGTTGATAGGAGGGATGGGATTGAAAATGTGTGCTATTGTGATTGAGGGCGGTACTTTATACGTTCGAAAGCTCTCTAATAATCACGGCTTTGTTTAATATTTTAAATTGCTATTTATTGTCATATTACTGTAAACAAAAAGTATATTTACGCAGACGTCTTGTCTTACAAGAAAACTAATTATAGTAACGCAATACACTTTTGTTTTCTTGTATTAGATTATCTAATTCAAGTCCTGTTTATGTGTATATAAATGATAAATTTAACTTTGAAAAGTTTCATAACAGCTTATAGAATAACAATTGAGCGTGCTGATTTGTATATCCTCCTGTTAATGGCATGTCTGTATCATTAATTAACGGCAATTATGTAAAATAAATCAATGAATTGGCTGCTATTATTTGAAACGTGTCTCTCGCTTAGAATAACTGTCATCAAATTCATCTCACCAAAATGTACAGTTTAAACAGTAGCTTCTTTTAATTCTTTTTTTGCTAATAAAAAAAAACTTTGACCGAGTTCTCGCTGACGTTTAACAACTGCAGACTCGGTTGACTTGTCACCTTACTTCAATTACTCATAATTGCAGTTCTTGATTCTCTTAATTTTCTTGGCTAATAGAAACCAAAATGTTAGATTTTAATTCAAATCTGACAAATTAATAATTACGAGGGTGGTCTGAAAAGTTTCCGACCTCAACGTGAAGATGGCAGCACTCGTAAATAAAAGCTACTGAATTTCGTTGTTCATCTGTTGACAGTTACTCACCAAACTTTCAGCCATTTTGGACGCGCAGTTTTTATGTAACAGTCGTTTGAGCGAGTTGATGTGAGTTTTTTTGTGAAAATGGACAAAATCGAGTATCGAGCTGTCATTAAATATTTGTTTTTGAAAGGCAATACGCCTTCGCAAACAAAAGATGAGTTGGATTCAGTGTATGGGGACTCTGCACCATCATTTACCACAGTGAAATTTTGGGCTGCTGAATTTAGACGTGGCCGTAAGAGCTTGGGAGACGATGAACGTCCGGGACGTCCAAAAACTGCAACTACCGACGAAAACATCGCCAAAGTTCACCAAATGGTGCTAGACGCCCGCCGAATTAAAGTGAGAGAGATAGCAGAGGTTATGAACATGTCAAAAGAACGTGTTTGTCACATATTAAATCAACATTTAGGCATGAGAAAGCTGTCCGCGCGTTGGGTGCCGCGTTTGCTCACGTTAGACCAAAAACGTGTTCGAATGAATATTTCCAACGCTCTTTTGGCGCAGTTTAGGCAAAATAAATCCGAGTTTTGGCGCCGATTAATTACTGTAGATGAAACTTGGATGCACCATTATACGCCCGAAACAAAAATACAGTCCAAACAGTGGACTGCAAAGGGGGAACCGGCTCCAAAAAAAAGCAAAAACTGTTTTTTCGGCTGGGAAAGTGATGGCGACTGTTTTTTGAGATAGTCATGGAGTTATTTTAATCGATTATCTTCAAAAAGGAAAAACCATTACAGGAGCATACTATACATCATTACTTGACAAGCTGAAGGCAGAACTTGCGAAAAAACGGCCACATTTGCAGAAAAAGAAAATCCCGTTTCACCAAGACACCGTCTCACACCTCAGCGGTTGCCATGGCGAAAATCCACGAATTACGGTTTGAACTGCTTGACCATCCGCTTTACTCATCAGATCTAGCCCCAAGCGACTTCTTTTTGTTCCCTCATCTAAAAATTGCGCTTGGAGGACAAAGATTTTCGTCAAATGAAGAGGCAATCACCTTCGTGAACAATTATTTTGCAGAGAAAAATGCCGAGTAGTATTTGGACGGGTTACAGAGATGGGAGCATCGCTGGGAGAAGTGTGTAGAGTTACAAGGAGACTATGTTGAAAAATAAAAAAAAATTTTCAGAAAAAATGTCTTGTATCTTTGTTAGGTCGGAAACTTTTCAGACCACCCTCGTAAATCAAAATACCATACACTCTTTTAAATTCCGTGATATTCGGCACCTGGAGATCAGTGAACTAACAAATTAGATAATTAAGAAATTCTTCATAAAAATTGACACGACACTAATTCCATCACGGAAAAGCGCCGTCGGAAATCAAAACAATTGACACTTGACGGAATTACACTGCACTATCCAAGCATTCTTAGAAATTCCCAAAACGAAAGTCTGTAGTGACGCTTTCGCTTGGTTATTTTCTATTTAATGATTTACGCTTTGCGATGTTCAAAATTACTTGCATGCTAGTAATTGTCGGCCAAGATCTGATCTTTGCTACTATGCTATGAAATCTAAACAGCCACCGAAGGTGGCCGACTGTTGTAGAAGTTGATCCTCCCTTCAGTGATTGTAATTTGTAAATTAGAATGAAGAGTTTACAAACAATGCGACCTGGTGGTAAACGCGTGCGACGATGGAATAAAAAGTCCACGAAGCATACAACCTGCAACCAACCTAGGTTATGGTGCAGTTTAAATAAAATGTGATACGGCCTGTCGATGAGTAGGTCGCAGCAACTTGGACTTTGAAGTTTAGGCGGTATCTTTGTCTGTCTTTTAGAGAGCACAGAAAGCTTCTTTTAGCTTCTAGCTCACTGTAGTGAACACTTTCCTAGAAATGGCGACCGAAGTAAATGGTTTTGCTAACTTGCAGGACTAGAGCTTTCGATACTCCAGTCGGGGTGGCAAACTGTGATGTTGAACATGGAATTAAATAAAAATTCCTACCCATCCGCATAACATATGGCACTGATTAGCCCGCAGTATCCATGTACGTGGCTTTCCGTGTAGTAGGATAATCCTCGTCGTTGGAATAACAAACAATAGATGGAGCGACATAGAACCCAGGACCAGCTAGAGACTTTTTTTATTAAATGCTTAGTTGGGACAATTTAGACCATGTTGATAGCCTAGGCTAGATAATGACGATAAAAAACTCAGAACCAACAGGGAGAGCGCAGGCAGTTTGGCGAAATGTACGGTTACAGTTGAATCTCTGACAAATTCACCGCAGATGTCATTGTAGCCTTCAATCTCCAAATGTGCGTAACGGCTACGTCTTTAGATATCAAGCGGCCTCTTGACTAGGTCTGACATAAGGAGATTCTTTATAGTCTTATAATCACCGCATTTTTTCCAGAATGCGCCGCGAGCCGGAGCTTTACAAGAGTCTATTCTTTTGCCCTTCTTATGCATATTTTGGAAGGTCTAAGAACTCTGACGCCCGCCTGTCTTAATTTGCAAACGAATACACCGCCCCACTACATTGCCCGAAACTACGGGGTATACGCTTCCAACTTTTGCCATCAGTGTAATACCTCAGCATCACTCTCTCTCTCTGAAGCACTTCTTGAACATTGTTTAGCAGCCCAGCAGCTTGTTCTCTAGATTCACAGAAGGAACGAATCATCTGCAGGACGATCATGCAGGGACCTCAATTACTGACCAAGGGTAAGACTACCTAGTGACGTAGTTAGCAATCTTGGGCCGTCCGACTGTTCTTACTAAGGCTTTACTACTATTCTTTTACGGATTCGCCAACATAACACAACAAAAACTCTGCCAGCGCAGCGCCTTCTTACTAACAAGTTTTCACGTTCTTCCACAATACAACTCAGAACGAGCACCAACTTCGTTAAACCTATACATCGCACCAGCCAAAAAACAATTTGTTTTCCGTTACGGCCAAAGAAGAGTCAGACTCTTAAAACGGCCTTTGATTCCCTTTGAGAACACAACAATAAATTATCACTATTTAATAAGCCAATCTAAAAGTTGCAGTGACTCAGTAAATTCCAGACCAAAAAATAATTTACAGATTTTTGGGATGGCAAGTAAGTGCTGGTCATGCTACTTCCGTATTCAACGAGCTGACATCTTAAAAAAATGCGCACAATAAATTAGCGTTTTTACCAACATAATTATTCTGAAACTGATTGATGTTAGACAGTTTACAATTAGCAATTAGCCGTTAATAGGACTAGGATCCTATGAAATTCCATTAACTTGTATTAGATTCTTGGTAGACGAAAATTTAATTCCTAATCTGCTGGTGCAAATACAGAAATAAATACGAAATCTGACGACAGACAACTTCAAAAACTTCAATAATAAATTAAGAACTGGAAATCTAATATTTCTTTATAATTCCTTAATTCTGGAAAGCAAATCTAAAAATACCAAAACTGAGTTGTCAATTAAATTGCTATTTGCTTTCATCCGTGTTGAATATTATTAATCATCTTTTGTTTCTGTTAACTATGCTTATCGATATATAATATGAATGTTACATGTAAACCCCAAAAACCAAAACTACATAATTACATTGCAGCAGGAAAGGTGTCACGCTAAAGTTACAAGCCATAATGCGTGGCTTTGCAGAAGCAATTTGTTAACGATCCATGTAAATACAAGTCAGCTGTCAGCTTTCACAAAACATAATTTATTAAACTTGTTAATTTTAACTTTTAAGGTCAAGTTTACTAATATGTAGTAAATTGGAATGTTAGCAGTAAATTCTATTTTTAGAAATTTATGGAAAAATTAATTATCGACTGTTAATATGGTAATTAGTAAAACTTGCGTGTTGATTTTCTTTGGGTAATTGTTTGTTTACATTACAACTTCTCTTTTGTAATTAACAGATATAGAGAGAAATAACTATGTGGTAATAACCAAGACAGGTCGCATCGCAGCGCAAGTAACATTTATTATATTCCTGCAAGCGGTTAAGGAGGTTTTATGCTGCATACTTTGAGAAATTTTCACTAATGTACAGGGTCTTCCTAAAGTACGTCGTCACTATATTAATTTAAACATGGATCTTTTGATGCCCCAATTTTGAGTTTCAGGATGTTGATCGCTTCATGAAAAACTGCATCTTTCTTGGTATATTTTGAGAACGACTTATTTTATCAGAATCAAATTTGGCAAAACGTTTCCTCTGTTTTAGTGCAATCTATATGGTGAGTCTAATTTATCATTTCCAGAAATTGTAGAATATGAAAGGGGTAAAATAATGACTCAGCGTCCAAAACAAGGTTACGATTGGGAAACTTTCTTAACAAACCACATACTTAGTTTTTGCCAACTGTGCTTACTTTTCAGATCACTTAGAAATAATTTTTCTTATGTAGCATTTAATACTTGTCTTTCCTCCAACGATATGTAGGTCTGATAAATTATTTTAATCCATTCATACCATTAGAAGGCCTCGGAAATTTACTAAAAAAGAATAATCCTACATGATCTTGGTTTCCTAGTCACAAGCAAGTTTTTAGTCGTCTTAAAAAACTAATTATTCTCCTATTTTATCGCATTATAGTCCCAACAAATTAGTCATCTTGTCAGTAGATGCTTCTCAGTTAGCAGTTGGTGCCGTGATCCTCCAGGATTGTCATCTCGTCTCTTACGCGTTTAAAACATTTACAGAGTATCAGAGACGAATGACTCAACTAGAAAAAGAGCTCTACGCAATTGTTTTTGGTTGTATCCGCTTCCATCACAACATATATAGTCAAACTGTTGTCGTAGAAACTGACAGTCGTCCGCTAATTATTCTGTTCAAAAAGATTCTTGCAAAAGTTCCCAATCGTTTACAATGATTGCCGATCACGAGCAGCATTACTTGAAACGTCAGAAAATGAACTCGATGAAGATATTTCTGTTCATGTCGATTTACTAACAAAGTCTTTATCGGTTTCAGATAAAAGAAATTAAGCAATTAAGAGAAGCTGCATTGAACGATGAGACCTTGCAAATCTTAAGCAAACATTTTTTTTGAAGGTTGGCCAGAAAATAAACTCAAGTACTGAAGTGTCTTCCATCATATTGGAATTATAAACAAGACTTACATACCGAACATGGTCTAATTTATAAAGGTACAATTATTGCCATACCACATTGCTTTAGGCAAGAAATTCTAAAAGTTATCAAGATCATTTTGGTATAGAACGCTCTAAAAGTTTTGCTAGATATGATGTCGTTTGGCCAAACATGTGTCAAGATGTCATTCAGTCTTGCACTAGGGGTTTCGTTTTTTGCAAATATCTCGGAGGATAGTGCAAATATCCGAAATAAAAAAAAAGATCCTCAAAGACCAGGAAATTTCCTACAAAACAGTCCTAACTCCCGAAATTGTACCACCAATATTTATAATAATAATTTAGAGGTGATCTAGCCGCCGCGCGCGCCGCTTAGTTTGCTCTCTTTAACAAAAAAAAGTTTTTTACCTATTAAATATAAATATTAAGGAATAAAAAAATTCAGGTATCATTGGGATACATGAATGAACAGTAATCTATCGAAAAAAAATTTTTCCCACAATTTGTTTATTAGTTATGCTTTTGTTAACTAAAGAAATTTTAGCAATTGAAAATTTACATAGAAACCATGATATTTTTTAAAACAAAAATCTGAAATTTTTTTCACTTCTTGAACTTATTCTCCAAAGGCTACAGAATACATCCCTGTTGGAAAAATTAAAAAATTGTCAATCTCCACTTTTCTATAAACAATCAAAAATTGGTAAAATTTCTTTTTTTACCATTTTATCAATTTTTGCTTGTTTATAAAAAAGTCCCTGTATGATCATAACAATATTTTGTTTGGATCTGTATTACACGCTTGCACTCAGACCATCTGAGCTGAATCACAGACAAAATTAACAACTTACAAGTCAAAGCCAAATCTGTGAAGAAAATTATATTTTGTAGTTTAGGTTTTTGAATTTATTATTTGCTTAATCAAAAATTTAGTGACGCTCCTTTAAGTAATAATAACATAATCGACAGAAAACTATTCTACACAGTTTAGGTTTCTGAATCTATCCTCTTTTATACTAAGAATCTAGCGGCCCCCATTACATAAACATTCGTAATCGATTCTCTTTCACCCAAGAGTGTAGAGGTTATTCATTTAGAACTGCTTTTGTTGCGCTTTTGTTACTAAACAGATTTCTATATTTTTTTACTCTTATGTCTTAGCAAGCTCCTGTTTTTGCAAGTTTTCTTTTCTCTAAATGGTAGCTCAATGACACAATTAGAATTAAATAAAAACAATTGATGTTGTTAAAACTAGACATTAATTATAAAACTATAAACTGTTGAACCCTTAATGGGTTCATTCACTTTAGATTTCTAAACAAAAGTGTCGTTTCTGTATAACTTTAGAGGGCAACTCAAAGTTTAAATCTGTCAAAGTGAAATTTTGAACATGCCGCCCGCCTTGAAAGTTATACTTGTCACAAACATACATGCACGTGATAAAAATAATAAAATACAAAAAAAAAATTGATACACATAGTTTAATATTATCTTTATCTATTGGCAATACGCACAATTCTATTACACCTAACCTAATTACATTGTTGGTAGTTTTTATTGAAACACTCTCATTAATCCGTCAGGACCAGGATGCACTCGATACACACGCCCGATTTTTCACCTCAAAGCAGGTCGTCTTTTAAAAGAACTACTACACTGTTTCCGGTATTAAAAAACTATTTCCTTCGCTGTTGGAAGTGGCTATACAGGGTGTTTTGAAAGCGAGTGGAAATACTTGGTAGATTCATTCTTTGACAGGAATTAAGCTTTATCATATAACTTTTTTTCCTAAAGTGCACCGTTTTCGAGATACAGGGTGTCAAAATTTCATTTA
>VTPC01090902.1:111135-152830 GCA_011009095.1 Ignelater luminosus
AGTGACTTTTTGTTTCAAACCGATTGCTAACTTCGAAAATACAGATTTTTTAAATTTTCCAGTGGCGTAACAATCTGCTTTGTCTCCGATAAGTTTTTGGTTTTTAACATTATAATCAAAGCATAATAATAATTAAGAGATGCAGGTTTCAATTCTACATACCTAAAGATTAATAATTTCAATAGTATTATAACTCAAATCTAGTTGTTGTATTTTAGGTCCAGAAAATGTGTTATTACAAATGTTGGCTAGCTCATTAAAAGATAAATCGAGATTAAAATGGCTCTTTATACCAATAAATGCGTATCGTCTGCCGTGAATTACTAACTTTAGCTTGTCATAGTAGAGAAAAAACCTAGCTAGACTGTTATTCTTACTATTATGATTATACCTGGGACGACTTACCGCACAAGGTTCCTGGATCACTTGAAGACTTCTTACAACTTCAGACATTCACATTCACATCATTACGGGAGTCACCTACGAAGCCCTCACTTACTGTCAATTATGTCATCTAATGTGTTTTTGGTATGTGGGGGGAACCAAGCAGAACTGTGTTTTAAATTTTGCAAGACAAGACAGCTAAGTTCTTGTATGAAAGCAGCAGTTAGTCTTCTAAGAACCTTACTATTATGTTAGTATGACTGATTTTACCACATCTCTTGCATATAGTAGGTCAAGCTCGAATAGGAGATTTCGGTACTTCTCTTGCTTTTCGACCTCTCTTGACTGTTACGGAAGAAAAACGGGAATTATTGACCCTAGGGCTAAGATTTACTGTTAATGGGTAGTTTGGCGGTACACTCAGTGCTCAACTTACTCTTAAAAAGACGATCATTGGGCGCCAATGACGATAGTTGTTTGTCTCTAAATAGTAAGACCTCGTCATAAGCCGACTATGTAGACTTTTGGTATGTTTATGAAACTCGTTAATGTTTTATCCAAAAAGACGCGAAGTCAAAACCCGGGATATTGAAACTTGCTTTAGAGTTAAATACTTGGTGTCCAATAAACACAAGGAGTGTTAAGTTCTGGGCGGCGGTCTCAAAGGTTGTCGAACTCCTAGCGGTTTACAGCTATTGCATATCTGTAAATGCAAACAGTTTAACAAGTATATTAATAATAACAATAAAAGAAAGTGGTTGATACATAAAATTAATTCATGCTGTATTTATTCATTTGCAATCATGTTGTAAACTAAAAAAAACGTACCGTCGTAAATAAGTAGGCTAATTTACAAAATAGATGAAAAGATGGGACTTGTATAAAGAATGCAATTTAAACCAACAAAATAGACATGAAATAAACTGAGTTCTGTTTAACTAACTTATCAGATCTTTCTAAATTAAATTATAGCGAAGAGATAGCATGGCGTCTTGCTACAACAAATCGTTGCTTCATTATCCAATACAGTTCGTTCGTTCTAACTATGTTGCGAAATTCTTAACTCTAAATGCAAGATACTAATTTACGTTGTTCGTCAAGCCAACTCTTACTTCACTTCTGATTTACAAAGATGCTCAATAGGCGAACGATACAAACTAATCCGGATCGGTTCGGTTTTCTAAGGAAACGATAAAATCTGTGTTGCAAGATTAGTACTTGGCTAGCACTACGCAAATAATTTAGTTCGGTTTGCGCTCAGTTTATTTTAAAATAAATGCAGGATTGTGGAAAGATCTACTTGAGAGTACTTCTTACTCTGTTGCTTTTGTCAGAGATTTTTCAGTTGTTGAGCAGGCACTGCCTTTATAGTTCCGCTTTCCGTATCGTCAGTTCAAGTGGGTCTAGTTTTTGTTGTAGAAGAGTTTCTATCTATCGTATCTCATGGTGAGCTATTCGGTGTTTAGTCTTTGAGGTGCAGCTTTTGTAATTGATTCTGGCACAACGAATTTATACTTTGTTTCTCTGGTGTTCACGATAATTTTCGTCTGCCGCTGAGCTTGCTATGATGAAATCTCGGTCAAGTTTGAGTCACAGATTATGTTATTGTAACCTGTCTTCCCATGCAATATTAATACATTTATTACAACTATACGATGTTTATCTTCTGGAGCTAGTTCACAAACTATACCTGAAGTTATCGTATCAATATTTAAATTATTGCTGTAAGTTGAAGAAATTTACAGTGAATTCTAGACATAACTTCTTTGTTTACTCATTAGTCTCGTTAAGATTTTTGCACTTGAAGTTGCTTGTTCCGGTCTTCTGCATTTATTTTAAAATAAACTGTGCGCGAACTGAACTAAATTACTTGTGTAGTGCCAGTAGGAAGTCAGACAACCAAATATAGAAGAGCAGGAAGTATCAAGTAGACAAAGCCCAGCACAACCGTGGAGATGTGTTAAGAGAAAGTTGTACATCTTTAATGTTTTTAGCACAAAATTTTAGGTAATTCGTATAAAACAAATGCTCGCTTTTTTCGAGTTTGATCAAAAGCGGCAATCACGTTAAATATTGCTCTACTATGTAGATACCTCTTCTTTGCTTTCAGAATGACAAATCTGCTGTTTAAAAATGGCATCAGATTTTTAACATATTTCAGTATACTAGGACGAGCACGGAAGTTTTTTAACAAGTGAATGATAAACTCATAGGGCGTAATTTGCATAGTACACCCAAGCCACGGATAAGTTGCAATGATAATGGACCGCATCGTTACATACGCACCAGTCTACCAACAAGATCACGTTTCGATTCTGTTTGTTTCCATAATTCGTTTTCAAACTGAAATAATCGAGGTCAGGATCCACTCGTACAACACAAGACACAATATAATTCTTGGATTTAGACATACTCACCTACAAACTTGAGAATTAATATAGTTTTGCCCTTCAGCAGCCACGCTTGAATGGATGCGTGATTTATTATGTAATTTGTAAGCACCATAGCGAGATTTTGGTGTACGGATGGAAACGATTTCTACCAGAAGCTATCAGTGTATTTCCATGACGATCTCCAGATTGCGGAAAAGGTCTCGTTTATCAACCGATGGGGGTTACGAAAAGCTGTGTTTTTAGAGTGAAAAATTTTCTCTTAGCAAGAATTAGAGCTTGAATTTTATCCATTGCCTACCAGAAGTTTTTTGGGATTGGCGCATCTCTTACCTGCTCGTTTTCCAAAATTCTAGAAATTTTCGATAACATGTATCCAATTACTTTTCTCTAGTTAGTTAGGTCTGAGCGGTAATATAGTAAAAATTTGATGAGGTTGCAAGAAATCAATCAATATAATTTATATGCAATATTTTATTTATTTAAATCTTCAAATACAAAATAATTGTGTTTATTGCTGAACACATATATCTGAGAAACTTAATTATCTTTACAAAATTCAACATGGAATGCACAAAAATCCTACAAATGCCAAAAATGTGGAAGAGACTTATAGTACTAATGGAAATAAGCTAGATAACAGATAACTTTACATATAAATAAATTTATGTATTTTTACTTAGATACAATACTAGAATTTGAATTCATGCAGTGAACAATATTCTTTCTCTGCAAAACAGTCTATTAATGTATTTCAAGTTATATAGTGGGATCATTTAAATTTTTTATCTAGGCTGTTCGTTTTGACAACGCTATAAAATTAAACGTCAGTGCCAACAGAACAAGAAGTTTTTGTAGTTAAATGGGCGACTAAAAACACTTACCAGATAAAAAATTTAAGTGATTGCGCTGTATCAATGACTCATGTAGAATTTCCTGTAAGCTTTAAGATTAAATATTTAAAGATATAGACGTGTTAAATTAGACAGTTGCTGATAATCCTTGATTGATAATCTGGAAATGTATTTTTTGGTCAAAGATAATGTAGCTAAGGTGGAAGAGGTAAACAAGTTCCTCTTTATTTTAGTTATATTGTTTCCACTCAAGTTTAGCTCACGTAGATTGATTATACCATTAAAAGAATTAGGTGCAACATTTACAATTATATTTTGCGCCAAGTCTAACTCTTCAATTGTACATTTTAAAAAAGTGTTTCCATCAATTGTAGTTATTCGATTAAAACTTAGATTGAGTTCAAGAAGATTCAATTCTTGAAATGCTTCAGAATCAGTAAATGCTATTCTATTCTTTGCTAATTTTAATATTTTAACGGTAGATCCTGCAAAACTATACTTATCAATTCTATCTAGCAAATTCAATCTTAAATCTAGTGTATGTAGATTCTTCAAATTACTAAAAGCGTATGATTCAATAGACGAAATTTTATTTTGATTTAAATGTAGCGTCTTAAGAAAAGGTCCTGTAAAACTATTTGCCTGTATTGTTGTTAATTTATTTGATAATAGATTCAATTCATGAAGATTTTGCAAATCAACAGGTCTAATGTCAGTGATGACGTTTGATGTTAAAATTAACTTGCGGAGTGATACGGGAAACACAGGAATACTGTCTAATTTATTAAATTTTAAATCAAGTAACTCCAGGTTACACAGTTTATCAGTAAACTCAATAAACTTGATATCATTGCCAGTCAGATGTAATTCTCGAATTGAAGTATTTGCAAGCGCGTTTTCATCTATTTTACTTATTATATTATGCTCTAAATGAAGCACAGTGAGGTTATTTAGACCTTCAAATAGGTAAGGGTCAATAGTCTTAATTTTAGTGCTAGTTAAGGTTAGTGTCTGAATAGGTAATCCTGAAAAGATGTTTTCATGAATTTGATTAAAATTGTTACCTTCTAAAGACAGTCTAAGCAGATTGTCGGCTCCTTCAAAAGCATTAGCTTCTATAAAAATAATTAAATTGTGATCTAAATTTAGCTCTTCAAGTGAGGGTATGGAAAATGTTTTAGCATAAATACTATCAATGAGGTTATTTTGCAGATCAAGTGACCGAAGGTAATTTACATTACGAAAGGCCCCAGGATCAATAGTTTTAATTTTATTATACCTCAAATCAACTTTTTGTATTGTAGATCCCGAAAACGTGGTGTTAGAGATGGTGGTTAGTCCATTACCAGACACATCAAGATTAAAAGGTTTTTTTATACCAACGAAGGCATTAGATTCAATGATTTCAAGTTGATTACCTTGTAGGTTTAGCACCCGTATTGCAGAACCCGAAAAGGCGTTCCCTTTTATTCTTGTTATTTTGTTATGCCTTAAATTAAGTTCGTCTAGTTCTTCTAGATTGGCAAAAACTATTGGTTCAATAATTAGAATTTCATTCCCAGACAGAACTAATTTCTGTACTGAAGATCCTGTAAAGGTGGTTGCATCGATTCTGTTTATCGCATTTAATTCTAAATAAAGTTCGTTGAGATTTTTCAAATTGCCAAATGATCTTGGTTCAATTGTTGTAATCGCATTGTAACCGAGAAGTAGCTTGCGTACAGTGCACCCTGAAAACGCAGTTGCCTCGATTGTACTAATTTTGTTGTTTCTTAAATCAAGTTGATGTAGATGGTCTAAGTTAGAAAAAGCATAATGGTTGATGGTTTCAATTTGGTTCTGATCTATTAATATTGTGTGTAGTGGAAATCCTAAAAATCAAAAATAAGATAATTTAGTTAGGGGTGAGTATTACATACGTACATACCCTTATTGTTTTGAGGAGTACATGATGTTACATCATATTCTGCTATGTCTGTCCATAAATCATTGACTTGTCCAGGTGATACTTCTCTAATGTTTGAGTCTATAATTTCTAATTTTTCTAAGTTGAATAAAAATTGAAATGTGCTTATCTCTAAATTTTGTAATTCACTATTCTTGAGTTTCAAAACGTTGATTAATCCTGCACATGAATTGTAATCAAATAAAGTGACGTTTATTTTACTTTGTATCTGCTGAATCGACGTCATACCATCACAAACAATTTCCGTAAATTTATCTACTTGATAAATACATTCTTGAGCTTCATATCCTTTAGGATATAAAGTTATTAAGATTAATATAAATCTTAACATTCTCGTTAAATCTAAAAAAGAAAATTATTACTGTTTAATCACACGTAAAAAATAAAAATTATCGATTACCTTTTTTCTGTAAATGTAGCTCAAGTGCCAACAGCTATTTACGCCTCTTCTTGTTATAGGAAAATTTTGGTAGGCAGGAACTAGTTTTAACGCACTTGAAGTGCTAGCTGTGACGTACGCAATAAACAGAATAACTGATGCTGTTAGCCTTGATAACCCAAATTGCCTATATAACTTAAGTGCGTTCCTACTTTATTTGGACAATATTTCAAACTGGAATTTCTGTTAATAGAAATCAATTTTTTTATTATTAAAAATAAAGCAGCAATTTAAAAATGCAATTGTAGTATAAAGAACAAGTAAAATATTATACTAATTGATATAATAAATTTAATGGCATTTAGTTCGTTCCCTCATGGAATGGTTAGTAGGTTAAGCGTTCTTAGTTGTTTTCTTAAGGGAGGAAGGGATAAAGCTCTCTAGCGAGAGTGTGACGAAATTTTATTTTGTAGTTTAGGTATCTGAATTTATTATTTGCTTAATCAAAAATTTAGTGACGCTCCTTTAAGTAAGTTTTAAGTAGAACTGTTCTTGTTGTGCTTTTGTTACTAAACAGATTTCTAGATTTTTTTTCTCTTATGTCTCGGCAAGCTACTGTCACTTGCAAGTTTCCTTTTCTCTAAATGGTAACTCAATGACACAATTAGAATTAAATAAAAACAATTGATGTTGTTAAAACTAGACATTAATTATAAAACTATAAACTGTTGAACCCTTAATGGACGCATTCAGTTTAGATTTCTAAACAAAAGCTTCAAATCTGTCAAACTGAAATTTTGAACATGCCGCCCGCCTTGAAAGTTATACTTGTCACAAACATACATGCACGTGATAAAAATAACAAAATAGAAAAAAAATTGATACACATAGTTTAATGTTATCTTTATCTATTGGCAATACGCACAGTTCTATTACACCTAACCTAATTACATTGTTGGTAGTTTTTATTGAAACCACTCTCATTAATCCGTCAGGACCAGGATGCACTTGACACACACGCCTGATTTTTCGCTTCAAAGCAGGTCGTCTTTCAAAAGGACTACTGCAGTGTTTCCGGTATTAAAAAACTATTTCCTTCGCTGTTGGAGGTAGCTATACAGGGTGTTTTAAAAGCGAGTGGAAATACTTGGCACGTTCATTCTTTGACACGAATTAAGCTTCATCATATAACTTTTTTTTCCCTAAAGTGCACCGTTTTCGAGATACAGGGTGTCAAAATTTCATTTAAAAATTTTTTGTTTTCAAGAACAAAATAAGATATTTGAATGAAATTTTTCACGTGTTTTTTAATATAAGGTGTCTACTATTCCACGTAGTTTTGGATTTGATGTTCTTATCAGAGAAGGAGAATTGGGGGTGGGCTAGTACTCTACGATAAAACAAATTGTTGCGCCTCTGCAACATTAAAAAAATTTGTGCTTCCAGAATTACAAGAACAAGAAATGTGCATTGTATTCCTCGACAAGAATTAAGCATTTTTTGTCTTAAAACTTTTATCGTTAAAGTGCACTGGTTTTAAGATACAGGGTGTCGAAGTTTTTGTCTTAATTAAACTTTGACACCTCATATCTCGGAAACGACGCACTTCAAAGAAAAGAGTTTTATGACAAAAAAGGTTAACCTTTGTCGAGGAATGCGATGCAAATGGTTATATTCTGTTTTTGAGATAACGTATGATCTTGCTATAGATCGTTGAACTTGAAACTCTTTGAAAAATCTGAATTTACTAGAAAACGACGCATTCTACCGAGTGACTTTTTGTTTCAAACCGATTGCTAACTTCGAAAATACAGATTGTTTTAAATTTTCCAGTGGTGTAACAATCTGTTTTGTCTCCGATAAGGATAATAAACGCAAGACTACGTAAAATAATTGACACTTAGGAGTGTAGACATGTAGGAAACTTCATTTCGATATTTCATTTTGTTCTTGAAATATTGTGAAAATTTATAAACAGTAATCCTTAGTTGTTCTGGGTTATGAGTTTCCTCGTGTTCAAATTAATGTGAACCAGTTCACCATAACTTGTGTGTTAGTAACCTTTCTAGAAGCACGTAGTTGAGTGTCCGTATACTCATTAGTGGTTGAGATATATTTTGGAATGCTAAGAGTATTGTAATCCTCGGAATCTATTGAAACCTGGCGATATGTTTTCTCTATGTCTGCAGTTAATACGTAGTTGTGTGCTCTAAATCGTAATATAGAAAATAAATGATCTTAAATGGTAGGGCCTTTCATCGTTGAAAGATAATTCTGTAACTGTTTTGGCTGAACCATCAAATACGACACGAATCTTCAATGTTAGACTGTAGAAGGAAATAGCTATGTGATTCTTCGTAGATAGTAGTTTGTGACAAGTGTTCTAGTTATATGTATTCAAGCATGATTTTTTAATAGTGCTAGTATAGGGCGTCATTTGCTAAGTAAAGTGTCTTTTATTACTGACTACGAGTACTACGTAATTCACGTTTGGCTTAATTGTTTGCACAACGGCTATCGTTAGAGATTTTTCTTGACACAGTCTAACCAAATCGAGTTTTTATTTACCCCCACATACAACAAAATAAAAGATATCTGTTTTTAATAAAAGAGTTGTCGGCAAAGAGAGGTTCTACTGTAAAATATGCAAACAATCTTAACTTACAAATTTTTTTATTTTTTTTTATTAATATTTACTTTTATCAAGTAACAGTACAATATTTAAATAAATAATAAAAGTTTTTTTTATTTTTTTATTTTGCTTTTTAACATTCTTTTCAAAGTATAATAATAATTAAGAGATTGAGGTTTCAATTTTACATGGATGTTGGATGCTGATTTCCGATACCTAGACTGGTTAAATCCGACATTTGCTCAAAATCAGTAACTGAGAACTTAGAGATTTCATTTCTGTCTAAATGTAACGTTCTTAAGGTGGAAAGTTTGAAAACATCCTTGTTTTTTGCAGTTACTTAATTAATGCTTAAGTCGAGCTCACGTAGGTTAATGACATTACTAAATGCATTAGGCGCGATATTTCTAATCTTATTGGTAATGTAAAATCTGGAGGCATGCGCTACTTGATTGTTTATGCTCTTTACCGCTGAGATTATTGATACTACCTAAGGAGGAAGTTCTGTTGTGTGGAAAAATTTTATAATGTAATTTGTTTCTTTAATAAGCTGAGATTCTTGTTGCCGTTAGAGATAAACTTTAAAAGAGAGGACATAATTAATGATACAAAATCGAGACCAAGGACAACTGGATGATGCATTTAAAAGGAAAACAAGTTTTTATGATGAAACGGGAAAAATTAAAAATAGATTTTTAAAAGATTAAATACTGATTACATTTGCACAGGACCGTCCTTGCCAGTTATGCGAGCTGTGCAATGTATTTTATGAATTTACTAGAAATTTAAATTGATTTAAAGCAACTTAATGAGCACCGTGCAATTAAATAAAACAAAAAGGTTGGTATAAATGGAAAAAAGTTTTAGTTTTTAAACAATAATTCAGATTTACTTATAATTGTAGATTGATATATTCCGAGGAGGAATTTTTGTTTAAAGTGGCACAAAAATTCAAAACCCAGGCAGACGTGGTGTTTACCAATAAGACATAAGAAGATAGTATACAATCTTATTCAGTCAATATATTTATTACAAACAAAAAAGGAACGGCTACTCATCGACACGAGTGAATAACTTTTTTAATTTTATCTCATTCTCACATATAAGTGGAGGTGACGTCACTCTGATTTAATTAAATTAACAACTATATTAATAAACAGGTGAAAATCAACAATATTAGATATTTAGTTAACAGACAAGTGAATATACACAATATTAACTGTACTTGATTAATAAACAAGTGAACATCAACAATAGCAAACTGATTTATTAGTAAACAAGTAAATATCACAATATTAAAGTGTAACAATAAAAGTTTATCTTTTACATAAACAAATTTTAAAGGTAAAAGTTAAAAACAAAACACAAGTTCAAACTCACAGATATTTCCTGGCTTTATCACATTCTATAAAGATCTACATGCAATGGTGATTGCTATATTCTATTTATTAATGCATCTCCACTGTATATTACACCCTTGTGAACTTGCGAGGTTATAAACGATATTACTTCGTCGAGTTCTGCAGCTCAAATTAACTAAATTCCAAGCTACTAGAACTTCTTATATCAAAATTTTTTTCTTGATACACCCTCAGGAATTATCTGTTTTCACAAAGTTTTTTAGGGGCCACACCCAATCAAATCCATATTCGACGAGAATTAGTGACACTATTTTCCAATAAGAATCCCACATTCAAAGTGAAATATATCAATAAATAAATTTGCACAAAGCACAACAAACTGTTGTTTCAAGGGCTCATCACACAATAATCATCATGATCCCTCGAACGGGCCGAAAAAAATGCCATACCTATCGCGCTAGATTTAAAAATGTGGGAGTAACTAGATTTAAAAAATTAAACTAAAAAAATAATCGATGGTTTTCGATTGATATTTCACTTTGTTTAAATTAAATTAAAAACTTTAGAAGATTATCAAATAAACATAGAATTTCTGAACGGGAAAACAACGGATATCTAAAAAAGGAGAGAATACGAACATACTTCAAGGTTTAAGTAGGAAAAACTTACAAATACAGAATTCCTAATATAATATAACCAATAAGTAAACCAAATATTAGACTTTAAGTAATTATATTATGAAAAGTAACGGACCGTTACATGTGGTTTTCTGTCCATTGGCAGGATTAAGCAAAATTTTGAAAATTTGCTAAAAATCCAGCATTTTTTTGCACAATAATTTTGACTCTTATTGTACATTGTTGAATTCTATTTTATGATTTTATTCTTATTTTGTCAATCTTGAAATTTCAAAAAATAAAATGAATGATTTTTTCACCCGTTATGAAACTCTTTGTAAACTTAGATTTAAGACAGTTTGCTGTAATTATCTTTAGTTTAGCATTTAAGTTTTGTATTCATAGAACGTTATGCAAAATGAGCTGTATAAAATTTTAATGTTATCCCAGAATAAATAATGATCATATATACAACTTTGCGAGGTCACGTTTTTGGGATGCGACCATATCAACCGTCTCTATAGTCACAGATAGTATGTCAATTTAAATAAAAATGAGATTAAAATAAATGTCAAAGTGAAAGAATGTCAACTTAAATAAATGAGGTTAAAATGAAAACATAAAAGAAAATACAATACAAATTTCGTTGTGTATGATATTGCAATTTATTTTAGGATGATGACACATTTGTTATTCACCATTACAAAAAAATAGAACCGCATATATGTCAATTTATAGAAATTGTTTCTATTAATAATAATGCTGAGTTAATCTACAGCTGTAACATTGTAAAATGTGAAGTTTTGCAAGTCACTAATATTTCTATTAAAATAAAGTTGGTTAAGAGTTAAGAAGTATACTTGCAAGGAAAAGTTAAAAATTGTTAATATTAGTGAAAAGGTAGTAATAAATTTACTTTTCTTAAGAATGAAAATTAAAGAAAAAACCAACTTGAAGTTGAAACGTTTTAAAACCAGAATAGGGGCTGATTCTAATTTATTTTAAGTTTAGAATTTTTCTGTTTTATTTTCTATGTTTTATTAATAAATTTGTTTGTAAAAGCAAGAAGAGTTTTAAATAAACAATCTCGATACCTGGTGGATGTGTATGTTAAATCTAGAAATCTAAGTTTCAAAAAATAATTTTCTGTTTGATAACGAGATCACTGAATTTCTGTTTGAGAAAAATAATAAATTCCGAAACCTGAATGTAGAACGATCAAGTGATTGATAAGAGTTAGAGTTAAGACATTTTTTCTACAGTTTTGTCCGCTGACGAGTTAGAACATGCTTTATTATCGTAAACCTTACTAAACGAGTTTACATAATTTTGATTAGACAGACACATTTTAATATCAACAATTTAAGGAGCGGAATTTATTTGTGTTTTTTTTAATGGGTTCTGAAAAGAATTCTTCAGACTAGTGAAATTCGTCTTTAAAGTCAAACTTTTTAAAAGTCACAACTTATATATTTTATACAAATTCAATTTTGCTCTAGAATGCATGAACATCTTAAAACGTCCAGTAATTCTTTTAGTAAATTTTGGTTCGAGCCTTTTAATTTTAAGCGTTTAATGTCTTGTTGATGCAGCGGTGCATGTAAGTGTGAAGTTTAATGATTGATAATAAATCAAAGGACTCACACACATCACTTAGTTGCAGGATCTAAGGATATGCGTTTGATAGTGGTAGATAAACTTTTAACTTTTTATAACAGTTAATGTTGAAATAAAATTTTTGATGAAACGGGAAAGATTAAATAGCGATGAATAAGTTGTAAAGTTTAGAAATGACTCATGTATAGGGACGTGTTCATTCCAATAATGAACCAAGTAATAATCTGAATCAGCATTAAAATATTTGGCAATTATTTTAATTAAAACCGAACAGAGCTATTAGTTATCATAATAATGTGTCCACAAACCTCATTAATGATAATTCCTATGACATACATCTACATAAATTGAAATTAATGTACCGTTTGTAAATTTCAGGTGTGGGATATGCAATATGCCTAATCGATATTTATATGGGAATGTATTACAATACAATTATTGGTTGGGCCGTTTACTATTTAATCGCTTCCTTTCAATCCGAGCTTCCATGGACAAGATGCGATAACGATTGGAATACACGAGACTGTAGACCTGTCACGGCACACGTTAACTCTACTAGTCCAGCTAGAGAATTCTTCGAGTAAGTTATTCTCAATAAATAAATTCATTTGGTTTTTTTTTATTTAAGTAAATAATGGTTGATTTTTCATTTTGTGTAAAAAATAAAAAAAGAAAAAAAATAGGAAATTGAGAAAGTCTTTACGTACTTTATTAGGTAAGTTACGTGTAGATTTTGCAACACAGCTCGTAACTCGATCAAGTTATAACCCAAGTTTACCCTTCTCTATACAAATTCGTATGTAGATAAGCTTTTAGTATTCTTGTCATGTTGATGTAAAATTTATATGTTTAGTATTTGGTTTTGCACAAACGCATTTTCAAAAATATTCTTGCAAGATTTTATTATAAGTTTCTAATGCTGCGAGTTTGATATTTGAGAGGCAAAACTTTTTCTACACAATACATTTATGATATTCATAGTAAATAATTCAAAAAAAAGAAAATAAATAGAAATACTGTTCACATAATAACAAACTTAATTTCTTAAACTTTCTTAGGGATACTATACAGACTCCTAATTGTACTTAATATGCAGGACTTGATTTTGGCGGAAAACGGGTAATCTAGTATAAAACGTTGTTCACTTCATTAATGTTCATTTGATCTAGAAGCAATTAGTCATCAAATGCTTGCAGATCACAAATAATGCAAGAAGTCGATTTAGGTTTGCTCTGGATGTTGCTGGGCCTTTAGGCTATCAAGAGCGTAAAGAATCAAAAATTTCGAAAGGATACAAACAAAGTTTCTAGCTAGCAAAAAGGAATTGACACGAGATATGTTTTTGATTGACTTGATTATCATGCAGAAACTCAAAACCGTTTCGGTTTTTGTAAGATTTCTGGTATCTGCATCACATCGCGAGTCTACTGGAACATGTGATGCTATAATACGATAACTACCACGGAAATTGACTTTTAGACAACTGCTGATTACCTTGTTGCTGAGTATTTCTGCCCAAACACCACGACCTTAAGTACAACAATTCTTTAGTATCCAAGTATTTAAACAAGTACCTTGTTGGTTTTCTTGGTCTCTTTTTTGAATTTTGTAGTTTAAGGTTCTCATCAGTCCGGTTGGTTTAGCACAGTGTTCAGAGCGCTTCATCAATTCAACCAATCTTTGTTTTCTAAACTCTCTTCTTTTTTCTTGACATTTCTCTTGTAAGGTAGAATTGAATTAAATTATAGTCAGTTCTGTAGGAAAGCAGATGTTTGACCCTGTGATAGTTGTGGAATTGGAAGTACGCAACAGCGCTAGTGGCGTGGGGTAATGCCCTAGTCTATTAACTACATTCTAATGCTGTTACCGATTGGAAATTATTCCTTTGAAATGTGAAACTTCTGATTAACTTATTCTTGGGTATTTCTGCCCAAGCACTACGACCTAAAGTAATCCAATTATTTACTTATTAACAAATATATAAACAAGTATCTAGTTATAGTAATAGTTATGGGAAGGCTTAAGACTACCAAATACGAGGGCGGTTCAATAAGTACCCGTGTTAGAAATGAAGACACAATTTTTTTCAAAAATTTTCTTTTTATTTTTCAACATAGTCTCCTTTTAAAAATATACACTTCTCCCAACTGACTGCTAAAATAGTAAATAAACACCTCAATTTCAATGGATCAGTTCTATGAGCCATGATGGAAGGGTAAACAATTTGTTCGACTTGAAAAGCTGATAAACTGATGATACTGAACTATTTTTCCCCAACATCCAAATCGTCCATATAAGACTGGAACTGCTTTCTTTCTTTTTTACTTGCGCTTTAAATCATCAAATCTGCGATCTTGATTTCCAAATTATTGAAACCAAACTCGGTCGATGTTTGAAGGGTTGCCTGTTGTACTTTTCTAAATTGTTGGTTTGTTTCGCCGATATACGAGGGCGGTTCAATAATTACCCGTGTTAGAAATGAAGACACAATTTTTTTCAAAAATTTTTTTTTTATTTTTCAACATAGTCTTCTTTTAGAAATATACACTTCTGCCATTTTCTTAACCCCTCCAAAAAATAGGATTTGTCGAACTCTCCAAAATACGCCTCTATCTCGGCGATGACTTCCTCGTTTGAGCTAAATTTTTTTCCCGCGAGCCATTTCTTCATGTTAGAAAACAAGAAAAAGTCGCAGGGAGCCAGATCGGGTGAATACGGGGGGTGCGGCAGCAATTCATAACGCAATTCATGCAGTTTGGCGGCGACAACTCCGGATGAATGTGCTGGTGCGTTATCGTGGTGAAACAGCACCTTCTTTTTCGCCAAATGCGGCCGTGTCTCCTTCAATTTTTTGTCGAAGCTGTCTAATAACTCACTGTAGTATTGTCCAGTGATCGTTCTTCCTTTTTCTAAAAAATCCATGAGGATGACGCCGTTCGCATCCCAAAAAATCGTCGCCATGACCTTTCCGGCCGATGGAACCATCTTTGCCTTCTTTGGAGCAGATTCACCGGGAGAAATCCATTGTTTTGATTGTTGCTCAGTTTCTGGTGTGTAATGATGAATCCAGGTTTCATCAACGGTGACAACTCGACGCAAAAACTCCTTCGGATTTCGCTTAAATTGCTCCAAACACTGGTTCGAAGTTAACAGCCGCATCCGCTTGTTGTCCACCGTTAGCAATCGCGGCACCCATCGCGCCGACAATTTTTTCATCGTCAACTTATCATGTAAAATATTAATTGCCGTTCCGGTCGACACACCTACGGCCTCTGCTACTTCACGCACTTTCGTTCGTCGATCAGCGAGAATCATGTCGTGGACTTTTTGAATGATTTCCTCGGTAACCACGTCTGCCGGGCGTCCTGGTCGCTCCTCATCAAAAACGGATGTTCGCCCACGTTTAAATTCGTTGAACCAATATCTAACTGTGGTCATAGATGGCGAAGTGTCCCCATAAACAGCATCCAACTTTGCTTTTATCTCCTCGCATTTTTTCCCATCCAAAAACAGAAAGCGAATTACCCAACGATACTGCTCTTTTTCCATCTTAGCTAAAATCACGAAACACGTCTTACTCAAATGGCTGTCAAATCCAAACTAACCTATCAATCAGTCTGCAATTTGTTATACCGTCGTTTGATAGATGGCAGCACACCAACTTCCCTCAGGAACGCCTTCTGTCGTCAAACACGGGTACTTACTGAACCGCCCTCGTAGTCTTCCTTGGTGTTTGAATTTTGATTTTTAAAATTTTCATCAGTTTGGCAGACTGTTCAAAGCATTTCAATACCAATCTTTGTTTTGTGAAATTTTTTTTTCTTGAGATAGAACTGAATTAAATTATAGTCGTTTCTGCAGGATGGTGATGGTGGATGGTGGATGCCTTAGAATATTAAAGATGTCAATTGATTAATTATCTGACCAACTATTGCTGGTCAAGTAGTTTTCGTTCGATTAATCTTTCTCAAAAACCTTCGCGTTGTGAAGGTCAAAGTCAGATAGTGGACAGTTGTGTGGCTGTATAGATAGAAATTTTGGTGACCAAAACCACCAGGAGAGCAAACACTGAATATTCCAGACAGCAATAGTTATGCTGTCCCCCAGAACTAGGACCGGAAAGAAATTTCAGTCTAGATTTGTACGTTTCGAATGCATCAGTTACATGAACGAGTCTCATCTCTGTCAAAAATTTTCTAATTCGATATACTGGAATTACATTGAAAGATCTGTCTTGGTCAGATGCTATCATGTACTGAAATGTACTCTCCAGTTAAATATTTCTGCCATCGAAAACAAAAATAATCTTGTCAATTACCTTTTTGCGGTTGTTCCTGACAAAGAGTCGGTATTTCTGTTCAATACAGGTCGATAAATTCTAAACACCCAAGACGCGATTCACCACGGATGTTGCACCCAATTAATACTGAAAAACGTCATCATAGACACTGGTCAAAGACAAATCAGGGGACTTTGTCATGTTCTCTTTATAATCAGTTCTTTCTAGCTTTTCACTCTATTAGCATGAACTATCTTTTTCCTGTTTCGATAGTGAAAAAAATTAATTTCACTCAAAACCAAAACCTTCTTCTTTAGAAGAACTAGAAATAATGTCTCTTATAGGATGGTGTGGGGGTAGGTTTAATTAAGCCTGAACTTTCAAAGTGAGTTTCTTTGGACCGTCAGGATCCAAAATCGCTGATACTCTAGATAATGTAATATGTCATGAGTGTCATGTAACGGTTTCAATACTTTTGATCTGATCTTGGAAGTGAATTAGTTGCTTACTAACATAATGAGCTTAGCAGTTCTGTTTTGGGCTTTACAGAATTTACAGTAACTCGGTAACCATAACCTGGAGAAACTTATAAATTTTATCGTTAGTCTTGATTGGAGCAGTGAACATACATTTATTCTAATTACACCAATCTATATTTTCAACTAATTTTCACTTCTCCAGGTAGCTGTAACCATATTAGAATTTGAGAAGTTTAGAAATCTTAAAGCATTTAAGTCAATTTATGTTTTAAATGTCAGAATTATAATTTTTGTTTTGTTTGCAGACGTGAAGTGCTAGAACAACACAAATCAGATGGTTTAAACAGAATGGGGCCTATTAAACCGGCTTTAGCAATGTGTGTTTTTTCCGTATTTGTACTGGTTTATTTTTCGTTGTGGAAAGGTGTCCGTAGCACCGGAAAGGTAATGTTTTATACATCGATGCTCTATGCATAAACATAATAAATCTAAAAAAGTAATTTATTATAAGATTGGCTCGATTTCAGTTAAATTGATTCAAATTATACGTGACATAACTAAACAGAACATGGTATGTTACTATTTTGATAGTAATCGTGTAATGCAGATTGTATGTTAAGGGAATTAAAGCAGATGACAAGTTATAATTTTAATCGTACTTAATGAATAAAAAATGATAATACAAAAAAGAAGGTCAGGGACTTTATGTTTTGTGTATTTTATGGATCACTAATAATGTTTGAATAACATTAGAGATAATTACTTATACAATTTAATTTTATAATTTGTAGACACATGAACCTAGAGTCCCAAGATAATGAAAGGTTAAAAGAGCACTACAGTCAAATTATATTTCTTGTATAAAAATAATCTTCCAACTTATCACTTTAAGTTCATGAACTTTCATAATTATAAATTTATGCACTTTTTTAATTTAGGCGGTATGGTTTACTGCACTAGCTCCCTATGTCGTCCTAATAATTCTACTAGCAAGAGGAGTAACACTTCCAGGTGCTGCAGAAGGTATCAGATACTACCTAACACCGGAATGGTATAAATTATATAATTCAAGAGTATGGATAGATGCTGCGTCCCAAATATTCTTTTCGTTGGGTCCTGGATTTGGCACGTTATTAGCTCTATCCAGCTATAATAAATTTAATAATAATTGCTATAGAGATGCCATCTTAACGAGTAGCATAAACTGTCTTACAAGTTTCCTAGCAGGTTTTGTCATTTTTTCTGTTTTGGGTTACATGGCGCATGTTCAGCAGAAAAGTATCGAAATGGTTGGACTTGAAGGTAATAGCACGCACATATTCATTTTCAACCCTTAATACTAATTCAATACTTTTTTATAGGTCCTGGTTTAGTATTCATAGTGTATCCAGAAGCAATAGCAACAATGACAGGATCCGTATTTTGGTCTATAATATTTTTCTTAATGTTAATAACACTCGGCCTGGACAGCACATTCGGGGGCTTAGAAGCGATGATAACAGCCCTCTGCGATGAATATCCAAAATTTTTAGGACGGCATCGTGAAATATTTGTAGCTGTTCTATTATTTGGTATATACATATGTGCCTTGCCAACGACAACCTATGTAAGAAATTGTGCGCTATTTAGTTAGAAAATACAAAAAATGATTTTTGCAGGGTGGCGTTTATTTAGTTAATATGTTGAATGTGTACGGACCTGGTCTTGCCATTTTGTTTGTTGTTTTCGTCGAAGCAGCTGGAGTTTGCTGGTTGTATGGTACGGAGAACTTCGCAAGAGATATTGAAAAAATGCTTGGACACAAACCAGGTCTTTTTTGGACAATGTGTTGGAAATACATCAGTCCTATCTTTTTATTAGTAAGTACCTTGCGTTTCAATATTTTTTTCTCAGTGCAATTATAGTATCTAAATGTAAATTCAGCGCACGATATTTGCGGTCGGTCAATGTAATTTTAATTTCCCCAAATAAATAGCTAAATGCTAAATTACAAAGCATGCCCAAGTCGGCTAGTTCCAGGTTTCAGCGGGTTTTCACCAAATCAATTTCAAGGTAGTTAGTTAACTTTACGGAACAGAGATGGAATAGAAAACAAAAATCTCAATTGCTTCAGATCGGTCACCATTCAGAAATAGTGACTTTTTCTGTTTTATTTCATTGATACCAGAATGAGAAAGAGATGACTATTGAGGGTAACTTCAAGAAAAACAACACGTTCCTTGTAGATGATTTTGTCGACTACAGAAAGCGTAGCTACCTAGCTACATATTGTTTTTCGCGAGATATATATATATATATATATATATATATAAACATCAGTGCCAGGATCAGCCTGTGACAATCCGTACCCAGTCTACACCAACGACGAAGAAGAAAAATATTTTTTAAAACAGCTTTTGACTTTTTTTATGTAAAGAATGGAAATCTACTACCTATTTATATCAAAAATTAGAATTAAACAGCACTAAAGTCAAGAAATTAATTTCTAGAGTACAAATTGTTTTATCCCTTACAGCCATTGCTTTTGAACTTTTCTCGATTGTGCTTGTAACGTAACAGTTTATATGATTGTAGTTTAACTAAGACTTTACTGGTCTTAGGCCGGCTAAACTTAGTAGGTGGCCTTGAGTAAGGATATTAAGGAGTCATACACTCAATAACACAGAAAATTTTTATTAATACATATATTGAAAAAAAAAAGAAAAACCAATTAAGGACGCCAATTTTTCCAAACAACAAACGACAATTTAATAAGTTAATAAAACCAGCCAAAAAAAAAATTAATAAGCAAGTTAGATTTCATATTAAAAATATCTAAATGTACCAAAGTCCAAGTCAAGTTAAATACAATTTTAAGGATCACAAAAATGTTAATCTTAATCTTGAATAAATTTTCTTTTAAGTAATCTTATTACTTAAAAAATTTGACTAAGCATACAATAAAATGTAACGTACAATTTAAAATTGTACCTTAGTAAACAACAAAATTTGAAAACACAAGAAACGATAATTAAGAGTAAAAATACAGAGATTTACCACGAATCCAGAATTCCAGAATTTTACAGCGCTGTAAAAGTGGAACCGGAGATAAATTTGCAACAAACTACGCAAAAAACAGAACACTCCTCTTAACCCATGCTTCCTAAGTTCTCTCTTTTTTCTCTTTTATTTATATGACAAAAAATAATAAACAACCAGTTAAGCTAGTAACGACTTCGTCAGAATATATTGAAGTGAACCAAAATTAATCCGACGGTAATTATAAAGAGCTGAATAAAATTTAAATGTTAATCAAAAATTTAAAAAATTTTAATTTAACAACGACCATGTTGAGTTAGTAGAACGGGTGTCCCAGATGTACAACAAATACGCCAGCAGCGTTCTTCAAAATCAACCAGAGACTCACTTGAACGGAGATAAAAAAACATGCGTCGGACGATATGATATTTCGTCAACTTCCCCAGCAACTAAACTGGTGTTGTGTCAGAAAAATCTTCAGTCAGAAATTCTCAAATTTCAGTTGCGGGAAACAAGCTAAAGAAAACCAAGAAAATCTACCATGAAACCTAGAAAAGCAAGAACAAAGTCCGCTTACCCTCGTTGGGTTGAGGCTTGTCACAAACTCGAAGAAAATATGCAATTCTGTCACAAACACTTACGACGCACCACCGAATCTGCTTAATTCATAAAAAAATGTAGAAAAACTACAACAATAGTTAATCAACCTCTCATTATCGAAAAAACCGATTAGCTAAAAACCGTCCAATCTTAATTTTTCAGAAAAACCAATTTGTTCTCCATTTTAGTACAATATTCTAGAATGTGATTTAGGCGAACACCTATGGGTGCTAGCTTTGCGACTTAATCATTATTTAAATCCTAATGCAATTTCAGTTTCAACAATTTAGGCTTTCGTACTGTATTACAGGCATATCTTTTTTACGGATCAAGTTTGATTTTACTACATCTTGATCTCTCACCAAAAGATAAGATTAATATCAGATGATAAATGATGAGAAAAGAGATGATGCCTAAATAATGAATTTTATTTATTAACCAACTGTGATTTTTTTCTTACAGGTCATATTCATATTCTCACTGCTCGGTCATGAAGAAATGTTAGGTACCGAGTATAAGTATCCACAGTGGTGCTTCCATGTGGGATATGCTCTCACTGCTTCATCTATAATGTGCATACCATTGTACATTGTCTATAAATTTATCATTACCCCAGGGAGCATATTACAGGTAGGTCGTAACATTCTGAATATCAAGACTGCAGATCTGTATCTATGGAAGGTTGTCTTATGGTGTTATTTATGTTATAAAATGAATCTGATAACCTGTTATATATTTAGTTTCATTCAAATCTAACAAAAGATCCATAAAGAAATGATCCTAGAAATTATTTTTTATAAATTTTGATTTAGAGATTGTTACGCTCTGATTATTGATGTCTAGAATGGACATCAGAGAATAAAAACTTTTTTATTATTGATGTTCACACCTATCGAAGCAACATTTTTAGTATATACAAAGATTGATTCTTATACTTTATACTTACAAGAGATTTATACTTATAGTGTGTGATCTCAGTTCTAATGTTTTTATAGTTTATTTCGGATTATTCAGTGAATCAGTGACAATTAAAATAATTAAAAGATGTTTTTGCTGCATATTTTGTATTTATAATTTCTATTTAATGCAGAGGTGGAAGATGATATGGAAAGCAGAGCATTCGTCCGAAAACAGTGCATTGACATACTGTGGCGGTACTGAAGTGTGACCCCAACATGTAAAAAACGCCTACACAACAGAATGGTTAGTTTAAACAATATAATAATATATATATTATATAACAACAGAAAAAAAGAGTTCAATACGATATTTTCAGTATTACCAGGATAAATTAGGTAAAATAAACAGCCATATTTTACCTAATGAAGATTTTTTTACAGTTTGTTATTAGATTTGTAGAATATTTATATATAAACCTACAGATGATCATCATGTATTATTAGATAATTATTGTGTAATTTGCATACTATGAAATTAGAATAGTTTTTAAAAGTAATAAAGAGGTAGATACTAATTTAATTACAAAAAATGTAGATGTAATATAGCCATAATTACATCTACATGATATGATGCACATACACATTTCGGAAATATGGGTTCGCTTTTTATGTGCAACAAATACTACCCATTATGTATTTGCAATCTTTTTGAGTGTAACATCAGCCATTGTTACGCTATAGTAAATTTGCTGTGTCCACAAAAGAATGGGTGCCAGTTTGTTCTTCCTCATGCTCAGTAGTATCTTGTAAATTTTTTGAATTAGATCATTATAGATTAAAATAATAATTTAGGCCTCGGATATTCTAATAGTTGTAAGTTTATTTATTAAGTTTCTAATTGGGAACATTGTAATTGAAATATTTGGTGATTCTTGAACGAAATGTTTGCAAACAATAAATAAACAAGTTTTATTAAAAAAAAAAATGAAAATCTAGACACTACTGATTTTTGGGAGAGATATTCTATGTAGCGATACTGAAAACATGACTATTTTCAGAAATATCTAGCAAGTGGTTGCACTTACATCAAAAGTGGTAAAGCAACCTTTTTGGAAATATCAAATTGATAGGCAAAAGAAGTCATAAAAACTAAAAAGGGCTAAAAGAAATATTTTTAAAATTTTTGAACCAATCTGGAGACCAAGGACCGGTCTTCCAGGATTTAGTGAGTTCTTGCATTCCCTCATAAAGTAACATTGAACATATTTCGACCAAAAAAAGTAAAAGAGTAAAGTCTCATTTAGTTTATCCAAAATAAATAAAATGATAATGAATATTAAGAAAATCAAAATTTCCAATTTAATTAACTAAGAAACAGAAAAAAAAACAGTTCTCAAAATCGGTTTGTGTAGTAAAAGAGAACACATGTATTCAGGGCCTATACATATACAATGCTCTACATAAAATAAAAAAAAAGACTTTGGAACACCAAAGAATTGAGAAATACTGCTCAGAACAAAAGAACTTCAAAAGCTACTATTTGTATGCTCTGTTTTCATGACAGTCCATTTCCATGATTTCATGAAAAGGCTTCTCTCATATTCAGTATTTGACTTCCTGTAACGGATTAAAAACGAAAGAGCAGTAATCTGTTATTTCACAGCTAGATCTAACTCTCTGTTCTTACTACGACTGGTTCCACATCAAACATATTGAGACTTTGAGCTTCATATCTAGAGTTATGCAAAAAACCCAAAGCTTGAGTTGAAAATAAATGTGAAGGAATCCAAGTTAACAATTTCCGTGTTTGGAAATCTAACTCTAAATCAAACAAGCTCACTTTCAGTGGGACCTCAAACTAAAAACTTTACTAGCATCAAGATTATGAAATGTCTGCTCAGAAATGTTTAAGGAGTAAACGCAATCATTTTGCTAAAACTGATAGTGGACTGTCTATCTGTTCAAACCAAAGATTTCTTCCAAAGGTTGGTTTTGTTTCTACATTTTATCTACCGTTTTTCTTAAAAATAATTGGTCAAGTACACTATAGGTTTGCAGTATGGAGATATTCAAATTGGAACCTAACCTCACGAAAGTAGTTTTACAAGAAACTTTCAATTTAACTGATAAAATGACAATCTTTATATGTTCACTTGAAAGCACATTTTTGAAGTACAAGAAGTAAATAAAGAGACTTTCAAGATAATTTTTAATTTTTTTCTCGTTGCCCTGGCTTTATGAGATTTAAATGTTCAAGAATTACTACAAATTTTCCACAAGCATTTTTTTTAAAAGCTCATTCAATTTTTCTATAGTATAGGGTTCATACATTCATTGACATACATCTTTTTTATGTAACACGATTTATTATCCTCTGTGATTTCCTTGCAATACTCATTTACTATAAAAAATATGTTCTATATGTAAGTTAAGATAAATTTGTTGGAATTTTTTTCTAAAAAACTTATGTACTTAAGTTACACTGTCACAATTATTTACTATTTTTATTACCTGTAAATTAGATTGTAATTTATTTATTTAATTACTGGACAACAAATAATAAACCTTTTGGATTTGATTGTATTTAATCAGAATCGGTGTTATTAAGGTCTCGTTAAGTAATTCTCCGGTTTGTTTCTAGATGTACAGATAAAACTGAAAAACAAAACAAAACCCAAAACATAAAAGAAAAAAGAAACATATTAGCAGTTCAAGATTTACTGGTTGCCAACCCTGTCCGAATCTAGTGCCAAAAGGTCTACGTCGATTTAAATTAAACATGTAGTGCGTGCTATACCAGACCAAGTTCTAAATTGACGAAATCTTATCGACGTAAAGTTTTTGGCACAAGGCCGCCAACCGTTTTAAATAATTCCTGCAGTGGGTAGTGCAATTAAAAATTTTGATAAGTAAAATTGCATTTTTTGTGCTTTTCAGTCTACAACTAAAACTGTCCATAATTCCTTTAATAATGAGAAAAGCCAAAATGTATGTCACCAGACGCTCTGTATAGTTTGTTTTGGTATTGTTCCAATTAATTACCAAGTTGTAGTCTAAGAAACTTTCTTTGTGAAAAGAAAACCGAAACAAAAGAATAACTTTTATTTCAAAGGTATAAAAGGAAACAAAACGCATTATATGTTGTTGTCCAGTATTTAGTTATGCATAAAATAAGCATTAAATCAATGAGTAGGTACTCTATAACTACAGTTTGTAGGGCCTTCTTTATCATTTTGTCAACCCAAGACAGTTTAGGTCACATTTTGCAAGAAAGGCCTAAACAACAAAAGCAAGTATCTTACGATGTGATGTAAAAAATTGTATTTTTTAGAAATAGCAGCCATATTTCTTCAAGATACATCATCATCTAATTCTTAAGTTATTCTTCCTAATTGTAAGATAACGTATTAGATGTTGTTTTTCACTAAACATTTTCAAAAATGTGTCATCTTTCAGCCATAAGATGACAAGATAGTATTTTGTTTTTATCTTAGTTGTGTTTATCAAAAAAAACGCAACATCTAATTTAGTACTTAACCTCAATTTTTTATAATTTCTTAAATGTACGTATCATACCTATTATAATATGTAAATTCCTAAGTATCATTATTATTGTTACAGAGGCCTTGTAAACTTTTTGTAAATCAACTAATAAATTATTATTTTTATTATTATTTCAAATGTGTATCTTTCTATCACAGAGCAGTCACAGACCAGAAGTATAAAATAAGAATAATATACAATAATGTAAACACTGCTTGCCTTCGAACCGAACAGGGTGCGATCGATACAGTCTAGTGATGGCATTATGCATTTCAGAGATTTTCATTAAGTGTCCAGTAAGTTCTGAGAACGAGCAGATCAAAGGGCCAAAAATAGCGTTTTTTCGCCATACTTGTTTTCTAGATCTCGAAAACCACTAGGCAGATTTCGTTGATTTTTGGGTATATCATCCCCCTTGGACCCAGTAGCGACCTTGCACCGACACCCTCTTCAACAGTAAAAGTCAAAAAACCGCCTGGCCCTTAGTGCCCGGAATCGAGGAGTTTGGATGGGGGCGCTGTTTTTGGGATATCCCCCGTATTGTTTTGAGCTAACCAAACTTGAGGTTGGTTCCAGTTGCTAAAACCAAGTTCTACCTCTACCAGGGGCGGCGCTAGGGGGATTTCCATTTTCAACGAAACAAATTCATAGAGCGAGAAGGAGAAGGAATAAGAGGTCCAAATTCAACATGCATACTTAGGGTGTCGCAGGGCACTCTCTGAGCAGAAACAATTACCGCTCGGAAAGTAAACGCGAGCACCGTGCAAGTCCGTCTCGACCATAAATTCTCAATTTCACAAAAATGCTCTAAATTATCCGAATTGCCATCTTCCGGGTCAAAAAAGCGAAAAATCAAAACTAGTGCAAAATGGAACGCCGTATCCAAACAAAAGAAGATCGGGGGATAAAATTTATACCGTCAGTATAGTTTTTAGCCGTTACACACGTTTCAATAAAAAAATCTCACACATTTGAAAATCCTGGGTCTGGAGCTGGCGAGGAACTGGATGTCCTTTAACCCTTTCTGGAGCGCTTATTTATAGGTAATTAATCACGATTCAGGTACCAATCTTTTCGTTGGGTAGCTTCAAATTTTCATGAAAGGGGAAATCCTGACTTTTAAAGGGGGATAATTTGTCCCGGCCGGCTCCCCGTATCCGATAGATCCGATTTTAAAACGGGGATTGATGAGGCCCTGTTTGTCGATGCCTATGGAATAATTAATTGCTCCATATCTTCTACGGTTTGACCGGGACGAGCTAAAAAGTGACGAATGTACCCCGACTTCGTACGCTACTGACGTTTTTCTCAAATAGAAAAGTAGCTGGGATCTTTATCATTACGGCAATACTATATCAATCCGACTGGAGGAATATGCAATGGCAGCAAAGCTCTTGCAAGAGACCTCTGCCTCCTCTGTTATTTTACATTGGGTTAAATGAGGAAAATTGAGGGGAGCGCAGCCACACGAAATTTTATTGAGGCGTCAAAAAGACCATTGTCAGTAGAGTAGGAAACAATTTCTTGCTTGTAGATATCTTTTTTCGTATACACAGGATGTTTCGAACTAGTTGCTAAATTCGAATAAAGCTGCACGCCACTGGTGAGTGGATGAGAACGTTTATTTTCTCGGTTTTAAAAAGTTTTGTTAGAAAGTAGCTTTCCGTATATACTCTGCAAGTGTCACGTCTATCGCCTAATAAATAAAAAAGTTATTAATTTTAAGACTGACCTCTGCATGTTCTGGCGTTTTAAATTGGATTAAGCGGAAAGAATGCAGTGGGGGGAGCTAGACAAGATATAAGTATTGCATTGAAAATCCGGCAGCCTGAACGAGGGTGAAGCCCGAGCCGAGGCCGCCAAAGCGTCTCAAAACTAGCCAAGCGAGACAAAACACAACGCAACAGCACCCTGTCACTTACTTCCCGCCTTTTTTTGCATATATTTATTAAATATTCCCAATCGCAAAACCTGGCGTCACTCTTTACCCACAAAAGTCATCGAGATGCCAGCACACCAAACACTAGCTATTCCAAACCTTCCTATCGGCACCCAAGCCCACAATTGGGTCGCGTCGCAAACACAAACTCTCATTCTCTCCTCTGCGTCACTCTCGCTGGCTACCCACTTTAAATATGTATATATAGATAAGGATTAATTTACAACTTGGCATTTGTCTTTATGTAAAAGCTAAATCCTTTCAAAATGTATATAGTTAAGTGCAATTTAGAAACATCTTTGTGGTGATGAAACCTCCTATGTGTTAAAAACTAAATTTTACGGTAGAAGCATAAAAGTGATTGATTTTGATATTGTTTTCTTGGCACACTCACTTTTTGTTGCAAAGTTGGGTATTATCCGTCCCTATATATCTGCCCTCTTTCTGTTATTGTTAGATAGGAGGTTTTATCACGGCAACAACGATTTTACTGAATTATGTTCCTCAGTTGGCCTTGAGACATATTTGTATCTTTCAAAAAACGTTTCAAATTTGTTACAAATATGTCTTGTGTGGGATGACTCATAGTTGGCCCTAGCGCATTTTTGTGCCTTACAGGGAACGTTTCAAGGTTGTTACTTAAGATGTTTTTGTGGGACGATTCAGGAAATGTTTTTGAGGTAGGGCACTTTACAGTCTAGGAAGTTTCAAAAACCTTCCACCCTATGTTCCATGTTTTGCAGGTTACGTTCCTGAGATGTTCCAGGAACATAATTTTTCTATCTGAGATAGTGTCCTAGAAAGCGATTCGAAGCTATTGGATAACAAAAGCATAAAAAACAGGGTAATTTATACTGGGTGTCTCGCCCATCTTCAAAAGGATTCAAATTAATGATAACGATCTCTACCTACGAAGGCATATACACAAGTTGAAAGATAACCTGAGATAGGTTCGAACAGCTTACAGTTTACCGCCCACTGCAAAACAAAAAAAGTTCGAAGTCTACACGACGATTCTAACAATTATTTTCATCAACGTTACTTTTGTAGTTAATTTTCCGTTTTGTGAGACACGGAATTTATAATATCCCAGCCGGAAGCCTCACTTAGTTTGTTAGATGTTTCTCATTTTTCTAGCGGATGGTGATACAGAAAATAATGGCACCTGGATTACTGGTAGGGGTGGAAGAAAGTCTTTTAGATAATAAGGCCGCCACCGGTCGTCTCTTTTTTGGCAGATATTTTGACATTAAATGTAATGGTATATGAACATCTTCACATCTATATCAACGAAGTGAAAAGTACGTCGTTATGATTTGGATGTAACTAATTGTAACTAATTGTAACTATATTTCACAAATGGTTTTGCTTAAAATACCAATCAGGTGAAACATTCGATAACTTATGCAGTGGATCTACAAACTAAATAAAAAATTTTTATTTTAATGCTGACGTTTGAAAATTCTAAATATTTAGAATGCCTTAGGTAGTATGTAACGGGAAAATGCTCAAAAATATGCACAAGTCCCGTCCAGACCAATGGTAGATGTTAAATCCTATTATTTTCGACAAAATTTAAAAAATTTTGTATCTGAATTCTGTCTGTCTGTCCGAAAATCCGACAAAAGGGACCTTTCCACCACCCCCTAAAGCGGCAGGGCTAGGGGCGGGGACTTTTAGTATCTTTGCCTCCTAACTACCCCCAAACATATTCCTCAAGAGAAAGATTCTCCCCCTTTTCGTGTCCTCTACAATCCACTTTTGGACATTCATTGACTGGACTAATATTGTAGGATGAATTAAGAAAACTTCTAGCCAAGGCCATTTACTTATATCACAGATGCTAAATTATCTATGGCTTAAAAAATTGCGACCATCTTTTTGGTTACCGTCAAGACACCAGATCTCAAACAAATTGTTAGGAGAAGAATATTCAGAAACAAGAAATTGTAAATTGACTTACCTAAAGATTTGATTGCAGGGAAGAATATTCCCTCAAAGATATTCATTTTTCTGCCGATATTTTAAACCCCAGTGCACAAGAGGGTTCTCTTAGAGACAATAAACTAAACTTGGTCATGTTATTTATTTTAAAAAATAGGAAATAGTATGAAGCTTGCTAATGTAATACTTGAATTAGCGAGTTATCGAGCAAAAACAAACTTTTTTGAATATTTCTTTTATTGACAGCGGTCACAAAAGTTGATGCAATTACTTGGCGTATATACTTGCACTTTCTAAGGTATCCTTTTGAGTTTTGAACTGTATATCACTGTCTGAATCTAAATGTGGAATGTTGTGCGCTCCAGTAAGCACCTTGAGATCAATGTGTGAAATTCCATCAGCAGATAGATCTAACGTTTCAAGTAAAAGTATAGAAAATTTTTTCAATAGGATCATATTGCAAAAATAATTTTTGAATTTTGGATTTCAAAAATGTACTGTTGCAGATCTTAGCTCATTAAAATGCAACCTAATTTTAAGAAGATTCTTCATACCTGCGAAAGGGTTCTATTCGATAACTAATTTGATCATGTTCTAAATTCAATATACTAACAAAAAGTCTTGATATTTTCTTATAACCTAAATCAATTTTGTAAAGATTTTTTAGCCCACTAAAAGTTGCATTATTTGCAGATAAATATATTATGTTTAGCTTCCTTTATGGAAACAATTAGGCTCAGTAGAACAGTTGTAATTAAATTCTGACTTAAAGCAACATTAACTTTATTTTGGTTAATATAAATACATAATCAAACCCAATATAGAAAATAATAAGTAAACCAAGAAAATAAATAAGCCATCCGCTACCAGGTTCTCCATGGTCTCTGGAATTTACTTCGAACATTTCCACGGGAAAGTAATTTGCCTTACTGGTAGTAGAAGTGCCAGACTGGAGAAAAAATTGAGGAAAAGCTTTTATGTATCGGTATAGGTTAGTTGGGCTCTTTTTCCCACTCTGAGGATCATTTGTCGGTACCATCCAATCTGTTTTTGTTATGGCCGACAGCCACTGATTCCGCCTTTGAGATTCCAACGGTATACGGAAGAAGCTGCTTAACAGGCCGTAGGTCTTACATCCTGAGATGCACCAGTGATGTCTCTGTGAAACAAACAGAACAGTAGCTGATTGAAAATGTTTCATTTGACTTTTTTTATTTCAAATTGTACACGAGTATTATTATATGACGTATGTAGTGTATCAGTTTTTTGTGACAGTTCAAAAATCTTATTGATATTATTATTGAGAATTTGCAATTCTTTAAAGTTTTTTTTGCGTTTTTGTAAAATCCGACGGTTGAAAGTTATTATTTGAATCGCGACTTCTTTGTTAAGTAACTGTTTGCAAATTCACAAAAAGGTTGGGTCAAAACCAATTTTATTACAATTGAAAATGTGCAAATAAGTAAAGAGAATAATTTTTCTGAATTAAAACGATATCTTACAGACGTACCTCCATGTTTTATACAAAAGAAGCTGCAAATTCTTTTAAACGTAAATTGTCAAACGACAAATTGCGAGCGACTAAATAAATTTTGTTTGTTTAGCTGGTTGCCTACTAGACTATTGTTTTTATTTTTTTTCTTTTTCTTTTCAACGAAAACTATTAAACTACCAACAAACGGCGACTAAATTTACTAAATAGATTTTATTATTTGTTTAGGTTCTTGCCTGCTAGACTGTCACCTTCAACCTCGATTAATAAAGTTTATTTTTGAACATTCGTTCATCCATTTGAATGAAAGGGGGGGTCTTAATCTTAATCTACACCCTACGTTTTTTATTCCAAAAGTGACCGCGATACGCTTTGTTTTTGATCGCTCTGTATTACATGCAAGAAAACACGAATAGGTAATCTTTAAACAGCTACTACTCAAAAAGATTTATTTGTTGCATGACATCTTTATGGATCTTTGTCTTCGGTTATGAATTTTGACAGCTACCAAAATATATTACGTTATATACCAGACAGCAAAACTTTACTATTTCGTAACAACATAGTAACTGTGTAAAGTAAACGATGTAAAAAATAGTAAAATAAAAGGTAATTATAAGTTAACTATTGGTTAAGAATGTCCCGGTTTTTGTAACTGTAGAGTTACTTTTAGATTACGTTTGGATAACTATCTGTGGGAATGTCACTCAGGCTAGTAATCTTCCGAGCACTCGAAAGTTACATTGCATTTGCTCTACCTTTACTATATAGTTACTACTTAGTTACGTTGCTGCTGCCGATGCCGTACGGGTGCTGACGATAAACCGGTGATGAAACTACATAAATTATTTTTATTATAAATTAATTATTACTACCGCAAATTTCCAGAAATCCAAAAAGTAAAACAAAATTAAAAATATTTTCAACTAATTCGTTTCAGATCATTCTATTATTTTTATTGTTTTTTGGGGGGTTGGAACGTCTCCATGTTCAGGGGAATGAGGGTCGCCTGACATTTTTTTTATTTAATAGCTTTGTCTGCCTCTGCCACCGGAATTTGAACCCGAGTTGTTGAAGCCATCTGGTTTGTAAGTTGTCCTGCTGACCAACTGCGCTAACAAGCTGTAGACGCTCTTGTGAATACGCCATGAATATATTTATTTTATATCGTCACTAAAACTTTGAAACAGGTTGTTGGAATTATTATGCACAAGTTCTCACAGCCATCGTTAACAATTTCTTTTGTACATACTTTAAGGCAGTTTTTGCAACAACCACAAAATGTTTGTTTTTATATTCTTAACTGTTTCTTGTGAATAATGCTTTGCAATAATAATTGTTTTTATTTTACATTATTATTGGATTTCGTTGTCGCCCAGGGCTGGATTTGTGCTAGAAAACTTACCGTTGGTGGTAGCAGCAAAGAAATAGTCAAAAAATTACATAATGTTTGTAGCAAATATTATCATTGGAATTATGGAAGAGGATGGTCCTGGTGAACAGTTTTTACTTAATTGTGAGCATTTGGAAAAAGTTAACTATTCTACAACAAGCAATTTTTTTGATAATTTTATGAGAGTGTTGTGGCATGATGGAGTCAGCATGATAAAGTGCTACTGTTAATAACGAACGCTGCACCCTATTGGTCAAGCCTGCTAACTCTCTTCGGGCTCTCTATTTCAAGATGGTGTATTTAACGTGTTTGGTCCATGCTTTACATAGAGTCGCCCAAGAAGTTCGTGGTCAATTTCCAGAAATTGATAAATTTATTGGTTGTTTTTGAAAGCTCCTTGCAAGTTACAGCGTTCAAAACCAAAGCTCCAGATATTTCGCTTCCTGCATCCCCAGTTTTAACAAGATGGGGAACCTGGATCGAGGCCTGCAATTAGTACTGCGAAAAATTAAAAGTTTTTAAAAAGGTCATCGATTCGTTTGACAGCACCGAAGCAGCATCAATTAAAACAACGCAAGAAGTGTTGGAAAATGGTGAAATAAAAATAAAATAAAATAAAGTTCTATAGAGGAAATAAACGTTTCATTACACAACAACCATACAGAGAAGTCCATCTAAATATTGCACGTGCTTCTTAAGGTACTAAAAAAAACGAATCTCTATAAATTAACTGTGAGCATTGATCCTTTCCTTTAATTGAGACTGATGTGCATTAGTAATATTGACTCTTGAACTTTTCTTCACAATTTGAAGGATAAGTTTAAAAATTCTCAGATGCCACAAAATTCTGTTTTACTCAAAAACGGCACATGCTCGAAAAAAGGACTCTACATTGAATTTGGATTTCAAGGGTAAGAGTTTTCTAATTTTTTAGTGGCGTAACAGGTGTGTTTGCTTGCTTTTGTTGTTAACTCAATACCGCACGTTATTCTCAATATATCGCAAAACCAAAAATGTTCAACGAAGCTTTAGCATCTTGTACCTTAGTGCAGTCAAATTAGGGCAAAAAAGGGAGTATTTCGGAAAAGTTCACAAAAGTTTTGATACTTTGTAGGTGTTTCGGGGGATCCCCTGATGTATGAAACATAATTATCCCCCTCTGTTTTGGTGAGCTCGCATAGTTCGAAGGCAAAGTCAAACTTTTTTTCTGCTTTTTTGTAAATATCTTGGAAAATATCTATCTTAGCAAAAAATACAATCTGTACAAAATTGACCTAGACAAGATTCCCAATAAAATCTGTTCTATTCATTTTTTTCTAGCAATAAATGTTTTCGAGATAATCGAGTTTCAAATTTGAGATGTTTCAGAAATTGGGTACAGGAAGCTGTCTCGACGGCGTTTAATCACCTTGGAAGTCCTTTAAATGGGATTTGTGTTGGTAGACCGCGAATTGAAGGCCAATTTTATGTACGAGTCGGCAAATTATTTATGCACTTAGGTAGGCCATTGAAAAATCTAGTGTACATGAAGATGTAGTTATAGTTGGTGAGGATATAGATTCCCCCAATAACCCTACAAAGTATCAAAGCTTTTGTGAACTTTTTTGGGAAAACCCCTAATTTGAATGTGCTAACGTGTGCCAACAAAGTAGCTGGACAAATTATCAAGCTGAATAATCTAGTTGCATTGCTTCTTGATTGCATTAATTTTTGTTTCTGTTTATGTAAACTGTCATATATAGTCATATATATACATATATAGCATTGATGTGATCATAATGAAAGTTGCAGCACAAAATAATTTACGTGAACGTATTTATAAGATGCTTGGACAGCACGATAAAAAGTATGTTTTACGCCATTTCTTAGCGGAGAACATCAGCCGTAGTACAATTTACGCAATTTTTGCGAAATATGATGGTGGTTTATCATCTATTGGAATTAAAAAACCTGGTCGTTAGTCAATTCTAAACAAAAGTAAATTGAAAAAACTTATAAACGCCGCAAAGGAGCGCGTTAGAACATCCAATCGTGCTTTGGCAAGAAAATTTAAAGTATCTAAAGAAATTTAATGAAAATGGGTGTTAAATATCATAATAGAGTGACAGTGCCGCGTTACAACGAAAAACAATTGCTGGAAATTTTCAAACGATGTTAACTATTGAGAAGAAGTTATTTCAAGGAAAATGTGACGTTGATTTTAGATGATGAAAAATACTTCACATTTGCATGGAGCAATGGAGATCAAAATGCGGGGTTTTATACAGATGATATCGAGAATACACCAGAAGAGATCCGCTTTGCAGCTAAAGCTAAATTTGAGTCGAAAGTGCTTGTGTGGTGTGCAATATCCGTACATGAAATATCGCAATTGTATATCCAAGATTCCAAGGCTCCAGCTATTAATTGTGAGACATATATCCAGAAATGCTGGGCCAAACGTAAGCGTTTTATTAATGAAAAACATGCTAATAATAGAATTATCTTCTGGCCAGACTTAGCCTCGAGTCATTATGCCAAAAAGACTATTGACTGGCTAAATGATAATAATATAATGTTTGTACCTAAAGAGGCAAATTCTCCAAACATCCCCAAGGCTAGACCAATCGAAGATTTTTGGAGTTTGTTGTGTCAAGAAGTGTATAAAAATGGATGGACAGCAAAATCAACCAAGGAACTAACCAGAAGAATTCGACTGTGTGTCAAAAAGGTTGACATGAATGTTGTCCGACACATGATTAAAGACGTCAAAGAAAAATTACGCAAAATCGAAGACAATGGTCCTTTATCACTATAAAAAAAGGAAAAGTAGAATTATTATAATATTAGTTTTCGTTTGTATATACATATAAAACATAAGATTTCTTAATAAAGTGTTGTAAAGTGTTCGAATTTTGTCCAGCTACTTTATTGGCACACGTTACCTTAGAAACGCTGTATTCAGAAATTTTGTATAATTTTGGGTCCTAGAATGTGCTATTAATGTTTGAGCACATCCTTCAGATTCATGCTGCGTATCTACAATGTACATATTGTAATTTGAATACCAGGATCTGTAACAATCTTTAAAGGATGTTTATTTCCAATTCAACGGTTACTCACCAAATAAGTTTAATGCTTATTAAATATCATCCGGCTTATGATGACTCATCTCATTATGGATCGTGGGTGTCAGATAGCTTTAAAATCAAATTGGGGCCTGCCAACACTATGATAAACCACAAGTCTGTTATTTAACCTATATCTTAAACCAATCAAAAGAATATCAATAATAAATAATTTGTTGGACGCCAGAGCCTTTTTGTTAAAATTGGAAGAAAGACTCAAAATTCCAAAACAGACGTGGTGTTTGTCAATAAAATATAAGACACAAAAAAACAAATAAAAAGAGAAGGCCACTCTTTAACACGAGTGAAAAACCCTTTTAATTTTAAATAATCCTTACTAAATAGAGGTGACGTCACCCTAGTTTAATTAACAACTAGGTTAACAAACAAATAAACATCAAGAATTAATATGTTTGTGGTCTCGGCACCTAGACTCCAGTAGACGTGTCTTTCGTTGATTTCCAATATCAAATTCCCAGAATCATTAGTTGCAATACTGCAGTCACACAGTCTCGGGAAAGTCGAATTTAAACTAGCGAATCTGCAAGTAAAATTTTCCATTGTCGCATAAAGAGCATTAATGTCTTAATCTGTTAGGGTGTATATCCGACTTTTTAACCCCACTTCCGTAAGTACGAACTGCGTAACAAAAACGCAGAGGTTAGGCATTACGTGGATAGCTGTTGACTTGAACCAACGTGTGGTAATTTTCGACGTTTACCTCTACATCACCTAATTGGATTCAAACCAAATTAAGTGAAGCGATCCTCTTAGAAAAAAAAGAGATCGGACTGAAGAAATCGTAATTTCTTCGTGTCAGAGACGCGCAATAGTCGCGAAAGAAAGTGGTTCGTTTGCCAACAGCAAGCCTTATAAATTTCGTTATCGTGGGGAATGTATAACCCAAATATAATTACGCTGGTGTCCTCCAGGAAGCAGAAATGGTAGAGGGTAGGAACGCAACCATTTTGGCCCCGTTGGTGTAGCATCTGTGTGTATACTACACTTTGGAAGCTCCGCAAAATTTTAATAGTGCTTGAGACTCGGTGTGTAGTGTAGTCAACAAGGAAGTTCCTGCAAAAGTACATGTTATCTTGTTCAAACGTAAATTGGCCAAATAGAGATTTCTAATGACACTAAACGCTTTCGAATCAATGGTCCCAATCTCATTGTTTGCTAAATCTGCTATCGGTATCTTCTGTCCTATAAAAGTGGTTTTCTGTAAGTAAGGATCGTACACCCTGTATTTATGCATAGATGCCTTTTATTGTTTGTAAGCATTTAGGTTTTAGCTAAATTAGGATAATTACATGAGTTTTGTAGGGTAGATATTAATTTTTTTTTTTGGTAACCGATGTTCACCCTCTGTTATTGATAACTTCAGTTTACCACCATTTACATCTGTGGTTATTTTTTGTTTAAGTTAGTTATTTAAAGTTTAGAGTTAATTTTGTTATAGTGCAGTAAGGATGTGGACTTGTATTTCTATCAATGGAATATCTAGTGGTATATATTTTTTAACTGATTGCTTTATAACACTGCTATATCTTTATGATTTTGTACTTATTGTTTAATTTTGATGTTATAACCTGATGAATTCTTTTATGATTGTTTATCATTTGGAATGTATTGAAATTTGTAAATATTTCTTAAGACTTGCATAAATAAATGGATCAAACTATAGCTGTTTGTGTTGTGTTGCTAATTGCATCCTCCCTCTTGATGACCAAAGCGGCGTTCTGATCTAACCAAGAAACAGAGAAAGGCAATTGAAGAATTATTTGCAACGGTAAGTCTGAGGCAGGGCAGCAATTATGCTTTTGCTTTTAGTTTTGTAAGACTCTTTCGCAAACGATTGTACTATTATTTGTAGCCCTCTCTAAGATTACCATGGAACTGGTAAGTTAAAAATAAATAAAACACAGCAAAATTTAAAATTTATTTGTTTCTAAAGTAACAATTTACAGTAAAACTATGCAGCAACTTATTAGAATTCCAATGTAAATTCTTGTCTAATTCTGTACAAATGCAAATTACTTCTGGTGATGTAATTGGGAAGGAATCCTTGTGTCTAAAGCCGATTACAGAAATATCTTTTTCTGTATGATTATTTAGATGTTTGATAGTTTTTATTATTATTGAAAGTTTGAATTTTTAATTTATATTTGCTTTGTTAATAGCAAACTTCTGAATATGACACTTAAATAAAACTCTTTTTAATATACGTTTTGTCTTGGATTAAAAATAAATCTGTGACGCAATCTCCTTAGGTGAGATGGATATATTAAATATGCAATAAACAGTGTTTGGAAGCTCGTTAAGTTGTTACCATAGCGATGACGTCACGTTTTAATCGAAACTAAATAAATGCATCACAAAAAGTTTAGATAATTTTAAAAATGTTGTTAGAAAAGCTAGAGACCCGTAATTGCATTAAACACTATCGCAAGGTTACACCATTCTGGAAATTATCAAGGTTTCAAAACTGGAATTGCCGCGTTTGTAAATTTAGTTGTTGCATAACATTCAAAGTAGCAATTTTATATTTAATTCATATGTTATGTCTTGCTTTCTTTATTAGTCTATTGTGTAGTTATTTATTAATTTGCTGTTTGTTTTACAGATGGCAATCTCAGTATATCAATCGTTACATACAAAGTAATAAATATATTATACAGTGAGTCCCAAATTCGTGACTGACCATTGGGATCTCGAAAACCGTAAGAGATACGAAATTGGTTAAATTAGAAAAAAATTGCATATTTAGAGCTGAGTTTACTGATGTTTTTGCTTTTTTAAAAAGGTTCATGGTTTACTAGACATTCACACTAAAAACAAGATTATGCGATTTTCTTTAAAATGGAATATACCAAATACGTGGGGAAGGGTTTCTATCTTTCTACAGTATGATCTGTACAGGAATGTAGTTTGATTTCTGCCAGGTAGACCACGTAATGCGACACTGTTGCAATTCGTTTTTAAGAGAGTAATACCCTCCGAAGACAATTTGGTGCTTATTCAATATTATTACCCCTAGGGTACTTTTTAAACAAGACGATGCCTTTTTCGTTTGATTTTAACTTTGACCAAATTCAGTTAAACGAAGATGACTGCGTATTAATTTATCGTTTTTAAACTAGAATCGGCTATATTTAGCTTTTGTTTACAGATATTAGTTTCTTGTTGTAAATTTCTGGTTAAGAGAAAATCATCTTCTATATGACATCATTTTGATACTATTTTAATCTTGTATTCAATTTCCAAATATATTACAAATGTATTCTATTTTCTTTTTTGATTTTATATCTTTCTTTTGTAGAATTAAAAATTTTATGTTTTAGCCTTCTTCCGAAGTTAGCATACTGAAGCTGTGCAATTTCCTATCCTGTGTGTCTTTAGAGCATTGTTTTGCCTTTTTGTCTGCTTTTGATGGGTTTTTACTTTGTTTATAAGTTCTACCATCTCCTCTTTTCTCCCTATTGCTGCGTTTCTGATAAGATAATCCAGCGTCTCGCAAATTTTGACTACGAATTTTATAAGTATATAACCTGCGGGTATTTTGTAGAAATCATTTCATCATCAGTTGAGCAATCGTCACTTATTTTCGATGCATCTGATTTCCATAAGTGTTAAAACTCTTTACCGTTTTAAATTTTTGATTACATATTTCGCAAGGTATATCTGAGGAAAGTTTGAGGAATTCAGATTTGAAGTACTCGATTTAGTTAAACTAGTTTTTGGAAAAATTGCAAGTCGGCTCATACCGCCTCTTTACACACGTGCTATGCCTGCGATAATTCTTGGTATAGCGCTCACCATAAGAATATATCTACCCGCAACGCTTCTATCGATCATCCGACCGCACGTCTATGGGCTCCGACTTTTCTACGTTATACCTTCAAATCTGATTTTTAGGTACAAGGAGTGCTTTTACGAAAAAAGGGTACATTACACTTTTTATGTATTTCTTACTTTTTGGGTCGATAGGACGTACCGTTTCGGCACAAATGACGAAAAGCCAAAAATAACGAATTTACGAGAAACTTTAAAATTTCCTGTCTCCAAAGTTCCTCCGGCCATTTTAATTGAAGTTGGAGGCAAAACGCATACAGATCTGGAAGAGCTACATGCTAAGTCTCAGCATTAATCATCCAAAAAAAAACGGCGCTAGAAAGGATATAACAGGAACGACAATAGTGCGTTTTGCCGCAAAAGATTTGTCTCTCTAGCTTAAAGGGTGTCCATTTCAGGACCGTACTTGCACCGTTTTTAGTTTTTCGCATTTTCGACCTAAAAGATGATCTTGTAGGAAAAAAGTGTGTTAAAGATATTTTTATTCCCCATTCTACGCCGCATCAAAGTCCTACAAATGCGCTCTTTTTTTAGAAACTCAGATAACTATTTCAAAAAGGTCCAAAAGAAGGCAAATTCCAAAGAACAAATAGACGCTACTGTCAAACTATATCTTTATAGGTCATAAAGTTTCTTGGTTATGATTAACCAACCGTTACTTTATAAAAACGTCATCTTCCAGAAGCAACTTTAGTGCATCAGTTTTATAAAATAATCCAAATGGGTACTTCATTTTTATGTGCGCAAGTTTCATAGAAGGAATCGCAATCAATTGTTCGCTTCGATTAGTACATCGAGTACATTCTTTACTTATTAGTTTTATCCTTAACATAATTGAATATAACGTGCAATCATTAAAATCTCAGTTCCCAGTAGGCTATGAAAACGAAAGTAGTGTCTTAACTTATTCCGCATTCAGTAAAATTATTATCTGTCAAATTAACTGGCTTTTTATTTATTAAATTGACAGTTTGCATAAAAGAGTATTAGTTTGTTGATGATTCGTAGGTTATGTGTTGGCCTTGGTTGGCGTGCGTGTGCCTAAGCTACGCCCCACGGAAAGATAGGTTGAAAAAAAAACTATTAGCATTCCATTTACGTAGAAGGTGTATGACAAGGATAACGCTAAGAACAGTAGTCGCGATTGCACGTAAATTTAAGCTTAGTTTCGAAAGTGTCAAGCGTATTTGAATTTTCAAATGAACATTTATTTCATTTACATTGTAAACAAAAAAAATCAGTTCTTTTAAGAATTACAATTAAACAATTTTCAGTTTATTAGTTTTAAAGTAAGTAGTAAGTTAATTCTAAAAAAAACTTGTATCTATTTTTTAAAAATCGTTTTCAGTTATTGTTTTGAAGATCAACCAATAATTTCCTTGCCATGCAGGTTATCTTAGTTCAATTTGTCAAGCAATGGTGTTATCCTTGCTTAATTATTTTGTAAAAGAAAAAGAGAATGGCGCTCCTTTATTACCTCTGAATGCCGTAAAAGGGGTACGATTTATTAAATATAATTTATCAAAAAATCTGTCAAGTAGCTATCTAATTTTTGCAGCGAGTAGCGGAGACACTTAATATTAGCAAGTCTCAAAAGAAGAAAAGTCAGACAAATCCAGTTCTTTCATCTCCACGAAAATCACGACGAAGAAAACACCAAAGACTGAAAACTCAGAAGATTCTGTTAAATCAGAAATTTGCCAGACTACCTGTGACATGTACGCAGCAAGCGAAACGTCTAATTACAAAAATTGATCTGTTTTTTTGCCATTATAGAAAAACATATTACACTGAAAACTTTAATCTGCCCCTAATGTCGGATTCGTGATCAGCGACCAAGAAATAACTCTTCAAGAAACATTTTTCCAGAAATTAGGCCAAGTTTTCCGTTTTTCCACGGCCAGGTTTACTTTCCCGGAAAACTAATGCCGGATTCGTGATCACCGACCCAGAAAACCTCTTAGAAGCCATTTTTGAGCTAAAATTCACACATTTTCATAAATAAAAAGAATCTCCAGAAAGGGGGTGATTACAAGGGTTGATTTCGCGATTTGGGGCAGAAAGGGGGGCGGGGGGAGTCTCGATAGTTATGAATAATCCAGGAGTCATATAGAACTCATTGCAAAAAATTCGTGCTGAGTGTTTTTTTTTATTCAGCGTTTTTTCCCAGCTTATTGACTGAACTACAAAGAGTGTTAAAAGAACTACTGACTATGAAGGTAAACGCTTTATTGTTGTACACACTGGAGCAGAATACGGTTTTGTGGATGATGCATTTCTTTAACTCGCATCTAAAGCCATACTTCAAGATTACCATGGAGAAATGAATGGGGGCACATTTGCGGAATGTGACAGTATTTTACGTGAGAAATGCCCAAATACTTCCTTTAATAAAAACCAAATAATACACTGGCTAAAAGAACACGATATTGAATTAAAAAATGGATTGACTAAAGTTGAATTGTTAAATGTAGTAAAGAGAAATAAAAAGGAAAAATAATACATAGTGGATGAAATTAACATATAAGAAGAACTTTAACAATGCTATAGAGCTTGCTCATTTGAGGCAATATTATCATAAGCATATCGGGAAGCAAGCACATGACGATCAGGCTGTGCTATAAAATATGTGGAGCAAAAGCTTACAACAAATAACTCTGAATATGTGGAAAAACTGTGTTGGACATAGCAACACTATTATCGAAGATTGGTACAATAAGGTGTTTTTGGAAGAAGTAGAGTCTTTAATAATTTATTTGAATTGCGAAGATTTGGAAAAAGATTTGGATTTTAGTGACAGTGTATCAGAAATAATAAAAACTATCGAGTGTCCAGTATGTATTGAACATCTAGATAATCACACCAAAAAATCATTTCTGTAATCGATTTTAGGAATATATTACCAAAAGCATTTGTGCAGAATTGGAAGATTTTACATCAGAATTCTAAT
>VTPC01090903.1:12210-219309 GCA_011009095.1 Ignelater luminosus
ATAGTCCAATACAAAGATTTAGATGTTCCTCTTTAATATTTATTTACTTTTAATATCTTTACACAGCCTTGGCTAAGAATAATAGAAAAAGATACAATCGTAGCAACCTCTATTAAAGTTTAAAAAGGCATGGCATCAGAAGATTGTCAGCTCTAAAGGTTTATTACAGTTCTGGCAACGCAGGTTGCAAAAGTTAGCTCCATCTTACTTTTAATTCCGTTCTAAGCCTCTTGTTCTGTAGCAGTCATTTGTTTTCCAAATTCTAAGTCGAATATAAGATTCAACATCAAGGGCCCATCAAAATAAAATTCGTTTTTACTTTTTCTAGTTTGAGAGATGAAAATGTGGACCAAATATCTACATGTAATACAAGTCCTCTTTTTTATTTGATTCCTGGACATTTTTCTCAATCGCACAAGAAGCAAGCTATGAGCAAGCTGTTGACCAAGAAGCAGCTCTATAGTGCAGTTCTGATCTAAGTAATTAACGTTCTCCAAAATCAATTTATGTCATAAAATGTTGCAACTCAAAATGTCTCAGCAGTCTGCAATCGTAAGATAGCAGCGCACTGTGGTTAATTTTCGGTATTTAAGAGGAATTAATTAAAAAATTCATGTTCTCCAAAAACGATCAAAATTGCTATACTTCAATTGTTAGATAATCTAACCATAATAAACAAAAGTAGTCAACTATTTATCACAGTTGCAGTATGTGTGCATCGGCAACAAAAACAAGAATCAAAATGATTCAAATCGGTTAACCATTTTGCATTCAGTGGTTCAAATAAGTAAATCGTGTTTTGTTAGTAATGTTGCAATGTTTTTGTAGTCATAAAGACATTCTCTGGCTAACAAAACATGTCAAGTGGTAAGTTTTACTATACCGAATAAGGATTACAGGTTATGTTTTAAAAACTTCGTCTTATCATGTATTTCTAAACTTAATTTTGAATTTAAAAAAAAGTATTATCTAGTGTCAGGCTATTCTTTTTTAAATTTATTACTTTGAGACCTATACTTTCATGTGTATATCGACTTATCACTTTCTTCAACTGCTAAACGTCATTTTTTTATTTTTACAGAAATAGTTATTTCTGTGAAGAAACTGCAAATTTTTGGATTTTTGAGAAATGAAAATCTATTACGTTTTGGATCATCGGTAGGCAATGTACAAAAAGCAATTGAATAGTTGAAGCGTGAAAATCAAGAAAATTCTTTACTAGATAAAGATAATCAGATAATGGGGAAAGTCAAATTTTTGTTATGTAATATGCTGAGACGTTGGAAATCTTGCCAATATAAACATGAAAGTTTTAAGACTAAATATTCAAATTGGTTAAATGGTGAATTTACATTCGATAAAAAAGGGAAAAAAACTCAGCCTGAACAATCAACGTCAAAAGTTGACAGACCAGAAACAAGTTTTACACAAAGTTCACCCGCTATTAGAAAAACTACCGAGGAGCTAAGTTTGGCTACACAAGCAGCTTATCATAAAAGAGGAATCCGTGATATTGCTTCGGTAATTAAAAAAGTAAAGCAAAGTTCTCCTTGTTCGATCAAACGTATCAGAAAGACTGCATTTGAACAAACAACATCGCCTTCTACACGATCATGCACTCCTGAACAAGTACTGGCCTTAATGATAAATTTAAAATTAACAAAAGCGCAGTATACTGATTTACGCAACGAAGCATTAAAGAAAGATGTTGATCTTTATCCACTATATTGTCTTGTACTTAAAGCTAAATCAGAATGATATCCTCTTCAAAACAATATTACAATTACTGAAACTTTCGTTGATATCAACTTGCAAAGTCTTCTTGATCGTACTGCTCAACGACTGCTTATGGCACAAACAGACGTTTTACTTCAACAATTTGAAAAAATACTACTACCACACTCGAAATGAAATATAAAGGGGGGAACGATAGAAGCTCTGGTCATTCCTTTTATAAACAACCTTTTGATGATCCAACTAAGACAGATTCAAATATAATACAATCATCATTAGTTTATTTGCAATTAAGTTCTGCTGAAAATACTAATTGTGTAATATGGCAAAATCCTAGAACAAGTTCAACTAGATACTGCAGGCTTATTTGTTTTACATTTGCTAAAGAAACAAATGAAAATTGGATATATGAAATATCTCACGTTGATAGACAAATAGCAAACTCAGAACCAACGACAATATTAATAAACGGACCGGAGTTCATAATTAATCATAAATTATTCAAAACAATGTTAAATGCAAGGTATGCAACACTCTAACGAACACTACTTCCGCACAAGTGTGTTATATTTGTGGCGTTTCGCCTAAAGACATCAACAACTTAAAACATGTTTTGGAGAGACCATCTGATAGGTCAACTTTCATGTTCGAATTGTCAGTCCTCCACGCTAAGATAAGATGTATGGAGTGTTTAATCCACATATCTTATAGATTGAGCGTAAAACAATGACGAGTTAATAAAGAAAGTACGGCTGAAAGAAAGAAAACAATTACTGATAAATTTAGAACAGAGATGGGTAGATGTAGTGGTACAAGAAAAGGACAACACAAATGATGAAAATACCGCACATCGTTTCTTTACTGATCCAGAAAAGGTTGCACAAATTACTGGTCTCGAGAAAGCTTTAATAAAACGCTTTTTCACTATGCTTAATGCAATTTCTTGTGGATACAACTTAAATTCAGATTATTTTCAAAAGTATGCCGTTAAAACAGCAGATCTATATATCAAATCGTATTCTTGGTATCCCATGTCAGTAAGTGTCCATAAAGTGTTAATACACGGTGCAGATGTTTTGTCCAATTGAGCAATTATCTGAAGACGTTCTTGAAGCAAGACATAAGGAATATAGGAAGTATCGTGAACATCACACTAGAAAAGTGACTAGGGTAAAATCTCGGGTAAAATGCAATGAAGATCTTTTACATATACTACTGACATCTTCAGATCCCATTATTAGTAGTTTTCGGCTACAACTGAAAAGCAGAAGTGCAAATTTGCCAAAAGAAGTAAGATTACTTCTTCAAGTACTAGTCACAGAGGACGACGAATAAAAATGCTAATTATAATACAACTGTTTTAAACAAAATATTCTAAATTGGTTTAAGATTAAAATAAATGTTATTTTTTTATTATTTAGCTGATTTTAATTAATTTTTGTCAAGCATGCAGTGCCCTATAATTGATTCCTCCTAACTATCAAAAATTGACCACTGTGCGGCGGTACTTGTAGAAATATAAAACCATCTGCACTTTATAAAATTATTTTCAATTACACAGGGTACTCTATAAAAGACTGACACATAAGGCATTGTTTTTTAATGGGACACTCTGTATATTTTGAAATTTTCTTATTTCTTATCCAATGCTGACTACAACAATGTAGCATTCTGAAGTCTAAACTAAACAGTCGGTGTGTTAATTCTATTTTTGTTGTAAAACGTTTTCAATGTCCAACGAAACACCGCGCTATGGTCTAATTAATAAACCTTTGATTCTAAAAACTTTGCAGTGATAAATTGGTTTCCCTAATCTTTAGAGCTGTATTGCAATGTAAAGTGTAATTTTATTCTATTTCCATAAAAAAACATCCTGTATGTTTGGTAGTTTCTTATTTCACATTCATTGATAATTGCCACGATATGGCATGTGGATCTAAACTTATCAGCTTTAGCGTTATTTAATTATGTTGTAAAACTTCCCAACTAGACTCTATGGAATTTCCAAATTCATAGACAACACTGTAATAAATTGCTAATTGCTAGCGATGATTACTGAGATTATAGCTTTAATGGTCTTTTTCTACAATGTGATCAAAAAGCACAAGTCAATTTCTTCTGGTTTCTCATATTAAACAACTTAAGCACTCCGTATATTTTGGTATGTTTTTATTTTCTAGTAATTACTGTTTACAGTAGTATAACATTATAAAATTTCAACCAAACAGTTTTAGAAATTATGCAATTATTATTTATTGATCCTGATATAACTAATTAACTCTTAGTTTTTATAACTTTTGGAAAGATAAAATCAAACGCGTATTATATTTTACTCAATTTTTTTAATGGAACAAGCGTTATCTGTGATTAACTCACTTGTTAAACGTAATCAAGCCTTGACTCTTCTTCAAGGGAGATTTCTCAGAACACAGCCTTACCTACCACCACTATTTTTTACCTATATTGATAAATTGAAAGACTGCACAAGGAAAACACTTTGAAAATATAAAATCAAAATTGTCTTTAGATCCATCGGTAACATCTCACGACTCCTACTTTCTAACGTAATGCAATAGCGGCGATTAGAATGTAGTCTTTCTTCGAAAGAAAAGTCTTTGTACTGACTACACGATCGTTTATGTGAAAGGAAAACTTGGATAACGAGTTTCATTCAACCCTTAGGCTAACGTTACTACAAGATACGTTGTCGTACAATTTTTCAGTGTGCGTATACGTACGACAGCACATATTTATTCAAACACATGTATTCTAGTTTAAGTGGTAACACTGCATGCATACTGGTTGTACATATACGTGCGTCGTCGTGCGCCTGATGAAACGAAACAAACATGTTTGTTTTTCATCCTTCAACGTGCGATCCACTTTCTTGCAAAATTGAATGTAGAAATGTTAATTTTGTGTGTAGAAGATAAAAAAAACTGCCGTGGGGTCAAAACTATAAGGACTACCACAATCGTGTAACTACAAAGAAACAATGGGATCGGGTTGCCGAAGTATGAACTAAACAGTGAAAAGAAAATTTATATACAGGATGTATTATTTCAGGTTGAGAATATCAACGCTACTCGATTCTGCATCAACAACTATGCAAGAAACTCTAGTATCAATTTGTTGTTAACTCTTCGGTTGTGGAGATATTAATAGTCTTATATTTTTTTATAATTTGCTTATGACTGCCCAAAATTATTAAATAAAACTAACCACCCATAGTTTAGGTACCAGAAAACATAAATCAATCATATTTTTCTCCTATTTACCAGGAATTTCCTTTAAAATGTTTATTGAAGATATTGCAATACTGTATTTACCTAGAAACATTAATAATAACGATCTGCAAAGATGTTACTAAGGTAACCACTTTAATAAATTTATTACCTATTCTTGCTCTACTCGCAATTTTTATACAGCGTTGCAAGTATTAAAGAGTTTAAATGACTCGAAAAACATGTCTTTAAGACGAACATTTTTTTTTATAACATTGTTTGCTCAATTTTTCAAGAAGAATTGAGTGGTACTAATATTTTCCACCTGAAATAATACACCCTGTATTTACAGGGTCGCTAAAAAGTATGGAAACACGCTACCCCCGCAGAAACGGTAAGTGATAGAAAAATGAAATTTGGAGAACTTAAAGCAGGTATTTTTTGCCATGTTTTGCGAAGGTAATAAAAACAAATCTTCAATTGTTTTTTCGTACGGCCACCATCTTGAATTTTTTTAAATGGATCAACCTGTATGTGACCCCATATCTGGATAGGGATTTTAAAGGCGAATTAACAATATAAGGATTGCTATACTTATCTTGAAAGGTTTTGGAGATAATCGCTATTCATTTGTCAAGGATTTCACTATTAATTTTTATCAAAATCGAGTTACCCGTGAAACAGCAGAGGCAATGGAACTAGAAAAACGATGTGCGATTATTTTATAAGTAATTAAAGTAAAAGAAAACCGTAAAAATTTTGCCCTTAGCCTAACTAAATTTCTGGTGGAATAAGAGCAAATAGTGACGAATTGATAATAACAAAAACACAATATGATTTTATAACAAGTGTTCAAAATGCGTTTCGTTAACTTCTTGGAAATGAAACAATCTCTTTTAAAGTTTTCGCAAGGAATTTTGCAAATAATTGGGAGGATCTGCTTGCATTACGAATTCATTCTTAAAGTTAAAAAATCCTTAACAAAAGAATAGTGATTATCTCCAAATCCTTTCAAGATAAGTATAGCAACCCTTATATTATTGAATTTGCCTTAGAAATCCCCATCGGAATATGAAATCATATACAGGATGATCTATTTAAAGAAATTCAAGATGGCGGTCGTACAAAAAAAATATTAAAGATTTGATTTTAGTTCTCTTTGCAAAACATGGCAAACAATGCCTACTTTAAGAGTTCCAAATTTCATTTGTCTATCTCTTACCGTTTTTGCAGGAGCAGCGTGTTTCCATACTTTTTAATAGTGAAACCTCTGACAAAGAATAGCGAGTATCTCCAAAACCTTTCAAGATAAGTATAGCAACCCTATACCATTGAATTCGTCTTAGAAATTCCTATCCAAATATGGGGTTATATACAGGGTGTTTCATTTAAAAACATTCAATATGGCGGCCGTACGAAAAAACAATTGAAGATTTGATCTTAACTCTCTTCGCAAAACTTGGCAAAAAATAGCTACTTTTAGCTCTTCATATTTTTTGTCTATTACTTACCATTTTTGCAGGGGCAGCGTGTTTCCATACTTTTTAGCGACCCTGTATGTAATATCGCAGAAACTAATAAAAAAGGCAAAGAAACGCAGCTGATAGATAATTATATTTTTGTCTATAGCGGAAAAAACCAAAGAGCCGCATCTGGCGCAGGAATTCTGTTACATAAAAAGTTCCACCAGTGCATTGATATTATTGACTATGCCAATGACAACCTGCTTAGTATATAATTAAAAATCAAAAACAGTTATATACATGTAATCACCACGTATGCTCCAGATACGTCCAAACCAAGAGAAAAAAAAGAAGACATTTCTATGAAGAACTGCAAAACATAATAGAGAAAATACCAACAAACCATCATGTCATAATTGCAGGAGACTTAAACGCCCGAATAGCAAACGACACACTCCCAGGGGTTAAACAACGCTTCCACTAGCCCATAAGAAATGATAACAGGAATCTCCTTGTCGACTTTTATGCCCAGAACAACCTTACAATCAATAACACATCTTTGATCATAGTTTCAAATACAAATATACATTCTTTGGATAATCAGGCTAAAAGTCTATGATAGACTATGTTATAACTAACAGACAATTTAAACCCTCGAAAATTTTAGAAGTGAGGACGTTAAACTCGGACAACATAAGCAGCGACCATGCACTACTTCTGTGTAAAATAAGACTGAAACATTATCTATTAGGCAAAACAAGGAAGAAATATCGAGAAAGATTCAATACAGAATCACTAAAAAACAAAAGCACAAGAGACTTATATAAAAACGACTTAAGAAGAAAATCGAAAAAACTTCTACAAACACTAATGAGTAAGTAGACAATGCGTGGACAAAGCTAAAACAAAATATATTAAACCTCGTAGAAGAAGCAATAGGAAAGATAAAAGTACAAATACCACCCAAATGCAATACAATGCCATGGTTCACGAAAAAAGTTAAGGAGATTTCAGATGAAAAGAGAAAGGTATTCCTAAAATACAAAACCACAAAAACGACTCGAGATAAACAACTATACATAGCGGAGAGAAACATAGCCAATAGAAAAATAAGATAAATTAAAGAATCTAATTGGGAAAAATTCACAAGAGATATGGGACTCAGAAGTAAATCTGGAGGATGCTCAGAAATAATTAACCGTTAAAATTAACGCTATTAATATAACCCGCTGGTAAGCATATTTCCGAGAGTTATACCAAAACGAAGAATATATAGCAATTTTTCTGACATCAACAGAAGATGACGTAGACAACACAATAGAAATAAAATCGCTGATAACACTAAAAAACAGAAAAGCTCTTGGAACGACGAAATAGCCAACGAACTATTGAAATACGGCAGTGAATTTCTTAGAAGACAGTTTAGAATATTATTTAACAACATAATAACAACCAACGGAATGGAAAACGAGTGTGACGATACCGGTTTTTAAGAAAGGACGACAGAGTGGCCTATAGACAAATATCGCGGTATTACACTCTTAATCATGACACAAAGAATGACAAAGATAATATTAGGAAAACTTCAACCATACCTGGAGATAAATGAAGAACAGCAGGGATTCCGTCCGAATCGACCCACCACGGATGCCAAATTCGTAGTTCGCCAGATAGCCGAGAACGCGATTGAATATAACGTTCCGGTATTTATGTGCTTCATCGATCTCGAAAAGGTATTCGATCGGGTAAGACTATTTGATGTCATCAACATCCCTTAAAGAAAAAGAAGTACCCACACAAGTATTAGCAGTCATAAATGACATCTACGCAAACGGAGAAACAAAAGTCCAAGTTGGAAGCCAATACACACACGAAATAAAGTGCACAGGGGGTATACGGCAAGGAGATTCGCCAAGTCCAATTATGTTCAACGTGATTATGAAAAAATTAATAAACAGCACAAAAATACAGAATGGATTCAAGATGAACAACAAGAAAATAAACATAATATGCTATACGTATGACGCAATATTAATAGCGAACACTGAAGACAATCTACAAAAACTACTCCATGAACTGGTAATAACAGCAAAAACATATAACATGGTAGTATCAACAAACAATACAAAGTCAAAGGGGATATCAAAGGAACCTATCAGATGCAAACTGGAAATCGAAGATAAATGATCGAACAAGTCATGGAATTCCGATATTTGGGAATCGACGTATCTAGCGACCGCAACACATACAAAGAAGTAAGAGAACAAACGATGAAAGGAGCTCGTATATCCCGATACCTAAGGGATATTACCTGGAGAAACAGATACCTAAGCCTTGAAAGTAAAGTAAAGATTTACAAGACGATAGTTAGACCTGTTTTGACATATGCAGCTGACAGCCGAGCTGATACAAGCAAAGCAAAACAGTTACTTCGAACAGCAGAAATGACACACTGAGAATAATCATAGGAAAAAGAAGAAGAGATAGAGTAAGAAACGGGGAGGTTAGACAGCAACAAAAGAAGAAAAAAAGAATGGAGTAACAATATAACCCGTGCCGAAGACAACAGACTGATTAAAGGAATAAGAATCTCAAGACCAACTGGAAGCAGGAATTCTGGCAGACCACTGAAAAGATTGGCCGACAGTTGGGAAACAACCTCTGACGAATCCATTCAAAACGTGAAGAAAAACAAGCATCAACTTACATAAAAGAAGAAGAAGAAAAACTGTCGAGATTGCTACAATGTATTTCAGTGATAGGAATAAACACGTTGTTTATTAAATTCATTTTATATAGCTTCACAGACTTTATATACGATTTTTCTAATAATTGCGTGGAACATTCCGAAGGAAAAGGCAAGAGATACTCCACTCCAGTAGACAAGTACCTAAAAATTGAATAACATTCAGTACTTTCAAATATAAACATTAACTATAGATATTCAATTTTATATTATTATTTACAGGTATGGCTGTAAAAACTAAGTAGAGGAGTTTGATAGATTGTTTCTGTAGAGAACTTGGAAAAATGCATCAGAATCATTCAGATGATGGCACAGACGAAAAAACCTAAATAGGCTTATTTTGATAATATGCTGTTTCTAAAAGATAACTCTTACGAGCAGGTTTAAAAATGACATTGTACCTGCAGATGACGGGAATGACAAAAGCGTGATGATTCAGAAGCGATTGACATCGGTCTTAACACAGAACGCGATAAAATCACTGAAAATCAGACTAAAGAAATTGATGAAAATATACCCAATGATACGGTTTATCTTCAAAGCAGCAACAAACACACAAATCATGACATACGTAAAACAAAAAACAAAAAACTCAAGAAAGACAGTATCCATGAAAAGATGTTGATCTTGGAACAAAAAAAGCTGAACGCATATAACAGTTATAGTAATAATAATCGAAAAGTGAAAGAAGACAGTTATTATTAATATTGTCGTTTTCTTATGAGCTTACTCTCACAATCATAAAAGTTATATACAAAACATGCAAGTTCGTATAAAGTTTCAACAAGTTCTTCTAGAAGAATTATAAAATCAGATGAAATCTACTGGAGCATCTGCATCTTTGTCATCTCCACGAATGCTATCTTCTGCGGCTGAAACATATGCCAATACAACAGATTCTAGCGTGATTCTGTCAGCACCAGACGTCTGAAGCTATTATTAGTCAGTACTTTCACAGTTTTCAATATTTTTTTTTAATTTACAGATTTTAACAGGAAACAAGGGCAGGATATTTTTATGAAGTAATTTAGAATGTAGTTAATTTTTTGTATTTCAATAAAAGTTATTGATTATGTTTAACCACTTCCTTACTTGCTGCATGTTTAATGCGTTGTCGAGAGTTGGAATACTTCTTTAACCTACTGTTAATTCTATCTAAAATGTACTCAAAAATAGATGGCAATATTCGAAGGTAGATATTCAAAAAACTTTTCTGGTTGTTTACTTAATGCATTGCACAATTTAATATATTCACCTTGAGCTTCTCTAGTTACATACAGATCATTAATCCATTATCTTCTTTGTTTATTAATTACCATGAATTTTCCAAAAAATGAGGATTATCCATTTTAGTTTTTCTGCGTTCCTACAACTGTTTTCAGAGCAGCGATATTCATGTACGACTACAATGTAACCACTACGTCGGCGTCGCACGTCAAAAATATGGACACGTACGTGACAACGCATCCAGTGTAACCTTAGACTTATAGTAAGTAGTATAATGAAACATGACGACAAAAACATAATGATTTGAAACTGAATGCTCCATGGTAAAACGCTGCACTACACACAGAATTGGATAGCACAGATGGCACAGAGATACCTTTCAAATTTAAGCCCTATACTGTTTCTAACAGTATGTGTTCCGTTAGAATTTTTATTATTTATTTAATATTTAATTCTGCAATTATAATTTTCCTTTGAACGTCTTGAAAACATAATAATAAGGTATTCTTACAGTTAATAATAATCTTAGAAATAACCCCATGGCAGTAGAAAAAAAGGATTCATATTTTTTGTAAAACGTTTTATCTTTATAATAATACCTCCTTTGTTTAACAGACCTGGCATATTTTTCATTTTGAGCTTATTTTAATAACAATAAAACTGCGTAATAAAGTTGTTTAATATCTAAACATAAATAAAAACGGACGAGTTTAAATACAACAAACGGAAATTAGTACAGAGCAAATTAAACAAGATATATTTTAAAAACTCGGAATACAAGTATATTAAGAGTCACTTAAACCCAATGAATTTGCTAATTCATATTGATCCATTCTAAATTTGATAATGCCAGCAGATTAATTTTCGGTTTCAGAACAAAGAACCTTTTTCAACCAAATCAAACAACAAAAAAAATTTAATAAAGTGCAGAAAGAGTTTTTATAACAAAAAAAAGAAATCATCTTGTCATTTTATAGTAATTGCTTTTCATCTGAGTTTACCTTTACACAGCAACGTCAAAACGTTTTAAAAGCCCTATGAAAACTTATGGAGCGTAACGATAAAATTATATCTACTTGACCTGTTTTATACATAATAAATGTGAATCTGTTCAAAACAATAATTAAATGCGATTCGTAATAAAAATTGGTTTTTCTTTCCTCTCATTTATTACTTTTTCAAAAGCTGTAAAATCGGTAAAAGCTTCGTTTACACACGGTTTTCATTAGTTGTTTGATATTCAATCTAAACGATAAAACTGTTTGTAAATGGGTATGCCCTGATATTAGATATGAAATGATAGACGAGCACAATAAATACACACACGTTTATGAATATGTAAACAAGATGATAATATAAAACTGATGACATTATCCTTATTCAGAAGAGGGTTCGTATATGATTAAATTGAAACAGGAAAGTAAACTTTTTTCCATAAAAGTTATGAAACAAACAATTCATATTAATGAATTGTTCAACAGTTGAGTTTATAAAACTTGTGCGAATGGCATAAACTTTTATGACAAAATACCTACTGCAAATATAAGAAAAGTATGCTTTCGACGAACGTTATTAAATTCTTTTTCAAGTTCCTTTATGATATTCATGAAAGACAGATACAGATATATGCATTTCAAAGCAATTCGAAGGTCAAATGCAGTGGTGCTAGGTAGGCAGATTTTCTTACTTCCCTTACGCATAAATAAATAAATTCAGACACAGGTTTTGCACATACCGTGTACTGAAAGACATTAGAAATTTACTATTAGAAATATTTCATCAGCAACTATGGCTATTAGAACCCTCTTTAGAATAAATAATATGAATTGTTTACGTTGTATGAGAGGGGGGGTTTCCAGAGTTAGACAGACGTCAGCATATTGACTTTTATAAAACAGTACAATCAACCTCCATAACTTCGACCACAGCCAGGTATGTTTGAAGAACTGAATAGCTTTCATTATTCCTGGTGTATTATTACTCAAGACAATCACTCAGAGTTTGTGACAATTTGTGTTGAGCACGTGTTTTACCATACTACAGAGGACAGTCGATAAGAATCTCTTTGACGTTGAACAAAACCTATCAGTTCTCGCACGGTGAAACATAGCCTCTTTGTAATAATGGATGTGAGTGTGTTATGTCAATGCGGCCGATTCTGAGCCTGATTGTTACTTGTTTGTTGTTTTTTTTTCAGAAGTTTTATCTATTACATCGTTGCAAGTATGACATTCCACACACTCTGATTGCAATAGAGCAACTTAATTTTTTACATATTGGTGCCGTATCAATATTCCGTCATCCGTAATGAAACAAAAATTACTGCTTTACCGTTGATCTGAAACCACTGACGTGGGACCAATTTCTTACGAGAAGATCCAAAATACATCAATGATACTCTCTAAACATACAAGAGTAAACCTTTTGCTGATTATATCCATATATCAAAAGGTCTACCAATAGCTATACATTCTGCTGTGAATATACTGGCTATCACCGGTAACAACTATGCATAAGAATTATCTTCAATTGCCAACTTCATTGTTGGTTTCAAACTGTCAATTAATGTAAATAATTTAACGTAACAGCAAAGATGGACCGACAGATTTGATCTTTCTTACTCACACTCCATTCTCGGCAGTATTTCCATGGGAAAATTTCGCTAGAGCCCCGTTTCTAAACGTGAAAAGTGAAAACCACATAGATTTAAAAATAAATCCTGACGGCGTTGGTATTGTTAGTCGGGCACAGAACGTCTCAAAGTGCTTGTGCTGTGGTTGAAATGGTGGGGTTTTTATACTGAGTTGATACGAAGACCGATCTCGCAACGCAACGATAATGATAGGTTGATTCCGAAGACCACAGTGGCTAGCCATAGTCCCATTTTCAAATGGATTCCAAGGACAACAGTGACTTAAGCACCGAACCATATACTACAGCTCCATAGCCGAATTGTAAGAGAATTATATAGGTAGATTAAAAAGAGCATCTCTTTATTGCTTGATTGATCTTTGGAAACTAGTTTTAGAGCAAGTAATATGCTCTCTCCTAGTCAGCTTGCAAATGAGAATAGCGGACTCTATTTACTACTTCTATGGAAGTGCCATACAACCTGGGCACGGGCTTATTCTGGCACAGAAATAATCGGTAGAAGTGTTTACAGGACATTTTTGAGAAGATAGCACTGTCGACGAGTTGGTCGTCCACGTGCAGGGTTGTTTCCGTCGAATATCTATTATTTCCAGAACCTGATACTTATTACGCTAAGCGTAGAAGCTTGTAGGATGTCACCTTTTACATATATCAAACAAAGAAGGCAGTTAAACTTGAATATTTTATTTGAATGAAAACCTTTAATCTTAAAGCAATCTTTAAGATGTACCACCACGTCATCTTGTAAGCTTTTTCTGAATTGAAGAAACAAGCAGAGGTACGCGGGCGTAAAGCAAAGCTGTTCTGGATAAGATTGTCTACTGTTACCAGTTTCTCGACAATGCAGTAATTATGATGAAATTCGTAGTAATACGGGAATAGAAGATTACAGCTTTCAAGATAGCAGACTATATAATCTATAGTTAATCAATCCTTCAAACAATTTCAAACAGCTGATCAAGATGATCCGTCTATAGCTCAGGGATAGTCTGAAGTCTTCTATTGACTTTAAAAATTACCATCGCTGTTTTGCAATAGTCAGGGTATTCACCAGTAGTTCAGATTTTACACACCTGAAGTGTAATACTTCTTGATATGCTAAACAATGGCAGATGCCTAAACATGGAATTAGCTATTTGAAGCAGGGCCGGAAAGGAGTTGCTGCACGAGGTTAGAGACCGATTCATTGTAAACTGCTTGTTGAAGTTGTGAAGATTGACCGCCCGCCGTCGTAAAATGCTTTTCCAGAATGAATTTAACGGCCTGGAAATCTGAAGTGTAATTTTCAGAAATGCTGATATTGTGGCTTGACTATTATTTCGATCATCTTTGGCAGTTTGTTTGGCACATCGTACATTTTCCAACTATTTTTCCGATTTTACTCCAAACTTCTGCATATGGAGTGAGAGATGAAACAAACCTCTGCTAACTACTTCGTTCAGGTGACAATATCAGACGTCTGGCAAGAGCACGTCAATACTTGAACTCAGTATAATTCTGAATCGTAAGGTTTCTTTTAAACCTACTGAACGCTATTTTCTCTTCCTTGAGGGCTTTTATAATTTTATCTTTTCCCCCCGGCATGCAGTTTTGGAATACTAACAAAAACTGCTGATATTACGGCCTTCGTGATCTCACTCTGTCACTCGTAAAATATTTACTTGATGACAAAAACACAAACCGAGAGGTATCAAATCCAAGCAATCATTGTATTCAACTTAGCTAGTAATCACGATTATCTTAACCTTTTTGCAATTTGCTACTATTTAATTAATTACTCGAAATCAGGAATAGTTTGATGAGTTATGTTTGCTACATATTAACTGGAGATATAAACAATTCTCAAATTTAGAATAGTTATAAGTTGTAGCTACGATTAGATTTAGTCTTACTTTTAAAATTTATTGTAACAACGAGTGGCATTCAATAAATCGTACTTTGTTGGAATTATCAGTCTCTAAACCTTAAAGAGGAAAAAGAAAAAGCTTACAAAATTCAAGAAATAAAGAAAACAGTGCTCTGAATTATTTATTCTTTTTAATAATAAAAGAACTTTTGTAATTCTTTTATTTTCCTTTCTATTCTACTAAAGCATTCTACTAAAAGTAACATTTACTAGTGACGTAATAAAATTATTTAGGTTCCCTTAGAAACTAATTTACAGTACTAGACACAATTAATACATCGTATGCCTTTGAGTAATTCATTCTAATTAGTTTTCTCTTCAATATAGGTTTTGTTGTACACGATGAGAAATGAAGTGATAAAAACGAAAAACTCGATGTCATAATTCAATTAACTTTACTTCTCTGTAAGTGCCAATTCAATAAGCCATAGCTCAAAAAAACTGGGTTATATTATATAACTCAATAAGGGTATAATATAATCCTGCTGTGATTTTGAAAGGATTTTACTTGACCCAAAAAGTGAAATGAGTATTTTCAGTTTATATATGTGCTGAGTGTTTTCGGTTTATTATTTATTATTTATAAAGTAATGAAATGATGTTGATAATGCAAAAGTCTAATGTATTCCTTTTGGTATACAAGTGCGTGTATTTTAGAAACGCGATACTACATAATTAATTTAGAAACCTCGCTTCATAGTAGTATCAGTCTATAGAGCGAGGTTAATATATTAAGCAACACAGTTTATGAACAAATACTGCCTTTAGGTGTAGGCAATTGATTCCCCTTTTATTTGTTTATGAAATGTTTTGATCTGAAAGATTATTTACCGAACTAACGGACAAAGGTTCAATTGAAACCACGAGGAAACATGTTTCTCAGCAATTTCAAGAAATTTACAAGATCCATGGTTTATTATTAATCAGACTGGAACGCTGTTCGTACAGAGGAAGAGTATTAGTGCAAAACATGAAATGTACTTACGTAGATCGATTCGTTCGTTACAAAATTGTGTTACCACTACAGACAACAAAATATTAATGCAAGCTTGGTTCTTTCATTATCTAGAGTAATTCCTGTGATCAAGAGTGTATTTTTTGTTAATGAAAAAGGGAATGGGATAAGGCACCATACAAATTTGAATAGAAAACTTTCAATGACCAATTGTTTGTTCTCCTAATTATTTTAGAGCAAGAATGTAAACAAATTTTTTGCAGAGAAGAAATACTGCATAAGTACGTACATACATGTAATTACTTTTAATTTCCTTTTCTAAAACTGAAAAGATTAATAAATTAAAATGTCTAGTTTTACAACAATCAGATATGCATTCGAATCATGTTAACGAGACATTGCTTGTTTTCTTGTTAAAAATAAAACGCAAGTAAATAGTTTCATTTTAATGTTGGACTTGGTTTCCAAAACAAGAAATCATAAATTAAATTTTAATATTGCAGAAATTCCATTTTACTCGAAAAAGATACATCATATGAAGGAAAACACAAGAACGCTAAATTATTCAAGGATCTCAAAAACAAGAAAACGAAATAGTTGTTTTTATTTTTAGTGGCGTAACATAACTTTTTAAAAAGATGCATGAGAGGAATTAATCCGAGTTTAATTATCTATTAATATTAAAATAACATTGTTTTTGCACATTTCTGTTGGTAAGAGATAGTTTTACATATTATAATCACATTTAAATCCACACCTCAATCTTCTCAAGCAAGTAATTAAATTTTTTATAATTTAGAAATTTTAATAGATACAATACAGATTCCATATAATCAAAGTGTACTCCAATTTAGATAACAATAAAGTAATTATAAGTTTTGTATTCTCAAAAAAACTCTGTTACTCTAATCACAAAAACGTAAAGCATCCATAAAATCAACGATTACGGTACACTTTAATAGTAGTAGATAAACTATAAGAGAACCTAATTACAATTTTTTATGGAATCTTATATGGAACCAAAAAATTGGATTACTTCCCCTCTAAATAGGAAACGGTCGAGGTCACCCGGCTAATAAAAATTCAAAACAGAATGTGAGTTGCTGATTTAGACATTTTAACTGTCTTTTACTTCTGGTATAACGGGGTTTGAACTACTGTCGAACTGCTTTGTCCTGTGACTGAGACTGACCAGTTTGAAAGCAGTTCAAAACAATGCAAATTCTCTTATGCCGAAAATAAAAGATTAGTAAAAAGTCTTGTCAGCGAGCTCTTATCATGATCTTGGTCATTTCCTCTTTACATCGAAAGAGATCCTCATGTAAAGTTCCATAGAATATTTCAAAGATTTTTCCGTGGTATATTTACTTTTAAAATGCAGGTATTCTTAAATCAAAAGTGAAGCTCTACAAACTAATATTCTAAAAAGGCTTGTTTCCAAAATGTCGTTTAGCTCAAGGCTTTTGCTTTTACCAATATTACAGGAATAAGGTAAATAATAATTAGCAATAAACACAGTGTGATTATGTAAAGAAATCTCATTCCAGTATTACATGTCACTTTGAAGATACTGACAGAACAGATTTCAGGTGAAGCCCTAATCATGACACAAATTCTCACTAGCATCCTCATTTTAACGTTGAGAGACTTGGAAAGATTCTATTTTACTCAATATATGACACATTTATGTACCCAGTTCTTCAATTGAAACCACAATGCAGTAACTGGGCAAGTCCATATCTAGATTACGTAACATACTTCTTTAAGGCATGTGTGCTCTGCATTAAGTTAGGTATTTTTTTTAAATTCCTTTAACTGTCGTACTACGCAACTAGTATTGGTGTTGGATTTTCCTTGTGTCAAGTTTTTGGCCTGATATCAAATAAGCTTCTCCTTTACAATTTTGTAGCATCTTTTGAGAACAAAGAAATAGGAAATAGGCCTTTATAGGCCCTTTTTTACTAATCCCTCAGCCACCTCTAACACCATCTACTATTTTTTTCCTCTATTCACTGTTCGAATCTACCTGACTCCAGTACGAAAGTAAAGATGTCAGTCCAAGCTAGAGAGATCAACTCTTCTTTTGTCAGCAAATAGACGTTTCATCACCCTTCCCACATTTAGGGCACATTAGGCCTTCCTTTACACCTATGGAGCAACAGGTGCCTTCTTAAGGTGCAGTGGCCTGTGAGGACCCCAACTAAAAGATTTAGAGTCCCCTGGCTCTTACCTATTAGCCAGTTTAACTTTGACAAGTTAAAACCTGGCGATAGCCACTGCCTCTCAGCCAGTTCACCTAGTTCGGGTCTTAAGCAGGTATCCTCGGCTCCAAGTTTGGCGAGTTCATCCGCCGTCTCGTTACCGTGGATTCCCAATAAATCAGACAAGACTAACCTCTTTTGATATGGTAAGCTCTTCCAAACTGTGTGTGCACTCTTGCACAAGAGAATACTTTGTCCTGGCTGCGCTTTTAGCGTCGGAGCATATATATATGTATGTATATCTTTTGTTCCGTCATCCTTGCATCTTTGCTTATATGCCACCGATAGGATAGCATAAACTTCAGCCTGTAAAACTGTGATGTGCTTTCCCAGAGCATAGCTTTCCTGCTCTTGTGGGTTTTCCTACTCCTGATGATTGCCTGTCATCCATACATGATCCATCCGTATAGAAAATCTGTGAGACCTGTTGGAAGTTCTTACCGCTTTCTCACTGTTCCTTAGTTGGGATTGTGAGGAAGTACTCCCTATGCAGCCTTAACCGATCGCCCCCTGTGTTATCCTACAAGTCGACAAAGGCACTTCTTTTTCCACTAACTGAGCTATCCTGACGTAACCGATGTTAAATCCCTTTCCAAGCCATAGCCCTGCATCACAATTTTGAGATGGGTCGCTAATGCCTTCTTTATTATCTAAATTGGGAAGTCCGGTAGCCCCAAAAGAATCTCAAGCGCAACCGTAGGGTCATCCCTATTGCATACCCAGACAGGCCAGGCGTGATAGCTTGACCAGCCTTTGATAGTGGTGGTGGTGATAATGGTGGTGATCTACACTAGGCCACCAAACCTCTGAACCATATAGTACTCTAGCTCTGATAATTGTCGCGTAGATCCAGTAAGCTATCTAAGGATTGATTTCCCAGAGACTTCCTACCTCCTGGCGCAGTTGCCAAAGTATCGCTGTTGACTTAGCTATCACTTTGTCGAAATGTGATTTGCAACTTAATCTCCAACTACTTGATCGCATACGCGAGCAGTAGCGGTCTACCGTACAATATGAATTCCCTGAAACACTTTGTTCTTTTCTCTTGGTGCAGGGAATTATTTTAGTCTTAGATTGGTTAACCGAAAGGTTATTCTCATTACACCATCTTTCTATGATCCTGCAGGCCACGATGTTGAGAAAGCAACCAGTGACTAACACTAACCCGTCGTCTGCGTTCGCCTGAGCAAGATAGTTGTCCGCTGTTAAGAGCTCCAAAAGACCATTCATTATTAGACACCAAATATTGGGTGAAAGACAGTTGCCTTGAGGACAGCCTTCCTGTACCTCCGTGTCTACATGGCAGTCTCCTAGAGCAGCTTTAACGTTTCATACTTCCAGTTTAGACTTCACCCAACTATATTGTCAGTATAGAAGCCGTCATTTCCGTTAATGATCCGGTTTTCCAATGTACTATGATACATTCACAAATATTCGCAGAATATCAAATGCAAGCATTCGCTCTACTAGATTGTCTAGATACTTTTGCGAGTCTCCTCTTAATAAGACATTATAATAATGCAATTATTTAAAAAATCTAATTGACATTAAAAGTCGGGGTACTGAAGCGCTGGAAACTGTTTCAAAAATTCCAGGACATACGTTATTGATAATCTAGTGTACTTTCTTTATCAATCTTATTTTAATGAATATTTTGTCAAATTTGTCGCCCCCTTGAGGCTGCTGCCCGCATGCAGCGTACACCCTGCACACGGGTTTGGAGCGATTCTGCTTATAAAATAATATTACGTATATTATTTTTGTTTGTCGACGGCAATAAACGGAATAAAAAAGAATTTCCTTTTTAGCGCTTAGGTGTGGTGTTTTTAATCTTGAAAGCGGTTTTATATTCTTTTTATTAAAACGTTGATTTTATTAGTTCAACAGCTTTACCTTTGTTTCTAAAGTTTTCAAGTTTACCCTTTGTTTAAAAAGGTCGAATCTCTTCGATACATACCTTCAGCTTGCTTTACAAGGTCGGACTTTATTGCCCATCAAATTCCTTCTGTTTTTATTATCATCAACAGTTTGTAGGTCGGCTTACTACAGAACGCTTTTTTTGTTGCTAGATAAAATAAAGTAACTTGAAACCTTACCAGCACTTAACTAAGCCTCCACATCATTTTTAGGTCTAGACATTGATATATTGTTAAACTCAAAATTGGATAATTAAATGTTTAGATGGGGAAGCAAATCTTTAGTGATTCCTCATATCACTGGTACGACAGCGTACGCACAAACACTAAAATTATTTTCAGGTAATTTATCAATCCAGGTACATTGCCAGGTCATTACTGTAATATAAAATTTACACAAATATTTCTACTTCCTAAACATCAATTTGTGTATAGCATTTAAAAACAACAATTCTTATATGAAGCGTATATATGTCCTGTCATGGCCAGCTCAGAGATGGACAGATGTAGTAAGTACCCGCACTGTATTCATCTTGTAGAGAATACTAGTGAACGCAGACTTTACAGCGAATTCCACAGGGGCCTAGTCCCTGGTATATAGTGATGATGGAATTGACTACCAGCCAATATATACAAATACGTGGTTTCCAAGAATAATGGTGGGGTTTTATTTAAGGTGCTATAGGTACAGTGACTTTCCCACCTTCAAACGTAGGTGTCAAGCCAGATTAATTTCAAAAATAGTAAGTAAGCAGTAACTACTGTTAAAGACAAAACTGCTTACAAATTTTATGATTCGCAAACAACAGGAATTTAGGTACAAAACCACTGAAAAGGTAGCATGATATTTATGCACACGACTCTAATGCAATATATTGATTCTTCAGTATGAGATTTCCCGTCGCCCGCCTTTATAGCTATCTATATTTCTTTTACATATGTTACGGATAAAACTGTATAAAATCGATATTCCACCTGTAATGCTAGCCTTTATACAGTCGAAGACGGGTCGTGAGCTAAGAGAGCTTACAGCAAGCAATAAACGATAATATTAATACGATAATCTTAGGGACTTCAGTATTGAGAGGGCGCCAGCTGTAGTAGAATGTCGGTGATCTAGTTTCGAATAGAAGACCCCACAGCTGATCTTCGTATCTAGGTCAGTAGGCGAGGTGTTAGCCAGGGTCGAACCACAGGTTCGAATGATACACAAATAAATGAAATGGAAATTGTACTGTACTCTATGTAGATACTTACTTTCACAATGTGAACTTAAGGTAATGAATCCGTATGAGAATGTCGACATCACTGGATTCCGGAACAGCTGATTCCTGTAATGCTTAATAAGTATGCTCATAACTCAATAACAGATCGAAATAAGTTAATACATATATTGGCATACTGTAGAAAAGAAAATATAAAAACAGGTTACAGCAGTCCTGGTCGCACTGTTGAACAACTTATATACACACATAAATAAGCAACAATAAACAAATAAACTGCATCAGATACAAACATATAAACAGTGAATGCGACCGGATTAAGCTTATTAATATTTACGGTTCAGCAATCCAGCGCAATACAAGAGGCGTTAGTAAAATGAAAGCAGGGTAAACATACATACAATGAATCGTCCGCATATATTAGAATAAAATTCATTGGTCATTTATGAAAGAATCATAAACATTACAATACGAAAAATATAAATAATAGTGGTAATTGAATTGAATTCATCACCTGCAGATGTTTTACAATTAACCGTGGATCCTAAATTTTATATAAATAAATCGTCAAACAAGAACAAGTTGACCAAATTGTTAGATAGTAAGAATCTTCGTTATCATAATTTAACATGAATGAAAGATAAAGAACAACATCGACTTTATAAATATTGCTCATAAAAAAATACAAACATATAAAAGATATTAAAGGTTCGAAACAAGTTAGTTACGTTACAGCAAACAATATATTTGTATTAATTAAACAATATTAACGGGCCTTTCACCACTGTGAAACGGTTCGTCGAATTTTTTACTAATATGAAACGATGTTCTAAGGCTCTTTACCAATGTGAAGCGATGATTAATTAATCTTTATAGTGGATTACTTTTATCCAAGCGGTTGGTGACGTGACGGTAATATGCAGATACATTTCACAGATAATTGCGAATGTAGGTTGACAAATCGTATGAGTCAACGATGTTTCTTCATAAAAGATTTAAAAAAAAAGAGTAAAGTTTATTTACTATAACGGAACTAATCCAGTACAAAGTTGTTGGCACAGAATACACTGAACTCGCGGTACTGGTTCACACAAGATTTGATTTACAGTTACCACATAAATCTTTACAAGAATGGACGTTTTCCTCATACGTTAGGTAACAAGATATTTCAATTGGTATCTATACAGAGCGAGGTAGTACAAATCTCGTAGAAATTTCGATAAAAATATTAAGATATATTATAAGATAAATAACGGTACGGTAGTTTTGAGAGTTCGAGGTGAAATTATTTGGCAATTTTCGCCTGCTGGCAATGATTTTCGAGGTACGGTACGATAAAGACGTATCTGGAATATCCCGGGGAAATATCTATAAATTGTTTAACGAAAACAGACTTCATTCGCGATATTCTCACTCAGGTATAACTTCACCTCAGCAGAAAATTAGTCCATTACCTGACTATTTCATGGTAGTTCGCGAAATTATTTCTATGTTCCAAAATTTACCAACAGAAGACACGAAAAACGCGTGCTTCTGCTTAGGTAGCAGTAGATGAACTCTTTTGAGTGCTGAAGTGAAAAAGGTAACTTCCAGCCCCGCAAGGGGAGAGAACTAACAGATAATTGGTTGATCAACATATCGGGTGATCGGACAACCAATAAGATGATGCAAGGATAATGTGTGATTTAGCGAGAAATTTGGACGTTACACTCGGCAATTATAGAAATATAAATTTTGTCTATGCTAGACAAGGTGACAGATTTATAGTTTTAAGGGTAATAAAACCAAAAGATAAGAGTAGAAAATTCTCTAAATCGCAAAAATGAAATCTGAAGAATATAAATTCAGAGGTAATTTCATTCTATATCATCTCTAATTTAATATTAAGAAAACATTTTTATAAAAGTGTTCTCGAGAAATTTAACATTTTCAAGCCATAAATTTAGACAATGTCAAGGGGATTAAACCAAAAGGCTTTTATGTTATAGAAAGACGTTAAATTTGATTTCTAAAAAAAAGGAATAACATATTTACAAAAGAAAAGATTGAAAATAATAAAACGATATATCGTTATTTACAAGCATAAATAACTTATTAAGGAAAAGTTACTAAATTTTCCTAGCACATGGCATTCTAATAATCTTTTGTTGAAATATGAGCGTGCTTTTAAACCAATTTTATAACCTGTTTATTGTTTCCAGTATCCGGAATTTACTTCTTCATTAGGCATATTTGGTTTAATTACACAAGAAAAGACAAAATTTACAAAGTTGGTGCTTGTATTTTTCTAAAGGTCAGAAAAATAGTGGAAAGAAAAATATTACAGAACATTTACTTTAAACATAATTAAATTCTCTGGATGAGAGGTTTTTGTTTATATAAGCTTTTTCCATGAATAATGTCCCATTACATTATTTTAATAAATAAACTAATCAAATATACGAAACCTGATTTAATACGTAAAATGTATTTCCTAAAAAGCCATAAGGCAATTTTGTATAATTAATACGAAATTAGATTTTAAATATTAGTGTTAACTGTTTAATTAAAAAAATTGAACTGCGACATTATGTATGCAAAAAGCTTAATTAATTCTGATTAAAGCTTCTACCATTTGATTAAAATAATTTTAATCTTATTAACACTGAAAACGGAGCCATTATTATTCTAAATATATGCAACATATAACATGGATGTTCCATAGAGAACCATCAAATTCAATGTTAAATGTAGGGATGGACAAATACTACTTTAAAGATTTTCATTACTATTGATATTACATAAATAACTCGGAGAATAAAGATTGTTTTCATGTTATATACCGAGATGAGTTATATTCTGAATAATAGCATAAATCTTGCCCTACTTCATTCTGATTATTATCTAATATACTACAGAATCTAAAAGCCGGCGTTTTGACAAAGTAATGCATTATTAAATGGAAAGCTACATTATACATTATGCACCCTTTTACATCGAAGTAACTTAGTGTGCAGAGTCTATCATCCTATTATAATTGCATTTATTAATTAATAGTCAAGATCGAAATGAAGTTTATTCGCTTCTCTATACGTTCAATAAGTTTTCCCATATGCGCTACAGGTAATTACATTATATTCTCCTCTAGATTGAGAACCGGATGGAGTGTGAAGACAGCAAGTCTAGGTTACAAATCCTCGACAAGTCCCCTGAGGGAAGAGGAACAAACCGCTATAATAGACGTTATTCGTAGAGCTGAACAATTAGATCTTATGGAACAGGAACGGGTAAGGACAACACTATCACATCAAAGAACGTATAAATTCTATGACATCCCACTCACGATCCTTTATATAAAATTAAAAATTTAAGATCAAAGGCAAATTAACTAATTAGTAATTACCTACGTGCTCGGTAATGCGATGTGGGGGATAAATATAAAATTTGATTATTAATAATTATAATTTAATGAGACATTCCGTTGTTTGATCATTATTCATTTAAGAACTTCTGGAAGGAAGTTTTTGCTGAGCAAATAATTAAAAAAAGTGACGCTTTTCTATTGAAATATCAATATTATGAATTTATTTGTAGGTAGGTCGATTAGTAGAACGACTGGAGAATATGCGGAGGAATGCTTTAGGAAGGGGGCCCTCTCAATGTTTACTTTGTGGAGATCGCTTTGGTATTTTAGGAGCTCAAAAAGCTCGATGCGTGGATTGTCGAAAACATGTTTGTCAGAAATGCGCTATCGATACTTTCAACATTAAACACAGAAGGTAAATGCTTAAGATGAATTTTAAGATTTTGCATTTAATTCCATTTGTTGATTTCAGTCCGACGAAAGATCAATGGCTTTGTATGATATGTGCAGAAACGAGAGAAGTATGGAAAAAATCAGGAGCATGGTTTTTCAAGAGTTTTCCAAAATATACGATGCCAAATCAAAATTCGAATTTTCCAGGAAGGAAAAGATCGAATAAAGGATCAAGGAAGGATTTGAAAGTAAGAGATGATGACGATGATGAAAGTAGTTCCGAAGAAGAAAAACAATCGTGGGGAAAACTTTACAGAAGAGGTTCGAATACTGAAAGCACTCACGGTAACTTTTTTAAATGTTATAATTTAATTATAAGTAACTTGTATTTCAAAGATATTTTCGGAGATGACGTTTTTTCATTACACAGACTCTTCGAAAATTAACAAAATGATTTTTAATGTTTCAAGGATTTTAATTAATGAAAAATGATTATAGATTGAAACAGATTATATTTAACTTAAAATTTCTCTCAAATTAGTTTTATCAAACGAAGAAAATAACAAAAGATTTACTTACATCAAGGAAAATGTAAACCGGAAGAGACGCAAAGGAGATATTCAATTTTAATGGCCCAGTTAATAAATTGTAAGTTGCAAAGGAAATCTCTATTAGCAAAATCCATAATCCAAATAACATTCAGATAGTAGCAGAGAAAAGATACATAAAGAAGAACCTTTTTATAATTAAATTTAAAACGTATACAATGCTCAAAGAACTTTAAACTGTAATGTATTCGAAACATGTAAAAACTTTTATTAAAAATTCCGTATAGTTTCGAATATGTATAAAAACGAAACCTGTATGCATACAAATTGCCATAAAACATAGTAGTAGCGCTAAAGGTCTCATACATAATTTCTTCTTTGTTTCACACTATTTTACCCTAATACTTTCCTTTCTGCAATTTTAATACATAGTTATTTTAGAAGTTCCTTATCCCATTAGATTTTGTTTTATTTTAATCAGAACCAGAACGATTTCGTCGATTAAAAAATAAAATGACTTGTTATATTCTTTTAAGGACCTTTAGTTTACAATAAGTGTGCAAGAAGAAATTTTACATTCAAATGCTTGAAAAGTAGTAGGAATATTAGGGTATCCTATTGCATTTTTGTTTTATTTTTATTACTTCAAAGATCGTAAGTTACAATGGATGTATTCAACAGATTCAACAACTGACAAACGTTTGAGTAAAATTCCGATGACACGTTGCGCTACTAACGCAACGGATACATTAAATTTTCGTCCATTGAGGGTAGCGGTAGTTAACGACCTTACTGATTGTGAGATGGTAAACACCCGATATTCTTTTAAACTGAAGCCCGGCCCTGTAGGTTTCGACGGTACAATAACCTTGCATTCCATGTATACTTATACAAATATCTTTATATGCCTTCCACTCTTCAAATTTTCAATTTATAGTTCCATATCTATAACTTCGCTGTACTCTAGATAGCAGACTATGACCCTAATTATGAAACACATACGATGTTGACAGCTACTAATTAGATATCTTCTGAATAGATAAAATAAATGAAAATTTGTTTGTTTCATGATTTTCATTTACTTATACACGGTTTATTTAGTATTTCCATTTCTTTGAGACACATTCCGCAGTTTTTACCCAAAACCATTGTGCTCTTCGCAGTAATATTCAATACCCACCATTTGCATCCCCTTTGATAATTAGAATGTATCCGAAATCTAACAACAGAAATTCCATTTTGAACGATGTTTTAATAAAAACAAATCAAAGTACATTTACAATGTTTTGGTTTTCTCTACCATAATTAGATTTCAAATTCATATTTAACTCATGCCTCAAGATGATGAACAACAAGGCTTTCCGTCTTTGCTGTGATGTACAGACATCTTATCCAATATTTGAATTTCCAAACTGCTCAGTCACAATAAGAAGTGGCCATGTCTTATTTTCTCAACTAAAACTCTTTTGCAATAAAACAATTTACAGAATCACGCCTGAATTAATTTTCGAAAAGAGATTGTAAAATATAAAGGCATTACACATTCAGATTGCTAAGGTAGAATCCAATTAAGTTTTTCACCGAGCTTTCTTTTGTGCAGAACTTTTAGATTAAAGAGTTAAACTATGCATGCGTTCTATGGCCACTTAACTACACCCTGACAATGAATTGTTTCAGCATCCAAACAACAAGTAACATGATCAGTAAAACGACCTGTAAATAAGTACCTCCTTGTTCCTCAATTTCCTTATACTTTCAAGTCATACAATTTTAAGGTGTTGATATTCAATATTACAGCAGTTGATTCATCCCACAGTCTCCGCCTCCTTCTTATCTAATGTGCATTCTACTCTTTTTAATTGTCAGTATTGTAGACCACCCTTATGCAGCGCATCATTACCAAACGGTTGCAGTGTTCTAAATGTTAGTTATCTGAAAACTAATGGAATTTTGTTTTTGTTTTGAAAACATTTTTGGTAACTTGAATTTTAATTTGATCAGAATTTTAGATTTTATTTTTGAATAGCTACAAGAAATGTAAACACAGAATTATTTAAAACGGGTGGTCAAATTGCATCAGTCTTTTGGGCTTCTTACTGTTTTCACCATACTCCATCAAGTGATCCTTAACGAAAATTTGTTTCAACTAAATCAGGGACTGTCACAGTTCAACAGAAAAGCATACTAAATAATATTTTGCTCCCTCTGCAAAGAAATTCTGCGCGGTGCCTATGACAGTCGTTCTAATATCTAAATTCTATCTAAACACTTCAAAGACAACTTGCTCTTAATGTAAACCTTAGTTCGTAATATTCGAAATCCTACTACACCTTTAATCCACAGTGCAATATTCCACTTTGTCTAGAATTGATCCTTGTTAGATTTAATTATTTAGCAAAGACGTTAACTAGACTTCAACTAAAATCAAATATCATCAACTTTCTCAAAGTTACCATTTACCTACCATTGGTGCTTTGCAAATAGTTATTGTACATCAGAAACTCTAAAATACAGAACATCTTTTTCCAAGTGGTCATTATCTTGCCTGTTCAATTTTTTGCTTTCTTTTATTTTTCAAAGCTTTATTGTCGATATGTTTATCAGAAGTGAAGATCTAAAGTAAAACAAATCCATTTTTTAAAGTAATATTTGTTATGTCATTGCAAAATTAAATAATCATATTTTTCGAATCCATTTATTAACAAAAGCTGCTTTTGCATTCTATTATAAGATAGAAAGTTTTCGAGTAAAATCGAATATACATGTAGCATCATTGTGATAGTTTTCAAAACACATTCTCTAAATAAAATACATTTCAGTACAATTGCGATCTTCTATTACCCCTCAAGAATACAACAAATTGGGAAACTTATGTTTAGATCATAACGAAATTAACACTTTTGCAAATAATCTTCGTTTTTCAATGTTAACGATACGTAAACTGTCCATGATTGAGAATTTAACAGAGATACGTTAACATCTTGTGCTCGAGATTGAATAATTAATCACCCACAAAAGTTATGCTACACTTTTTAAATCACTCTGTAGATATTTTAAACAAAAAGAACGTTGGAATTATATTAAGTTTTAATGTAGATTCTTTCTTTTTTTTATTGGTAATTTATTAAGTAAATCGATTTTACTTTTAAATGGTCAATAAACCAAAGAACCTTACATTTTAATTAGAAACATTGTAGTTTCTTATTTTAACAAGTAGTTATATGTACATTCGTATATCACGAAACTGTAGTCTCCAGTGGGTACGGTATTGACAACATATCGTAATTACCAGTAAAATTCCCAGTGGAATTTTCAGGCCATTATTATGCCCAGAAGATAATAATAAAGCTAAAAAAAGATCTTGCATTCCTTCTGCTGACTTCAATATTGCGGAACTACTAAGCAAAACAAAGCGACATCTATATTAGTTTATAGTATGTTACTGCTAATTTCGTGTTAATCAATTTCTAAAAAACAGTTATTGTTTCATTTTTCTTATAAAACGTGTCATAAGTAAAACCTTATATCAAATAGATTCTTACTTTCTTCAAGTTGTCGTTAACTGTACTCTTCAGGTTAGCCTTGCCTTCACTTATCGGATTTCGCGTTATCTTCAAACAAACCTTTTTTTGTTACCACAGTTTTCCTACCCAAGTAAGCCTTATTTCTATAGCAACACACAAAAAAGCAGTTTCTAATATTGTAGGGATACATCAATTAAATAATTCCGATGGCGAAAAAGATCTACCAATTAAAACAATTGTCTTTGCCCATACTTATAGAAACTCTTAAATCTTACTGACTTTAAGTTTGAACTCATGACGAGTTAAAACATTAAACCTGCTATGGATCTTACCAGACGAGTTCACGTGACCGTGAGCTATACCGACTCATTAGATATCAGCAACAGTACCAAACAAAATTTTAATTATGTTAATTTGAGGGATTAGAGTTTCTCGAAAGCACAAAAAACTGTTTTTAAGGGAACTTCCGTGACATTACCCGAACTAACCTTTTGCACTGATTTACGTTGCCATCAAGTCAATTTCATCATCAATAAGAATAATTAAAATATACCAAAAGGGTTTTAAACTAAGTAACTAATAAAAATAGTTACTAATTGCTTACTCAACTTTTTAAGAGAACATAACTTTATTACACATGATTGGCAAGAATACTTTATTGAACAAAAGTCAAACAAAAGCAAGTTATTATAGTTAATTGAACAAGACTAATATAATATTCAATTTTATAAGCATACTCTCGATTTTAATACACCTACAATTTCACATTTATAATTCTACTCGAACAAAATTCCCTCATTTATGTCTTGCTGCTATCAATTATAGCTAACAGCCCTAAAAGCATACAGGAAGTCGAGCTTTGAAATGTCACATGACCAACACAGAATAAGATATTCAAAGCATGAATACCAACCAGGCAGTAAATGTCGTATAGTATTATTTTTCCTATGTAAAATAAGCTTACGACGAAGATAAAAATAACGATAGCCTAAATGTTATTACTCTAGAAAATGCCTTTTTTTTATTCTTTGCTCACATAGTAGATGCTGTAAAACCCTAAGGGGCAGCTTGTTCTCCGTATGGACATTTAACCCATTTTTCCGAACACAAATTTCCAATATCTTTTTTTAGAAGCAAGGGTATCAAAGTATACTTTGTATGCGTTACCTCATTCTTTTAAAAACAAGTTTCATAATATCAAAGACCTTTGAAGTTTACACAACACTGAGTTTAGGTTTTTATAGAAACTTTACTTGAATAATTCCGGTTTTAAAAATATTTTAACCAAACGGTGAATACCTAACACCCAATATCGATCTTGTCTTTTTCTTTAATTTTATCGTGCAACAGTACTTATAATTTAAGAAGTAAACGCTTACCGATATATTTACTATGTTGCCTCCAAAGTGTCTCATATGTTCACACCTCTAGCATTTTTATAAAGTCTGAAATAACATCTGCAAAGGAAGTGATAAACTAATCCAGTAGCCCTGTCTACTGTAAACAAGATCTTTTAATTTATATAGGGTGTTTCATTAATAATTGGAAATATTTTAACTGCAGAATCCTGAGCTCAAAATATTAAGATTTAACTCAAATCACTTAGATAAAATGTGGCTCCTTACTGAGTTACAGGGTGTTTTATTTAAAAATTTAAAAACTATTTGTACCCAGTACTTTAAAACTATTTGACGTATCCTTGTCATACTTGGCAGGAAGTATAGGTACTGTACACCGTACTAAATTATGTTAAATAATCGTTTCTGGCTACTACGAGAAGCGTACGATAGCAAAATGTTTCGATTTTCCAATACTTTCTATGTAAATAACATACTCTTCATTCATAGCAATACGAGGGCGGTTCAGTAAGTACCCGTGTTTGACGACAGAAGGCGTTCCTGAGAGAAGTTGGTGTTATCATCGTGTGCTGCCATCTATCAAACGACGCTATAACAAATTGCAGACTGATTGATAGGTTAGTTTGGATTTGACAGCCATTTGAGTAAGACGTGTTTCGTGATTTTAGCTAAGATGGAAAAAGAGCAGTATCGTTCGGTAATTCGCTTTCTGTTTTTGGATGGGAAAAAATGCGAGGAGATAAAAGCAAAATTGGATGCTGTTTATGGGGACACTTTGCCATCTATCACCACAGTTAGATATTGGTTCAACAAATTTAAACGTGGGCGAACATCCGTTTTTGATGAGGAGCGACCAGGACGCCCGGCAGACGTGGTTACCGAGGAAATCATTCAAAAAGTCCACGACATGATTCTCGCTGATCGACGAACGAAAGTGCGTGAAGTAGCAGAGGCCGTAGGTGTGTCGACCGGAACGGCAATTAATATTTTACATGATAAGTTGGCGATGAAAAAATTGTCGGCGCGATGGGTGCCGCGATTGCTAACGGTGGACAACAAGCGGATGCGGCTGTTAACTTCGAAGCAGTGTTTGGAGCAATTTAAGAGAAATCCGAAGGAGTTTTTGCGTCGAGTTGTTACCGTTGATGAAACCTGGATTCATCATTACACACCAGAAACTAAGCAACAATCAAATCAATGGATTTCTCCCGGTGAATCTGCTCCAAAGAAGGCGAAGATGGTTCCATCGGCCGGAAAGGTCATGGCGACGATTTTTTGGGATGCGAACGGCGTCATCTTCATGGATTTTTTAGAAAAAGGAAGAACGATCACTGGACAATACTACAGTGAGTTATTAGACAGCTTCGACAAAAAATTGAAGGAGACACGGCCGCATTTGGCGAAAAAGAAGGTGCTGTTTCACCACGATAACGCACCAGCACATTCATCCGGAGTTGTCGCCGCCAAACTGCATGAATTGCGTTATGAATTGCTGCCGCACCCCCCGTATTCACCCGATCTGGCTCCCTGCGACTTTTTCTTGTTTCCTAACATAAAGAAATGGCTCGCGGGAAAAAAATTTAGCTCAAACGAGGAAGTCATCGCCGAGATAGAGGCGTATCTTGGAGAGTTCGACAAATCCTATTTTTTGGAGAGGTTAAAAAAATGGCAGGAACGTTGGGAGAAGTGTATATTTCTAAAAGGAGACTATGTTAAAAAATAAAAAAAAAATTTTTGAAAAAAATTGTCTTCATTTCTAACACGGGTACTTATTGAACCGCCCTCGTATAATCATTATTTTTCGAGATATTTAAAGTTGAAAATGAAGCGGCACAGTTACTTTGATTTTAATGTGTATTAATTATGTCGATGTTTTTGGGTCATAGGATTGCCACATTTTATCTAAGTGATTTGGGTTAAATCCTAATATTTTGAGCTTAGGATTCTACAGTTAAAGTATTTCCAATTATTAATGAAACACCCTGTATACATATACAGTCTCTGTTTGAGAATAATTTTAGATAGTTATTCAGATAAGGATGTGATGAAATAGAAAACCAGGTCTTTTTGTTGCAAATAAACAAATTATGTTTTATATATGAGAAATACTTCAAAAAAGTATTTGTTTTGTATGCATGAACTAAAACCAAAACATTTTACCTAGTGCAATAAAAGCGTTAGTAATAAAAAAGGCTTTGTAAGATGCGTGGGTAACTCGTAAAAGATATACCTTTTATTCATCTTTATTAGAACGAACCCACTATAATTTTGCGTCTATTACGGATAAAATTACCTAAGCGATAATTAAACTGCCCTAATGGGCACTCAGAAACCTTTCACCTCAACGTAAGTTTCAATTTCATTATACAATGTCAAAACTACGCGAATTCATTTTTTATTCATTCCTCTACGTTTCATTTTATCATGTAAATGTTTCTTTTTTGAATAAAATTTGCATTTACATATTCTGTTTGGTTCCTAATAAATTAATGTATGATCACTGTTATTACAATAATGCCTCTCTTTAGGTCTATAAATAGAATATAATCAGTAGATAGGAAATTTAGATTGCACGCTACACTTTTTGGCTCGATGACTTTTTATACTTTAGCTTGAACAACTTTAACTTTATGCATTACGTGCCATAATATTATAGTAAACTCTGGAAACGAGGATTTTGTTTTACCCGTAATTGGAGTATTTTACTCTGTTCAAGTTTAGCCCAACTTATTTACTTGTAACAGACAAAGTTTCTTACTGTTCTTACATTTCAATCGTAGATATGATCATCTAGTTCCGTAATACCCACGAAATTCTTTGCATTATCGAAAACCAACTATACAATAAAAACACAGTATTAGTAAATTAACAACAATGTTTGTTACCTACGTTGCTTTCTGACTAAAGATAGGGTAAAGTCAGGAGAGTTGAACCACCTTTTGAAAAACTAAATACAAACTCTTTATTTTACAACATTCAATTTTCGAGAAATAATAAGAACGTAATTAAACTTTTGTACTACAAACTAAAACTAATATTTGAGATATATGATTACACAGTAAGATGCAAAAACAAAAATATATTATTGTAACAATGGTCCAACTATCCTCCGCATTGGAGGAAAGTCAGACCACCTCAGTAGGAGAGACGAACCAACAGAATGTTACTTCTTTTTCTTCGTGATCGTAGTTCCGCAGGGGTGTCAGAGAGATTCGTAGTTCGTACATTCTTCATGCAGCCATTGTTTGCACAAAATACACTGAATCTAGTCGTCTTTCTTCTTCGTTTTTCGGAAATCTTTGCGGCATTTAACACACTCATTCTCATAATCGCTAAGTCGTTCCTCTTCTTTTTCTTCTTCTTCTTCGGAATTATCCAGAACCACTTTTACAGATTATGACGATAAGGAAGTCTGCTTCTGCTTTTTAGACGGCTGTCTTTTTTTATTGTTCTGCTTGGTTGCTTGGTGATGCATTGATCTGAAGACAGAACACCAGCTATTTGTCGGCGAGCTCTCTTCGCCGCGAGAGTAATAACAGGTGAAACCAAATCTAGCACTTTTCCTGGGCTAATGTCAGGCACCGAACTAGATTTTTCTGATGTCCTATTTTGTGAAATCTGCTCTCCAGATGGGCCTGGTTGCGATGAATCTACCCGTTGCTCAAGTGATTGTTGTTTAGCGTCCGGTTCAAAGAGCTTGGTCGGATCTTGCACTAAGAACGCATGGTCGGGAATTGCACTTAAATGGCATTATTCCGGTCGCTTCAAAACCTGACACCACATTTTGAACGGTTGCAGATCTGCCCCATGCATCGCCCAACAGCCTTTCAAAATGCAACCTATTCAACTTCCGATTTGCCTTATTTTTTTATGAAGTACCTACGTACATCATAATGGTGCCGTTTGAGATATCTTTTATCTAAGGGTTGTAGAAAGTGCGTCGTATGCAGAGGCAAACAGAAAAGGGTCTCGATATTTGCAATATGAGATGGATATGCATCTAGAATTAACAACACCAATCCTGGTGGTTTTGCACCTAGTATTGAATCTGGGTCGAGTCTATTACATTTCTCGGTGTTGTTGCTTTTCATTCTACGTTTCAGTGTGGTTTTGGGTATACCGAAACTTTTAACCCCTTCATTTACACCCATTTAACGACGTTTATCGCTGACTGCAAATCATTTGACGTTCAGAGACCTCTTGGTTTTACATTCGCTTTGCGAATGTAAGTGTTCGGCATGAAACGTTAAAACATAGGTCCATCTCTCCATCATATAACTGATCCATCTATGCTTTCATGAGAAGATAGACAGACCACCACATCGCGTCCAAACAACGTATTCGAATGGCAGCAATTGAGGTTAGAGACAAAGGCCAACATTCAATCAGCTGCATTACATATTTAAACTTACCACACATTCAGTAAACTGCAGCACAAATCACCTTACACAAATTCTTTACACGACCTAAACCGATAATATGCAGTAATTTATTTAAAAAAAACTCACACGCGGAAACTACGGTAACCCTGACATTAACACGCGCTAAAAAGCAGCTTCGTTTCACCAAAAGTCTGCATTGTGGTCATATCATAAAAGTTATTGCTAGTGGTTCGTCTTTCCTATTGGTTCAACTCTCCTGACTTTACCCTAATAGTTTTCTATCGACTCTATTCACTAATTTATAATTATAATTTGAATTAAGAGTTTTACAATATTCACAACGGACATTTTATAATATACATATCTAAATGCGTAAGAAGCCAATACGAATTTACTCTTTCTATAATAAACAACAAAATGGTGCCAACAATTTAAGTCAATCAAGTAGAAACATCCATGACGTAACATCAAAACTACATTAATTCTTCGATACTTATATTCTGCAATCAAACGCAGCGCCGCCGCTAAGTTAATTATTAATTTCCTCGATTAAATAGGAATGATATGAATTGATGGTAAGTGAGGATTATGAAACGAACAGTAAGGGTACATTCAAAAACATACATAATATAATATTAGTAATTTAAAAATGCAAACGACTAAAACACTAAAACAATTTACGAGAACTTTCTATAAATACAACAAATCTTGGCAGTTATGTAAAGCTTTTTTAATAGCGGTATTAATCAATAGCAAATTACAAAGAAATAGTCGGTGGCATTTCTAATTTTCGTTATTGCAAATATTTTCTGTTTAGGTTTTAATGTTTTGTTTAGCATTTAAGTAAAATTTTAGATTTCTAGGTGGTATGACGCCTAGCTGATCAACCATCTTGAAATCATAAAAAATTTCTTCTACTTATTCAACTTAGCTCCCTTTGTAAACCATATTTAGCGTATTACCAGCAGAATATTCTGGTTTTCTAGGTTACACAACACAAGTGGCAACGGTTTGTTTAAAGGGTATTGCTATTGTATGTTGGAGCTGCTACGAGCAGTGTTATCGTACCCAATCTAAGTATAGTATTGTGATGCATCAACTGTAGTCTGACCTTCATATGGGTAGAGATTTTCGAAAAGCAAAAACCAAAATTAGACACGGATTTCTCATTGAACTCATTAAGTCTAAATCCTGAACTAATGCAGCAAAGTTTGTGAGCAGCAAAATAGGAAATTATAATAAATTTCTCTTTTCTAAATAAGTGTTGCTTAAAAGACAATAGTTAAGAGGTTGTGACTTCTTCTTACTATTATTGTTACTACTGGAACCGTAAGTGCCAAGTAAGTATGTCAAAGGTTTGCCACTTCAATACGTCTGTGGACAAATTTCCACCCCCTTCTATATCTACTTTTAACTTTTTTTCGTTTTTGCCGAATTGAGTGAAATCAGAGATTTATTACTTCATCCTTGCCCAAACTGGGTAAATTTCGTTTGGTCATTTATTTTCCCTCGGATTGTACAGATTCCGTGAGTTTGTTTTTATTATTTATTTTTTTCAGAAATGTGCCTACAGATTCACTCTTTATTTACTCTCTCCGCCCTAGCATTTGATTTTTGGATAGTGCAGATTCCGTTTTTCCCTTTTCCTACCGTTGACATTCTGTTCAGAGTTCATATTTTCTGTAAGACTGTATCAATTCCTTTCGGGACCTATTTTCATTCTTTTATCTGTTTTCGTCAGACCTCTTCTCTATCATCCTCTCTATAATCTGGGAACGTAAAGAATTTTAACAACTATGTATGTAGGTTTGGTTGGCAGTCTTGACTCAAATAAATTGTAATAAATGCAGTTTTTAGTTAAACTTTAATTTTTGCTTTTATTTGTGTCGCTACAATTTACTTTGCAAGAACATTATCAACTGAATACCCTAGAAAATGATATGCACAGCAGAGATACCTAGTGGTCTTCATGGAATAACCTTTACATTATAGGAGATAAATCTGAGGCAGGAACACTTTAGAAGCTCGTAGACTCCTGTTCAGCCTAGAATCAAATTCGTGGAAATCACTTTCGAACGCTGGCCTCCTCCTGAATGCCATTAAATATAGCGTTTTGAAGAAGTTTGACCTAAAATCTAACTACACGATTTTTTCTTTGCAGCTTCATTTTTTTGTAAGATGGCTGATAGCACACAATTCGACATTATTAAATTTTATTCTACTCGTATAACACAGTGAACACCAAAATTGCGGACAAAAGTTGCTTAACGACATTCGGTTCGTAGGGTCAAAAGATGACGAACTGCCAATGGACTTTTCATTGTTAGCGCAAAATTTTGTTTTATATCGATTTGAAGTCAATCTAGTTATCTAGTGAGTTTGAATATTTGTGATTTTTCATGCTTTTGGGTCAGTAGTTTGATTGAGTTCGATTATAAACTCTTAAATACATTTCTGTAACTCACGTTAACTTTGAAAGAGCGTTTTAGAATAATGGGCATAATCACACGGTGCACCACGCCCTGAAGTTGAAGTTTGGCAGTTTGTGCATTGAGCCGATTTTGGCCGAGTAAATCCTGTTAAGAATTACCAACTGAATTATACTAGGAAGTGCATTGTTGTGTTGTAGTGGTAATGATATCAGTCGTTCTTGTCACATTTTTGGATTTTTGAAACAAAAACATAACAATGCTCAATTGTTCACTAATCCAGTGTATTGTAATCGTCAGTAACACTAATTATCTGAGATGAACTACATATAAGCGGTTTGGGCCGAAACAAGCAAGATCGATAGTGTTGTCAAATTAAATATTTCGGCCTGGAATACAGGAGACCGGTCATACGTTGTTCCATACAAACACTTTTCACTTGTATTTAGATAATATGGACTTATGCGTCAAAAATCTCAGTTAATAAAAAGCTTCCAAATGTTAAATATTAGCTACTAAATATTGAAGTTAAAATATTTTTAAATTTAGTAATAAATGATGCCATAGCTACAAAAGACAAATTACTTACTATGTAAAAGAAAAACATTTTTTAAACTATTTACATAATTTAACGAAAGAAAAATGAACTCATTTTTACATTTCATCACAAAAAGGTCTTGTTTACGTACAAAGTTTAAGCGTGAGCTACGTTTAAGGAAAATGCGTTTTTTTTTAACTGCCCAGATAGGACGTAAACATAAAATTATAACTTTTATGGTTTAGATTATCACCGTTGATCATATGTTATCTGCTGCCATTTCAATTTTCGTGCAACTCGTCTGCTGCAGCTTTAAAAACAAAACGTAGGAAAGGTCATTTTCGTGTTCAGTTTAGGGTCGCAACAAATTAAAATCGGATGCTGACTACAAATTTACATTTACTTCACGTTTTGCTATTACTTTAAAATTCCAGTTAGTTCAGGTTTTGTCTAATAAAGTAAATACAAATCAGTTTCCTGTTACATCTTAATAATTAACCTTCGAAAATAATTATTTTTAGATGCCGCGGAAGCACTACAAGAATCCTATCAAATTCAACAACAACAAATCAAACTGTACAGCCGTCAAACAAGCTCTACAGAAACGCAATTGACTAAAGAAGTTGAACCTTTAAAACAACAATTGAGTTCTCTAACGCTTTCCGAATCAAAGTCTTGGGAAGAGATTTTAGGTGAAGACAGGGGCGATTGGATTTCAGCGAATGGATCTCAAACATCCAGAGATTCGTTTGCTAGCCGTTCTATATCCGAATTAAATTGGAGCGAAACGAAAAGCGAAGAGAAAAGGTCTTCCAGCGTTTGTAGTATAACTAGTAGTATATTTAAGGTTAGTTGAACATTTTTAATCAAACTAATTTCAATGGTATCCTTTTACTTTATTGTTATTGATTTTAGAATTCTACCGACGAACGCAAAACTACGGATACGTCCATGGGAACAATGGAATTAGCGTTAACTTACGACCCTGTAAATTTAACCTTACACTGTGCGGTCTATAGAGCGAAAAATTTAATTCCGATGGATATAAATGGCCTTGCAGATCCATTTTGTAAACTAAATATCCTTCCGGACGCAAAAACGTTTACAAGATTACGAACTAAAACTGTACATAAAACGAGAAATCCTGAATTTAATGAAAATTTAACGTTTTATGAGATCAACGAAGAGGATTTGGCGAAAAAGTCTTTACATGTCTTAATGCTAGATGACGATAAATATGGACACGACTATATGGGTGAAGCTCGAATTCCCTTAGCAAAATTAAAAATTCAAAACACAATTTATGTAAGCGGTTGTAACTAATAAACTGGCTGTTCTCTGAATAAAAGAATGCTTGTTTTAGTTAAGGGTAGCTTTAGAAAAATTGAGATCAGAACAAAAAGGACCCTTACCGTCTCCAGATATGAATCAGTGGTTTGATGATTTATGGTCTCGTGGTCAGATTTTACTTTCTTTATGTTATAGTACAAAGAAACGATCTTTGTTAGTGGGAGTAGTAAAATGTACGAATTTATTGCCTATGGACAACAATGGATTTTCCGACCCCTTTGTAAAATTGTAAGTATATAGTAGTTAATAATAAAACAATAGTGGATTGTTACAAGTGTAAGGGAGCAATGTTTTCCAGGCATTTAAAACCCGATCCATATCATAAAAAGCATAAAACAACAATAAAATGGAAGAATCTAAATCCAATATTTAACGAAGAATTTGCATTTGAAACGAGGCCTACTGAATTATCAACTCAGAGCTTGTATATTACAGTTTGGGATAAGGATTACGGTAAAAGCAATGATTATCTAGGAGGGCTTATATTAGGTGGGGTTGGGTCCAAAGGACAAAGACTGAAACACTGGTTAGATATGATACGTTATCCTGACCATCGACACGAATATTGGCATAATTTGACAGAAGATCCATTAATTGACTGAATATGAGAATCATGTGATACAGAAACAAATTATAGATTACAATTAAGTTTAAGTATATATATCAGTATTGTAAGTATTATTTTCCGTTCTGTTGATTTTCCCATTTTATTTTATGTTTATGTGTTTTTATATATCCGTTAAGCCAATGATACCGTTAATAAATATTGTGGATGATTTTCGTGACGTAGAAGGATGATAATTTTTATCAAGAAAAAATGTTTGTTTGATGTGGGTAAATGTAGTATATGAAGTAACGTAATTTAGCTTCTGAATGCTGTTTTATATTTTACTTATTTTGTTGAAAAGATGTAGTTCAGAGAATATAAAAACATTCACTCTAACATATTAAAATTCATAAAAGCTAATGTTGAACAAAATTTTCAACTAAAATGTAAATAATAAAAGAAAAAAATATTTAAAAAAAACTCAAAAGATAGTGGTATTCTAAAATTAATTCTAAACATTGTTAATTCCGTAAAATAAATTATAAACGTGTACTGTATTTTTTAAATAAAGTCTCTATATACCTTTAAAGTTGTGTTTGAGTGTTAAGCAGTCTAACTATCCTTTTTTTTATTAAAGTAGACTTTTAAGGATTTAAATACGTCAAAGTGTCAAGCTGAATCGTTTATTTATGATTTGTTTTTTACTATTTTGGAAATGCCAAATAATAATAAAAAATAATGTAGTTTAGAAAAACAAAGATCAATAAACTAATTTCTATAAAAGTAACAACTTTACTTGTATAGCGTAACCTTGCGTTACAAAGGGGTTTATGAATTTTTTTTTTTAAATTAGGACGGGGTCCTAGGCCAGACTAGCTTAGGAGGTTGCCCTAGGTGAAGGTTCTCATTTACACATACAGTAAAACACAGAAATGCATTTTATAAATATATATAATTCTATTAATTTGAAAGATAAAAAAAGATTACACAATATATAACGGAGCGCTAAAAATGTATAAAAGAATTTAATTTAATAACAGAATTTAATTTAAAAATATAAAATTAAGATTTCAGAAAACTTTGTTATACATTTCTCTAACAATAAAGATTTATCAAAAGAGCCAGTCACATAAAATAAATCGAATTGTAAAAATAGTTATCACTCGACCTTGTTAAAAATTTTAAGTTATAAGAAATACACATACATATCTTTAGCAACATTGAAAATTTAAGTAACTAAATAAATTTTAATTAAAGAGAAAAACTCTTTATGGTGAAGCATTAATTTATTCCAATTAATAATAAAAAGAACAACCCCTTTTTTGTGTGAACATAAATTTTATAAAGAAACAATTAAGAGAAACGACATTAAAGTTTGCTGTTTGTAATTAATTAACTCACCACATTTACTTTAGGATGATGTCAAGTAGCGCTATAGGACTTATCCGCACATCTGAAAATTAAGCATGTAACAAGCAAAAGCAAATTAAACATATCAATATCGCTCCCTTTATATAATTGACCAAACCTAAATATGACCCATATTGATTAAGGAGCTTCACAAGAAAGTATAATTTTATTTTAAAGAATAAAACAAACCACGCGGGTTTTATTGTAGTATTAATTTCAAATTCATGTTATTTACCCAGCTCATTTATCTTAAAAGAGACAAAAGTTATATAGAAGATATTTTTTCTAATATACGTATTACAATTATTAAACGCAATTCTGGACTTATCAAACGATGGAAAATTTGGAAGCCATTTTCCAGATGGAAGTTCATACGCCTCTTCTCAAAGTTTCATTCAATTGGCAATCAGACAAAGTTTATGGATGAGAAATTCCACCAGAAGAACTCCTAAAGATTCTCCCGCCACAGGTTACTGAATGCTGCCTCCAGAAGGCTAATTTGAGATTCCTCCGTAAAAGATAATTACTGCCCCCTCCGTAAAAAAAAAAGCTAATGGAAAAAAACCGAATGATGCATCGGTAAGGGAACAATAATAAAAAATTATTCTTACCTTAAGATTTAGGCGTCAAAGATGGCTACAGCGAGAACACAGCACAAAACCTCTTTGCGTTCTCCCTGTCCTCGACAAGGTCGTTGTTCGTACTCGCAGAATTCTCCCTCCAAACCAGACAATCAGATTTACAAATAACACATCGTTCAATAAGTCCCGAGACTAACCCAGAGATGGTGCTAGTAGTACCAAACTAGCCACGTTTCCCTAGAGTGCGAACCTTCACATGAAACGTGTAAAAATTTCACGTCGATTGGACCACAAACAGCAGAGTTATCGAGGTTAGAGTAAAGTCACTTTGTAATTTGTTTGAAAAATGGAACAAAGCGAGTTTCGCGTGTTGATAAAACATTGTTTTTTAATGGGTAAAAACACCGTAGAAGCCCAGCAATGGCTTGAGAAACGTTACCCGGACTCCTCTCCATCCAAATCAACGATTTGTCGTTGGTATGCTGAGTTTAAACGTGGTCGTACGGACACAAACGATGCGGAACGTTCGGGTAGGCCATTGGAAGCCGTTACACCGGAAAATGTGAGTGAAGTATTCAAAATCGTAATGAAAAATCGCAAAGTAAAGGTCCGTGAGATTGCAGAAATGACACAGATATCATCTGGAAGCGTATTTACAATCCTTCATGAAAAATTGAGCATGAAAAAGGTTTTTTCCAAGTGGGTGCCGCGATTGCTTTCAATGGAACAAAAACAGCAACGAATCGACGATTCAGAGAGCTGTTTATCGCTATTTACTCGCAATAAAAAGGATTTCCTGCGTCGATACGTGACCATGGATGAAACATGGATACATCATTTCACTCCAGAGTCGAATCGGCAATCATCTGAGTGGCGCATGGCTGGCGAAAGCCGCCCAAAGCGTCCAAAAAACGCAGCAATCTGCTGGCAAAGTCATGGCGTCTGTTTTTTGGGATACACATGGCGTCATTTTCATTGACTACCTGGAAAAATGTAAATCGATCAACAGTGATTATTATATTGACTTGTTGGTACGTTTGAAGGAGGAGATCGCAGCAAAACGACCGCACATGAAGAAGAAAAAAATCCTTTTTTCAGCAAGACAATGCACCATGCCACAAGTCCATGAAAACAATGGCAAAAATCTACGAGTTGGGCTTTGATTTGCTTCCCCACCCCCCGTATTCGCCAGATTTAGCCCCCAGCGACTACTGGCTCTTTGCTGATCTCAAAAAAATGCTCCAGGGAAAAAAATTTGGCTCGAATGAGGAGGTCATTGCCGAAACTGAAGCCTATTTTGAAGCAAAGGATAAATCCTTCTATAAACATGGTATAGAAATGTTGGAAAGGCGTTGGAAAGATTGTATCACTCTAAAAGGAGATTATATTGATGAATAAAAATGATTTTTGAAAAAAAAAATGTTGTTTTCGTTGTTAGTCTCGGGACTTATTGAACGATGTGTTATATTTCAAAATAGGAAAATTATACCCAGCGTCTCACTGTCAACAAGTAAGATTTAGTAAGAAAGAAATATTCAACTTGAAATTGAATAATAAATGAATAAGACTAAAGGAAATTATAAACCAGGGCCTCAAGGGTAGTTAACAACAATTTTGTAACAGGAATTGATGAAATGACTGTTACACTTGGAACAGGTTTGTGTTACTTCAGAAGTTTGCAGACATGCTCAGTGGCAGACTGAATAGATAAAATGCCTTGTATCTCTTGGTTTTTAGCCCATCTCTAAATACGTTGATGATTAGGCTGTCTCTACGGGGAACCAAGAATTTTTGAAACGTAAGTTTAAATCTTTGCTTAAAGTATTTAAAAAATTTTAAATTATAGATCTAGGTTACTAAATATTTTGTAGAATTTGACTATCTAAACAGGTAGTTATTATTTGACAACATTAACATTTGTCAAGTTCTTGGGCAGTGAGAACTGAGAATATGGATAGCTGTGATTAGTGAGAGACTGTTTACTACTTTTTTGTTTTTAATTATTTTTATCAACCTAGAGTAGATTTTTATTGGTTTACAAATGTATAATGAAAGCATTGTATTCAATTCAGTACCTTCTTATAAACCTTTGGCTAATGAAACAACATTTCCTTAAAAATCAATAAACTCTACCTTACACATTGAAAACTAACTAATGCGTTAAAAACCTTTTTAGTGTTATTACTAAATGAAATGCATGTCGACGTAGAGAGGGCTTGGAACGGTCACAAATAAGTAGAGGTATTGGTATGTTGGGCTAAATTGACTTCTCTTGATTACTATTTCATATAATTAGGGATGTAATTGAAGGGGTTGCCAACGACTTGCATCTTTAATTGTGGTCACAGAATAGTGGAACATTTCATTATTCTGTATTATGATCTCGTATCGTGTGATAAAACACGCTGAATCAGAAAATATACCTTACAAATTAAAAATTTTCTAATGGCAGCTAGAATCCATGGCTGTGATACCCTTCCTCCAAAATATTTCAGTTGAAAATATCTCAATCAATTAAATAATTAAAAATTAAAAATCTTAATCGATCCCACATATATTTGATGCATTAAAATGCTACAAGATTAACATTATTTTGGCCTTTTTTATATGCAAAACAAAATTATATAACATTAAATCTATAATAACGACTACATGTTTTGAACGAAGACGAGGTATACCTCAGGATACATGACAGCCAGCAATAAAAGAAAATTTAGTTTGCTCAAATATATTAAATATTATTTGAGGACCACCATGGATGATTCAAGATTGGAACATCTTATGTTGTTAGAATCACAGAAACGGATAATGATTTGAAAAATCTGATAAACTGGTAACATTTAAAAGAAAGAAAAATAAGATCATCTTTGTAATAAGGTAAGACATTACTAATAACTTTTGCTTGAATCTTTTATGTTAAACTTTTATAACATACTTTTGTTCCAAATAATTTTTTATATGAGTTGGTAAGCTTAAAAGTGAACCATCCCCAAGTACGGGTCTGCTAAAAGAGAAACTAAGAAAAAAGCAGCAATCATCAATTCCATAAGAAAGGATTACTACAGAATGCTGAAGAAGAAGATGATACAATTAAAGAAGAACTACAAGAAATGTGACAGAATTATAAAGAAAAAGACAACAGTTTTTGCACATTAACAGGAACTATACTAAAAGTTAAGAATCAATCCAAAAGCACGTTAAGCAGTAGCATCGCCAATATCGCTTTGAGATACAAATTCCTGAAGTTGAGAATAAATTTTGTGAAGCTGATCCAGCTTCTCTTTAACTTTGTTTTATATTAGATTCATGCACAAGTAGATCTCTCTCCCCCTCCAGGTGTTGTCGAATTTGTCAATTTCTCGCCAATTGGGCTATTTTAACTGGCTGGCGACAAAACTGGCTACTGGCGATTTTTAATCTTCCTTTGCGACTTTTCGACGTATTCGGTAATTTTTTGTTCGATATGGTAATTTATAATATACATAATTTGTTTCCTTTTAATTTGTAAATTAGCACCAATATGAATTAAAGTAGGTTATAGTATAAAGCAACTACACGTGGTTCTATTGTAGATTACGATATTACGATTATATACAGTCACTAGAAGGCATTTTTACAACCAGCTATAATTTTAATATTCGGTAAATATTATAAATGGTTTTTGTTATAAACATAAGAATACTCTATTCTAAAAATGCTCTCACTATTTTAAAAATAACTAAAAAGGATTGTTTAGTACAAGTTCTCCAAGACCGTCACTTTGGAGACTATAAACAATCCAAAAAATGCTGTGTCAGAGACCTAGACCTTAAAGGTCTCATAGCAACACTTATAACATTCACTTTTCGTGTCCATTACATGTGTTACATTTAACCTGTACTTTCGGCGTTTTCTTGTATTTTTTTTATAGTTTTCTCTCAATGAAGAGGTTTTTTGATAGTGATGAATCCACACGGAAGAGGTTGATTAATTTTGTTGTAGTTTTTTTTTAAATTTTTTAATCAATTTAGGGTTGACGAACTTCTGTACTTTTATATATTTTAGCAAGCGGGACGCAGGGTATAATTATTTCCAACGTCGAATTGGAAGATTGTAGAATTATGGAATTTGAACAACTGTTAGCGGTCAGTAAATTTGAATAGTCATCAAAGTAGGGTTATAATTTTTAATTAATCTTTATGACTTTGTTTAATTATTTGCCTTGCACCTTTGCATGCGAAATAAATGGATAACCAGATGTTGGGATTGATGGTAGTTACCAACTTCTTCCTACTTTGTTTTGCTAACTGGTTTCTTGAATTGAATTCTAACAGATTTTTTAATTGAGCGTTTCAAATTCTCCCTGCGGAGTTGCGTTGTGATATTCCGATTGAATGAACGACTTGTCAAGTAGGTTGCGGAAGGAGGGATTCTTCTTCCAACGAGGAACAGACCGTTTGTTCCCGGTGAACCTGTCGGGTCTATCTTATTGCTGTGAGGGGTGAAGGTTTTTTTTGTGTATGCAAAGTCCTACAGATTTGGCTGTTGGTAAGGCGGGAGTCCTCCCTAGAAATAATTTAATTCGGCTTTATCACCTCATAGCTAGGCGCATGTTCTAAAGGGAAACAGCACTACGGAGGGATTATGTTTGAACGATCCAGGAAGTTAAAGAACCGTTCGTCGAGAAAATCCTCTATTTCGACCTCTGCTTCCAGGATTGCCTTAAAACTTTTTAATTCCAATTCATTCACGGACTTGAAAAGCCATCTGCTTAATACCACATGTGGGTATAACTCGCCATGCTGAGAAAATGTTCCACATTTATTTAAGTCAATTGAATTTTTATCGATCACGCTCGCGTAAATACAATTTTTCAGTTGTTAATTATTTCGATTCACTATTCTTGGATTGTTAACAAATAATATTGTTGCTGACTTTTATTATTTTATTTTAATTTAATTTTAACTGCACTTGGAATTTAGAAAGGATTTAGAAGGTGGTTCCGTATTTAGGGTGAATCTACCTTTGCATACAGATCTGTATTTCAGCGGGAATCTCGGGGTAAGTTTTTATGACTTCTCAATTCTCAATTCCAGGTGTTACTCTAGATTTCTGTGATTAAAAATATTAGTTTTTTGTAGCTTTTATTTATCCAAATTTTTTGTTTTTTTTTTGAATTAGTAATTTGATGCTTGTAACCATTTTAAGATTATGATGATTTATAATTAGAGATAGTTATTTTATGAATTGCGATTAAAATTATTGCTGCGTAAATTTTGTGTATTTTTATACTTTCCTAAACTTTCAATATCTTTTCACCACAGATTATAGGAGTGTTTGTAATTGGTAAAACCTCTAACATTTCTTAACATTTGATTTATGTTTGGGTTTGGCTCAATAATATTGTATTTAAAAATGATTTTATAAATTTAATATGACAATATTTTATTTACTTTATCTCATTGTTAAATTGCTTGCTTACAATACTGGCTATACAACTTCACATAGATATCTAGATTTTGGACTTACGGTTTAGACCACTGAAAGATTGGTGCAGGATATAACAAATGATTAATGAATAACGAATGTAGTTTTTGTTTATTCGATGTTTAATTTTCTATTTTTTTATTTAAGAATAAAGCTCTTTAACAACATTTTTGTTAATGTCTGCTTTAGTTCGTCTTCTCTTTTTTAAATAAAATTTTGAAAATAATTGAAGAGTTTTTCTTATTTGACTAGTTATTTAATTTACTTCACAAATAACAAAGTTCGTTACCTTGGGTTACTTTTTGAGTATTCGTTAGCGGTATTGCAAATGAAATATCTGGGAACACTGCCGTCCCCCCACACCTCTCCAGCTTTGCGCTGGGGTCCCAACGTGGTCCCAAACTATCAAAAGACCTTTACAAGTTTGCACGCTTTACATGTTTAATGAATTAATAGGACTCAAGTTTTCAAATTCAATTTAAATACCTCTAATATAAGATTTCATCTTTAATACATAAAATTCTGCCATCAGGCATTTCAGCCAAGTGCACAGAGTGGCCAAGTGCAACACAGCCCTTGTAAGCCACAGTCTTTAATGTATTAACACATCATTAATATTGCTAATTCAGATGCCAAAAATGCATTACTTTCAATTTATTGTTTCTTTTTCTGTTGGATTTGCATAACACCACTTACCAATTGCAGAGTGCAGAGCCAAGAAGTCATCAGCATTTAAAAGGTTGCTCTCTAGTATGTCTAGGGAAATATGAAACAAATTTGTTTTCTAGCAAATATTAGCAGTTAAAGATAAAAAAAATCTAAAACAATCTCTATGTAGATAAATATCTAAATGTATAAATTTTATTCTAAATTCTTTACAACTACTGGCGAAAAGCCTTGCAGATTTCTAAACAATTTCATAATACTCTATAAATGCATTTGAGTTGGATAATTCTGTAACACTTTAATCACGGATATTGCAGTTTGTCAGTTTTATTTATTAGCCCTTGTCCTGTAATGTAAATTAAATAAGATACATAACAACTGATAACAACATATAATACATAATGTAGCGGTTGTAATGATAAAACGAAGAAGATTCAATCAATAATAGTTGCATCGTACAACGATAGACTATAAGAAAATATACAAACATTATCTTTTATCTGACTACTCAAGGCTTAAAACGTACGCATTTAAATTTCGTCGAAGCTCTTCTCGGTTCTCCTCTCCCTCTTTTAGATGAATTAAGTGAGGTTATGGTATTGCTATTAAATCTAAAACTTAATGCACATGCTCATGTAATATTTGTTGATTGCGAATATTGCTTCACTATTTTCAAGACTTACATAATAATTAAGATTATCACGGTACTATAGTTTCTCAGAGACTTAAAAAAAAGTGTTCCTCAAGATGAAGTTGCCAACGTTTTTAAAAGTAATTAAGTTAAGACCATTGACAAATTTAATTAAAGTTGATCAGAATGTGAGATTTTATACAAAAACAACTGACGATCATCTTGATACAGTAAATATGTCTTTCACAACATATGAAGGTAGCATGACAAGTTCGTCAAGTACTGAATCACCCCCTTTAATTGTAATGCACGGATTGTTTGGTGCTAAAAGAAACTGGAATAGTTTATGTAAAGTATTCCATCAGAAAATGATACCACAACGAAAAATTATAGCTGTCGATGCAAGAAATCATGGTGAAAGTCCTCACAGTAATACTCACAGTTATCCACATTTGGCAGAAGATGTTAGACAGTTATGCACACAATTAGATATAAAAAAGGCTTCTTTATTAGGTCATTCTATGGGAGGACGTGCTTTAATGTATTTCGCTTTAAAATATGTAAGTTATATCTCATTGAAATATAGAAAAGTTTCATAATCTTTTTAGTTTTCAGCCACATATGGTAGAAAAATTAATTGTAGCAGATGTATCACCAATTAATACAAGTCGTAGTTTAAATTCAATGTATTCTATATTTAATGCAATACAAAAAGTAGATTTACCTAGCAATGAATCAATGTCATCTGCTAGAATAAACTGTGATAAGCAGTTATCAAAAAGTATAAGTGATAAGGGTTTACGTGCCTTTCTTCTTACGAATTTAGCACAAGATTCCAATGGAAGGTAGTGAAGAAATGAAATTTATTTTTGCAGTACAATTTAATTACAAGCTGTATTTTTAGTTTTATTTGGAAGGTAAATGTTCAAGCACTGATGGAAAATTTCTCTGAACATATAGCAGATTTTCCAGATGTTAGTGGTTACAATTTCAATGGTTCTGTTTTATTTGTTGCTGGAGAGACTTCTGATTATATTCAGTAATTACTTACATTTTATTTTGTACAATTAATTATACAATTATTGCAATTAACTTATATTTTTAGGAAAAGTGATCATTCACAAATTTTGAAGATTTTCCCAAAAGCTGAATTTCAAGAAATCAAGGGAGCTGGACATTGGGTACATAGTGATAAGCCAAATGAATTTTTAAAAATTTGTTTAGAGTTTTTAAATAGAGCCAGTAGTAACTAAATAAATCCATATATGTGATTACCAAAAATGAATTATTGTTTAACAAAATTTATTTTATTTGTTAATAAATTATTTCAATTGTTTAATCAGTTTATATAATATTATTCACCTACAACTCATTAAATTAATATTGTAAATGGAAATTCTTTTAATATAACAGAGATTGGTCTCACCTGGAAAACCTGGGAAAAGTCAGGGAAGAAATTTAGTAGAGAAAAGGTCACCGATAATTAGGGAAATATAAAATAAAAAGTCAGGGAATTTATTTTTATTATTATTAATCATTCCTGAGCTAATTTTTGCTTAATTTTAATGAGAATATTCACAACTGGTGTTTATCAATGTTTTTGCAGATTTAGGTTGTTATAAAGTGATTCAAGTATAAATTTGAGAAAATTGCTGTGATGCATTAGTAGACGAGTTTAAAATTTCAAAATGTACCAATGATCAATCAGAATGCATATCAAAGTTTCATTTATTATTCAGTATAACGGGTGTAAATGAAACAAGTTCCCTGGTTGAGCACTAGCCTTTTAATATAGTAACAGAAAGTATATGAGACTTCGAAGAAAATGTCATGGAAATTTGGAAAAATTAAGGAATTTGATTTGCAATGTAAAGTCTAAATCCTTTATAAGTATTTTATAATACTTTATTATGCACAAAATTAGTAACTTATTGTCACTGCATTTGTGTACATTGTTGATCGATTAATAGGTACTTATCAGAATAACAAAAATAATCTAATACCAAGAATGGATCTACTATTTTACACACAAGATTATAGTTTATAATTACAATTGTAAGAATAAATAGTAAAAATATATTATAGACAAAGGATGACGCCATGAAATTCAAGGAAATCAAGACCTGAAGCCTCAACCACAAAACAACAGCATCCTTACTAAAAATTCATTATAACTACAAATATTCAAAAGTCATTACAATACTTAATAAAGAAAGATCGTATGCTTTCATAGATAATCTAGGTACCTAATGCCAATTTCCTAACCTATGATAGTTATTTGTCTAAATTAATATAAAATATTTTAATATGTGTCCAAATAAATACTAGTGTAAGCAGAAGAAACATGTTTTTGATGAAGCTGCTAAAATTAAATTTAATACCCAGCTTCAGAACAATGTTCAGAAATGTAGGATTTCATACAAAGGGAGACACAACTCAATTAGAAACAATAGTTATGGCTTTTGCCACTTATGAAAGTAAAAAGAGACCGTCAAGTGATGCTGCGCTTCCTTTAATAATTGTGCATGGGTTATTCGGCTCTAAAAGAAACTGGAACAGTATATCCAAAGTATTAAATGCAAAAACCGTACCACAACGTAAAGTAATAGCAGTTGATTGTAGAAATCATGGTAATAGTCCTCACACTAATGAACATAGTTATCCACATCTAGCAGAGGATATTAAGATTCTAGTTGAGAAGTTAAACATAGAAAAGGCTGCACTTTTAGGGTACTCAACAGGTGGACGTGTTGTGATGTATTTTGCCTTAAAATATGTAAGAATGCAAAGGATAAAATGTTATGTGGTATAATCTTAAAATTTTTAGCCAAAATTTGTGGAAAAATTAATTGTTGTAGAGACATCTCCTGTTAGTAGTAGTCCTGCATATATTTTGACGCCTATAATATTTACTGCACTTAAACAAGTAGAATTACCTAATAATAGCATGCCTCTAGCATCTGCTAGAAGAGACTGTGATAGACAGTTAGCTTCAAGCATTGGAAATAAAGACACGCGTGCTTTCTTGCTAACCAATTTAACGCAAGGCCCTTCTGGAAAGTAAGCAACCAAATAATGTAGTTTAATAACTCAATTTAAAAATCATTATTTTAGCTATATATGGAGCATGAATTTGAAAGCAATAGCTGACAATTTCTCTAAAAACATACTTGCATTTCCAAAAACACGCGGTTTTACCTTTGATTGTCCCGTATTGTTTATATCAGGAGAGACATCAAATTATATTCCGTAACTATAACATGATCTTTTAATCATTTAAAATCATTTAACTACATTTTACTTATAGAAAGAATGACCTTCCAAGAATCTTAGAAATTTTCCCAAAAGCAGAATTCACTGTAATAAAGGAAGCTGGACATTTTGTGTATATTGATAAACCTGTTCAGTTTTTGAAAATTTGTATTGAATTTTTGAATAAAGAGATAGTTGAGAATTAGTTGTTACTGTTTCTTCTTTAATATATTAGTCACATAAAAGCGACACAAAACCAAACCAATCTTTTTTCTATGGTATATCTCATGTAAACCAAAAGTGTTTTTTATCAAATTTAGGGGAGGTGCTCATGACATTGTAACCTTGCGAGTTAACACCCTATATTTTTTTTTCTTAGAAACAGACTATAGTTTTAAGCACCTCAGCCTAGTTATCTTTATAAAAAGCATTCTTGGTTATCTTGATAAACTAATTAGTTTTCAAGAAACTAAGTGGTTGCAGACATTAAGAACTTCTTTTTAATAGGTATAGCAAAAAGATTACTTTCTGTAAAAAAATGTTTAAGTTTTGATTTTGATGTTTTCATTAGTTAGGGAGAATAAATTCCATCTATACAATTTTTATTGTAATCAATAAATCAACTGATCTTTTTTAAAGTATAATTAAAGAAATATTGTACTAGAGTACCTTCAAAACAATTAGGTTGGCATTCAGTTTAAAATATTAGATACGTCTATGTCATTGGATCACTAGTTTCTATATCATAATCTAGACACCTAATGTCAGTTTTCTAACCTATCAAGTCATTTTCCTAAATTTTAACAGTGGTACTGTTTTATTAGTTTTTATTTTCAATAGACAGAGAACACAATGTTTTTCATAAAAATATCAAAGTTAAATTTAATACTTAACATAACAAGAACATTCAGAAATGTGAAGTTTTATACCACCATATCCATACCTCAATCAGAGGCAGTAGATATGAATTACGTAATCTACAAAACTCCTGACAGTGATAAGGCATTTCCTTTAATAATTATGCATGGATTATTTGGTTCTAATAGAAACTGGAAGAGTTTTTCAAAACTGATAAAGAAACAAACAGTACCTAACCGTAAGGTAATAGCTGTTGATGCTAGAAATCATGGCAGCAGTCCTCATACTGATGAACACACTTATCCACATTTAGCAGAAGATATAAAAGTTTTGTTTAAGAAATTGAAACTTGAAAAATCTTCACTTTTAGGATACTCTATGGGCGGACGAGCTATGATGTACTTTGCCTTAAAATATGTAATTAAAAGAAGAAAATATAAACTGCTATGTAGAATAATACTTTATTATTTTTTCTAGCCAGAATTAGTGGAAAAATTAATTGTCGTAGAGATTACTCCTATCATTCACACTACTGCTTTTGCTGCAATGCCTCCAATATTTAATGCAATTGAACATGTAAAATTACCTAGTAATAGCATGCCTATAGCATCTGCTAGAGAACACTGTGATAAACAGCTAGCTCGAAATGTTAAAAGTAAAGATATGCGGGATTTCTTACTAATGAATTTAATAGAAGGACCTTCTGGAGAGTAAAGAAATATCACTTAGTTTAGAATTCAATAAAGAAAGTAATTATTATTCTAGTTACGTATGGCAAGTAAATGTAAAAGCACTTGTAAACAACTTTAATGAATACATAGACAGATTTCCAGCAACAAAAGATTTAAAATTTCCTGGTCCAACACTATTTATAGCAGCATCTCATTCAAGTTATATTCAGTAACTATCTACATTATTATTTATTATTACTTATGTATTTATGCACATTTCACTTTCAGAGAGGAAGACATTCCAAAAATTTTGAAAAAGTTCCCAAAGGCAGAATTTGCTATAATAAAAGAATCTGGACATTGGGTGCATATTGATAAACCTGTTGAATTTTTAAAAATTTGTAGTGATTTTTTAAGTAAAAAGTAATTTAGTATTTTTCTTAATTAATAAATAATGAAGTTAAATCTTTTTTCTATGGTACTTATGCATGCTTTATGTAAGTTAAACAAAATTAAGACTTGATTCAAAACTCTTTGTGCAGTGAAAAGTGCTTTCCACACACGTGCACACAGAGTGTCCCTGAAAACAAACAACAAGCAATGTCCTGAGACAAAATAGAAGAGATTTAACCCAACTTATCTATAATGTATTCTAAAGTCTAACCGCTTCCGAAATATACGGTGTCAAAGTTTAATTTAGACTTTCTTGTTTTTTGAATATTTCAAGAACAAGGTGAAATATCAGGATGAAACTTTCTACAGGGTTGAACAGAAGCACCTGACACATTTCAAAGGGCAATTTCTAAACCTGCTTTCTGCTTGGTTCAGTGTAGCAGCTGGCAGCTTGGAATTCACTTTGCTACGGAGTCTTGGTCTGTGCATGATCGTGTCACTGTTGTTAAATTAATTTATTTCAGATAAATCTATTACGGGTTTAATAGAGGTGGTCATCATCTCGGAACACTATTCTTTTATGGGTGTCAAAATTTGAAGCAGGTTCTCTTATCAGAAAATCGCCAGTTTGACATAAATCTATTCATAATGTGGAAAATACTGCAAGAGTCTTTGATGCAGTCACCCAAAGTCCAAGGAGATCAATTTTAAAGCATGCTGTGACTCTGACATCACTGATCTGGTGGACAAAGCGCATACATAAATGTATGATATAGTTTGCTCCATCAGAACTCAAAAGCTTACTTGTACCCCATCTCTAATATGCATATTTTCAAGATCAATTTACTAGCATTTCTGGTTTTTTAGAAAATTTCTAAAACTTAATAAATTATCACTGAAAATCAAAATCTCTTTACAACTGAATTTCTCTATACCTAATTAATAAGAATTGAAAAACAAATAATGAAAGTGAACAAGCTTCAATAATTTAACACAGAATACGAAAATAGCTGTTTAAGTTACAAGGGTAGAAAGTGATACTTTTTTCTTGCATGTGCCATTTATTCCACGAGCCGAAGGTAAGGAAGATAAAGCACACAGGGGAAAAAACGACACTTTCTTCCAAAGTTTCACATATGATTTTTTTGTTGACCTTAAAAAATTTATCAAAAATCTAATTAAAGGTTAGGATCCAAAATGTATCTAAGGAAAAAACCAAATAAAAACTGAACAGGGAGAAAAAATTACTTTGCCTCCCTCAGGGAGACAAAACTATTTTATCTTCCTCTCAGATACAATCGTCAACTTTTACCCACAAAATGAGTGTCAAAAAGCTTACTTTCTACTAAGTTCAAAAAAAACATGTTTTTGTGATTGTGGTTTGGTTTACCATTAAGATAGTAGTATCTTCAGTACATTCAAAGCGTGTAAAAAGTGCCAACGTTGATCGCAAATATCTCCTTTATTAAATGGGCTAGAATTTTCAATTTCAGCTATTTACTAAGAGAAGGTACACACAATTTTATTAAGTTCCATAGAAAAGCGGCCAAGGGTGCCCATTCAGGGCAATACGGATTCCAAGGGAGGGGCATTCCAAAATTTATATTATAAAACTTTCAATAATACGCAACCAAATTTTCAAGTCTTAATATGCATTCTAAGCATATTTTTAAGATTTTTTAAAAATCTGGTAAAAACCGAAAAAGTGAACTTTTTTGCATAAAATGTTAATTCAAGAAACAAAGACCACACTGATTTTTCTGGCGTTTTGATTTTAAGAATGAGGATAAAAAAACTGATAAAATGAAGCAAACTTCAAGCGGTTAGGATTGGGTACGATAAGTGACATTTTCCATTTATGGTTTTTCATATTTTACATGGAACTAACTGCCCATGTTTAGTATTCTGGCGTTTTCACCAAAGTACTTGTATTTCATCACTTTACGAAAATTTATAAATGCCAAAGTTAGGATTAGTACAAACGGACACAAGGGAAGTTATGTAGGCACTTGACAAATACATTACATTAGTGACATGTATTCAACTGTTCGTGATATTATACAGTGTACAAGAAACCATCAGAACCAACTCTGACAGCCATTTTCAATGAACTCTGATAGGAGTCATTACTGAATCTGCGAAGTCTGTCTGTCCACATTTCTTTCTTAAATTTTGAAATTTTGACTTCAGATTTGGCTTCTACAACAAAAACTAAAGAACATAGGTGTCTTCATTTTTTGATGTCTCTTCAAGAACATGGTCAAAATGACTGCCGAAAGAACAAAACAGAGTTCGTTGTAGTTATGCTTCGCATTCCCAAATGTTTAATTTGTTGATTTATAATATGCATAAAACTAATATTAAAGCAAAACATTATTAAGAGAAGATGTAATAAATACATATGCAATTTATTATTATTTTTTACATATCTAAATTACATAATAATAGACAGAAAACAGGTACAAAAATGTATAAAAGTTATAAATCTAAAAAATATATAACAAAATATCAATACATAAAAAAAAAGATCTACAAGGAACAAATACGTTTCTAAAGTATATAAAAAAAATAATACAATTGTGGGTTTTAACACGGGAAAGAAAAAACAAAAACAAAAGATATCCTCGTGCAAGTTTACACAATGAACAGAGATTTCTAAACGTCTAAGGTAAAATAACATATCTAAAGGCAAATTTGGTTTATGTGAATTAATAATAGTTACAGCACATCATATTTACCATGAAATTTGAAAATCCCTACAACGTGCACAAATATTACATACATTTCTTTGTATTGTGGCCATTTTCAAAATACCATATTAAGTGTAAAGCACTAATTGGTACTATATCATAAACAATTTGAGGTAATTATCTGAAACATGTAAGACTATTTATTGCATCTACTTCACAAGACCTCAAATAAAAACAAAATGTGAGGCGTAGCGTGAAAATTTTTCATTAATACTACCAAAAAACCTCTGTGCGTATAATATATGTCAACTCAAAGCTTGCAATCAATAATATAAGCTTTTAAAATTTTTTTTCAAAATATCACTAATTTATCAGATCATATAATAATCAATTTAACATTCAGATTATTGTTACAACCCTGCACGAATTTATTTGAAACACTTATGTTGAGACACCTCCATTATAGGCATAGTCGGCTTTATTGTGCATAATAAGACAGTCCTCTACAAAATAGAAACTGTCTGAACGAGTTTCAAATGGTGAGGCAATCATTTCATTCACTAAAAGAAAAAATTATTTAGGTGTGGTAACAGGAAGTTAAATAAACATTCAAGTCTCCTTGACATTTTACCTAAATCTGGAGGAAGGTTAGGAAATTCATAAATATGTTCACATGTATTTTTCGAATAGGGAATACAAAATCCAAATTCAAAGTCAAATGTTTTCAGCAATTTATCTCTAAAGAAATGTCGCTCTATCATTCTAAATCTATTAACTGGCTTACTTCCAACAGTAAACTCGACCCTTTAATAAAGATGATCTTAATTACTTATTAAATTGATAACTAATAACTCAGAACTTACGTTGCTCCAACCATTTTCAGTTTAAGAAACTGTGGTGTAAACTGATACCTTACAAATCGACCAGCGTTTGGATCTATAGCCTCCTCATTTTCCGTGGTTTTATCAGGGTTATCTTCTAGATTCTCGGGAACAGGTTTGGCAATTTCAAAAAGCACAGCCCCACTTTCAAGATCACGTATTTTGAATCTTGTAAAATCTATTTCGAAAATATTTGCATCTGGTGAACATAAATATGTGTCGGTGATCTTTGGTATTCTTAGCACGTCTTCAGGCGTTATAACTTCTTTATTTATTACCGTTTCTAAATGTTTATCTGGTAGATTTTTACGTTGTTCACTTACAACACTCATTTCCAAACCATTTATATTACAAAAAACAAGAAATAAGTTACTTTAAAAAAATGTTTATTGTATGGACAGCTGCCAAACAATTTTTATCTGTGGAATTCAATGTGGCGCGTGTTACATCGAAATATAATTTACATCTAATTATATGTCACACCTGAGTATGAAGATTTATTTATGTAAATATACAGGGCTTAAGATTTAAGAAGGCAGAGCCCACGGTTCTCGTACCCCCACCATAAAGCACGTCCTAAAAACGCGTGTTATCAAGCTGATTTGTAAATTAAAAAATCACGGAATAACTTATTTCACACTGTAGCATCAAATATTTAATTTATAATTATAACTATCTTAAATTAATAGGTAGAGTGAATTCGGCAACAATACCACAATACCTTTACGAGTATAAACTGTCACAATAGAGAGTTTGAGCAAATTCACGTTAAACATCCCGTTAACGATAAAGTCACATGACCAAATACGGTAAAAGTTTAGTGGGCAATTGGGCATGTAACATTTAGAGTTTGAGCAAACAACCGACAATATACCAACGTTAATGGAACCTAACATAACCTGACGTTCTAATGCCCGGTTTCTGAAAGCCGGTGTTATGTATCATATAGTTATCGGATGCATAACTTTATGGAACCGATAAACTTCTTAAGTGTTGCTCAAGATTTTGTACTCTACTTTATAACTATCGGTTTCTTAAGTAGTTACGAGAAAAACCGATAGGTGGCTACTGCACTTGCAACACTAGAAAAACAAAAATTACTTAAAAGAAGTGAAATAATTTGAAACTGTTACACATTTTTCAATAATACTGTCGTTCTATACCGGCACTTTCATCCTAAACATAACCTGCTGTTAGCGATCGGTAATTGAAAAAAAGCCGCGCGAAACCTCAAGAGATGTAGAATGCGCCGGCGCTACATAACTTACCGAGCCAACTTGCTCCGATAACTTATGAAGCCAATATCGGTCCCATAAATACAACATAGCGTTTCAGAAACACCTTTTGGCGATTTATGGAATGCATAACTTTATCGGTTAGATAAATTGCTTTCAGAAACCGGGCATAAGTGGATGTGGTTATTTAAAAAACACGTTTTTAATTTATTCATTTATTATTAATAAATTAGTAACACTGAAAATATCGTCAAAATGTACATGCTCAAAGTACACGCTGCAATTTACTAACTTCACAAACCGAGTTACCGTATGCGGTATTCGCTCTTTTATTTGCAAGGAAATAGCGGGCTCCGATAAATTTTAGCGTTACGATAATATTTTGAGCATGCGTAGTTGTCACAAAATAACGTTATCGTATAGCGTAAAGTGTGCTCAGACTCAAATATTCTGGCATTCTTGCTACGTCACTGTATCGAATCTTATAGCATACCACGACCTACCACGACAGCATATGAAACAACCGTCTTCTCTAAGAACCGTGAATTACAGAACCAGGTAGAAATAGGATTGAGAAAATATCTCTTTGTTGAAAGCATCTCATTATTTGGATTTTATTAAAATTTAGTTTATTTCATTTAGACTATAGACGTCAAATACGTTATGACGTAAACAAACTCTGGTAATATCGCTAAAATCGGAGTTCGAGGAGACTTCTTGGGTTTGGTTTGCGATACGTGTCGTGCAATAAAGGTAGCAACCCTATTTACATAGTGTAAATGGCGCATACAAAACAAAGTTCCAAACCAACCAATGTGATCTCCAGCCTAGAACTGCAAAAAAATTTTTCTGATCTGAGATCGGATCCACGAAGCCGTATGACCACATAGTCTGTGCCCGCTGTCGCTGTCGCTTGTACCACAAACCCTACTAGTTCAAAAACGATGCTTTGCACTCGAGTTATACAGGGTGTTTCATTAATAATTGGAAATATTTTAACTGTAGAATCCTGAGCTCAAAATATTAAGATTTAATCCAAATCACTTAGACAAAATGTGGCTCCTTACTGAGTTACAGGGTGTTCTATTTAAAAATTTAAAAACTATTCGATTCAAGAAATTTTAATAAATAACATTATCTTTTGTTGCTAATAGGGATTAAAGTTTCATTTGCGTAATAAATGCAATCCTATGACCCAAAAACACCGACATAATTAATACACATTAAAATCAAATAACTGTGCCGCTTCATTATTAACTTTAAATATCTCAAGAAATAATGACTATATCACTATGAATGAAGAGTATGTTATTTACATAGAAAGTATTGGAGAATCGAAAAATTGTGCTAAAATGGCAATTCCGCCAATGGCGTAGAATTTGGGAAGGGTCAACCATTCACTTGTCCCTATCGTACGCCTCTGGTAGTAGCCAGAAACGTTTATTTAACATAATGTAGTAGAGTGTACAGTACCTACACTTCCTGCCAAGTATGACAAGGATACGTCAAATAGTTTTAAAGTATTGGGTACAAATAGTCTTTAAATTTTGTAAATAAAACACCCTGTAACTCATTAAGGAGACACATTTTATCTAAGTGATTTGGGTTAAATCTTAATATTTTGAGCTCAGGATTCTACAATTAAAATATTTTCAATTATTAATGAAACACCCTGTATACAATATTTTTTGCGCCATTGGCGGTAGATTAAAAAAATAAAGTTGGCCAAAATCATAGGAACGTATAATGATTTCATTACGACATCGATACGGCTTTATAATATCGATACGTCAAATTAATTGCAAATGTTTATAATTGTCAACTTTTGACATTGACAACTAGTTGTAAAGCGCTAACTTTACAGGCGGTCGTGCAAAAAGTATAATAATATAATAAGTATATACAGGAATGTTTATTTTTAACACAAAAACAATTAAGGTCTACTGTACAGCTTTCAAGTTTCATTTGTTTCGGTTATTTAGTTAAATCGAACTGTTAACGCAAGTTGCTAAACTGTAGATGATACGTTTTCAGAAAGAATCATTGGTACTTTTATTTCATTTATTTGTTCTAACTTTCTGTTAACAATTCATATTATTCAACAAGAATCGTCTATTTTGCATCCAAAATACGCATTAGACTAACTAAGAGCGCTCATTTACATATAACCGGTCTTTTCACTTTTTGATAATTTTATCCATAAGTATAGCTATAAACACAATTTGTTACAATTATTACCAAGGTATTTATCCAGCAAATGAATTTATCAGAAGGTGAAAAGACCCTACCTTAAAACTAGAATGCCTTGATAATTGATATCAACTGCATGTTTGTCACTGAGTTTGGTCAAAAGGCCAAAGCGTTAACAAAGGTTAATGAAAGTAAGCCATTTTTATTGAGAGTATTGCATTTTATTACTGCTGAAGAGTTAACATTTTATTTTACGTGTTACTAGAAGTTAATCCAAGCGGCGGCGATTTTAAGTGTTGTTCGTCATTGAACAGCCGGCTAATTTATGAAAAAATTAAAGTAAATGTTGTAAAGAGAAAAACGGCTTGTCTATCTAAACAAATCTTGGCACAATTGTAATTAATGAAAGATTATAAGTTCATTATTCACTTGGTACGCGATTAACGCGCTGATTGGTTGAATTGCTGTATGCCTGATTTTTAGTATAATTAATGATCTATGTTTAAGGTAAAATCTTTGACATATAAAGTGTCATTTTCTGACATTTTATATTAAAAATTTAAAAATTAAAGTCAGTCTCAAACAACAAGCATTCAATTCGACCAATCAGTGCGTCGGTCACGTACCGAGTAAATAATGGACTTGTAATGGTCTCATTATTTGCAATTGTACCAGGATTTGCTTAGATAGACAAGCCGTCTTTTTTCTATGCAATGTTTACTTTAATTTCTTTCGTAAACTAGGCGGGTGTTCGATGACGGTCAACATTTTATGGTCCCCACTTGGTTATGTCTTTTTGGAACGCTCTGTACAAAAATATCTTTTTCCTGATTATTATTTTAGACGTAAGATACATTTCGATGTAGTAGGACTTCAATGTGAACTCTAAACTCGGAAAAAGAGAAAAGAGGTTACGTGGCCCTTTTATATTTTCTGTTTTGGAATAAACTTAAACTTATAGTTTCTAGTATAAAAAATGGACTGTCTGAAAGTGCAAATTGTAAACGTGCTTCTATTATTAATATATTTAGCTTCACCTAGTTTTGCGTACTTCATAACGGTCGACGCGCACGCCGAAGAATGTTTTTTTTGACAAAGTGGAAGCTGGAACAAAAATGAGTAAATACGTGTATATTACAATTTAATAACATTTTCAAGCAATTTATTTTTTAGGTCTTACATTTGAGATAGCTGAAGGCGGTTTTCTAGATATTGATGTTCGCATAGTTGGTCCGGATAGTAAAGTTATTTATACAGGTGAACGAGAAACCTCGGGAAAGTATACATTTGCTGCTCATACGCCTGGTGTATATACTTATTGTTTCTCAAATAAGATGTCAACAATGACTCCAAAAGTTGTAATGTTTAATATGCAAATTGGAGAAGCACCCAAACATGAAGAATCCAAAGATGGTGAATCCACTTCTAAATTAGAAGATATGATTCGCGAACTTAGTGGTAAGTGTTCATTCAAGTTGCTATTGTAGAATTTATTATAATCATTTACTTTCTTGTCAGGTGCCCTAACAGGAGTAAAACATGAACAGGAGTACATGCAAGTTCGAGATCGTATACACAGAAGTATAAATGAAAGTACAAATTCACGTGTTGTAATGTGGTCATTCTTTGAAGCTCTTATACTTGTTGCTATGACTTTAGGCCAAGTTTATTACCTTAAAAGATTTTTCGAAGTGCGCAGGGTTGTGTAAAAATAAATAATAAAGATATTTTAAATCCAGACTGAATTCATTATCACCTACCTTTTAGTTTCAGTCATTGTTGTGTGATGTTTTTAGGACCATACTAATCTAATAATTCTGTTGATTTTTTTTATTTATAAAGCTTTATCATAATAAATTTATTAGAATTTAAGAAATTCTGTAAGTGTTTGTAATAAAAGATGTCAGGTATATTGTTCTTTTTGTGTTCAATTACCAAACAGTGGCAGAGATTAATTGATGCATCAGCAGTGCTACATTACCTAAAGTATGTGTGTTTGTAAGGTGTTCACAGATACAGGATATGCACCTGTGGTCAAGTATACAGACAACTTGACTGTACCATCAATTAAGTGATGCCACTCCTTGTCAATTGCTTTTTATTATTATTATTCTGATAAAGTTGTGTAACCAGTTCAATGTTACAGTGCAATGACAATAACAAAAAATATTTTATATTTACCTTGCTTGAAAATAACTAGATCTAGGTCAATTTAAAATAAATAATTAGTAAGATACAACTCGGCCATGTAATTTAAATTACATAGGTAGTAAAGACTAGGGATACCTATTTGTTATGAATGAAGACTTAAGCATGAACTGCACCAAACCCATGATTTGATTGATGATCAAAGCTTATAAGTGAAGTATGGGTTTCTGATCTACAATCAATTTTGATGCTATTCAAATCATTGTATTGGTGCAATTGGCCCTTATTAAACATTTCCTGCAGGTAAACAATACACGTCTACTCATGAAAATTTACATCCCCTGAATGATGTATAATATCGAAATAGATGAGACAAAGATAATAATTAGCATATGGATCACTCTTAGATAGTTTTGTTTCATCATGGCCAGCTGGGCGACAGATTAACTTCTTTACTATCACTAATTCTGTATATAAATGGTTTTATCCATAACTGTTAAATAAACACCTTTTGGATCATTGCAGCACGAGCTGATAATCTTTCATCTTCATCTAAAATAAAAGCCATTACATGCTTGTTTAATAATATACCATTTTCTGCGACTGTTAAATAATGAGCCCATTATTTTGACACTTAGATGATTCATCCTTGTGGAAAATAATAGCCATTATATGCTCATTAAATAAAATACTATTATTACTATTAAGATTGACAAGAAATTGTCTTAAACAATTAATATGTCTACATATAATATGTAACTTTGGGGTATGCTATGACCACTTCATTAGTTTAAGTTATTATTCAAACTGTACAGAAACTAACCAATCAAATGATCACAGCACACCCTGAGTTAGGTTTATTGACAGCAATGAGTGGTGACCACCATTACACAAGTTTGAATCAAATGAAAAACGTTATTTTGTACTCTTCAGTAAATATTAAAAGCTAGGAAGAATGTAATACACCTTTATGAAACAAGAATTAGGGAAAAATTCAGTTTTGTTGTTTTAACATATTAAGAAATCAGAATCAGACAGTGGTGTAACTAAGTACCACTTCACCCTCCCTGCAATAAGGTTGTATCATCTTAATATGAAGTGCCTATGTATTCTATTTTTTAACTTGCCACACCTTTTCTTTTTTTCCTTTTTACAGCCCATGATTAAGACAAGACAATCAGCCTTGCGATCATTCTTAGCATAATATGAAGTAACTTTTATACAAACAATAAGTAAGAAAAATGGTCATTCACTTATTTTGCAGGTTATTCTTGATTTTTTGATTCTATATACTTGGGAGCAAGTTTCAGTGAGAAGTTTTTTTGAAGCATCGAACAAATTCTTAGTGCCTCTGTTTTATACTATAAAGCTGTGAATTCTTAAGATGAACTTCCATTTTTATGTCTAAATCTGTTTTATCCTATTTTTAACTAAATTGAATTGTGTTGCTCAAAGGTATGTTGTGCCTATAATTATATTCCAAATATGTCAATCAAAAATTATTTTAAGTTTTTTTTCAGCTTATGTTTTTGATTTTAAAATAATTAACTAAAAATTGATTACTGATATTAACACAGAACTAGGTTTGTTATCCATAAAGTTTCTTTATGGAAAGTTGCAAACTGACTTTAGTGGATTTCAGTTTCCTATAATCTTTCAATACAAATACAATCGATAATTTAGAAATTTTAATAAGCTGACTCCAAGGCATATTATTACTGTCAGGTTAAGACTGTTTGTATGGAGGACGTTTAACTCGCTGCACTTTAATTACCAATAACTAAGCAACTTGCTAATTATCTTTTCATTTACCACAGAAATTGTCTTTGTCTAGAAAATTCTTTCATAAACTGTACTCTATTGATTATATAAATCTCTCCACTTACCAAGAACCTTTAAAAATAGAACTCAAAAATAACCAGTTTATCATATCTCAATAACAAAGATAAGATACATTTATACTGAAAAAATAAATTTGCGAAAATTTATAAAACTGATATATTTTTAGAGCAAAAAACGATTTGGCACAACTGTATAAAATTACAAGTTTTAAATATAAAAGGTAGAGGTAGCTTTTACGCATATATTATATACAAGTTTCTTTTCTTTAATAAAATGTAAACTTTATAACAATAAAATTCTTGTTTTTTTTACAACTTTCTCTAAAAATCCTTAAAATTAACAAAACTTGTACATATATCATGGCATAAACACGTAACAACAAACAAAATCGAACACATGTTGAATGACTAAATATTGGACTCATAGTCATACTATCAGATAAAAGTAAAAAAAAAATGCTTACAAAATATTCAAAGTATTTGCAAACTGTTAATTTATTTATGGACACAGTTAAGTAGGATACTTATTGAATAATTAAACTAAATGTAATTGCATGTTTTAAATATTGCTTAACTTTAATCTTCTAATTCTAAATCCAATTCTATATCTGTGATATCCATTTCTTGTAATGTATTTATTACAGTATATCTTGAAAATAGCAGGTACAAACGTCGAAACCATACAAGCTGTGATTCATGCTGTTTCATAGCTGTCCTTATAATTTGTCTATCAGTGGAATTTAATATAAACCTTGAAGAGTGTATGATTTAAAATTGTTATTCTAATTGCAAAGTAAATACAATAAACATTGTAAAGAAAACCTACCTATTTCGTGAAAGTAGGAAGGATAAAGGTATGTCTAAAATTAACCAATACTTTCTTACAATGCTTACACTTTCAAGAACATAAACTCTGCAATCTGTAAAATAAAAGAACCATCAAATAGATATTTAAACCGGTACAGAAACTATTTACCAGCAGGTAACTGTTTTTCAATACAAAGATATGCAATTGCGTAGTATATGCTACAATGATTTATGTGATTGCTAACACCATGCTTATCAAAAGTAATCAAGGTGTCTATATTATATGTTTCTACTTTATTTAGAATAAGGTGAGCTACCAATTCTACTGGCCACTTTGTTTTCTGACAATCGGGTAATAAAGTATGATTGTGTATAAGTATGCTACTTTCATCTATTCCTAATACTTTACAAGATTTATACAATTCATTCTTTCTTATTTTACCCATTCCATAATTTGTCCCTAAAATAGTAAATATATATCAATTGAAAAACTAATGTACTTATTTCTTGACTAACCTGTACTCAGACACAAGAGGTATACCAAACAATTGTTTCTAGTAAAATTAAGAACAGTTGGTCCAAAAAACATACATTCGTCATCTGGATGTGCTATTATAATTAAAACCCTTCGAGGATTTTTTACACCCTTTTGGAATGTTATAACTTCCCATTGTGCTATGCCTGCATACAAAAGTATGCATAGCACAATGTAAATAATACTTGCTAAAATTAAGTGCTCCACGGCTTCTTTTGTATAATCTTTTACACGTTCGAATAAATGATCATATAACTCTAAGAATGTAATTGACAATATTCTCCAATAACTCAACTCATGTGCAATGTTGGTTTCGTTCATCTCACTCATAAATTATATTTAGAACAAAAATTGGTCTCCTATGCATCTGTTATATTTATAAATTAATCTATTTTTGGAAAGTGGTGGTCAAACTAAAAAATTGTTTGACATTTGGAGGTTATGTTCTTATGTTGTTAAAATTCCCCAGATCGATTGAAAAATGGAGACTTCTATCGTTAATATTGGCCACACTGAACAATAGTAACAAATCTATTGTCAATCGGATTTTTATGCATATTGCATACTTTATTTTGGGGATTTAATTGTAATAATAATAATAAGAATGTGTTTTGATATATCTTTGTTTCAACATTACTAAGAAGTTTATTATCTTCTTTTGTATTATTATTAAACTTTTTTCTGAAAGATCTGTTATCGTGTATCGTATTGATGTCTACTGTGTAGCGTAAGCATAGTGCACCAAAACGTTCTTGCTACATAAAAATCCGTCTTCTATATGTGTGTAGAAGATCAGAAAAGACGCGAAGGCGGCGTCGGTTGTCGAGTTTTATTTTGAGGTTAAAGGGGCTAGTCGGGGCAATAGTAGAAATATTCTTATTAATACATAAAATCATGGCTATTAGAACGTTTGGTGATAAACCTATTAGTTTCCAATTGGAAGAAAATGGAGAATACTATTGCGTGGGGTCTGAGGTTAGTATTTAATCAGTTTGTAATAAATAAGTTCTCTTTTAAAGAAAGATAATAAACTTTAGGTGGGCAATTATTTACGCCTATTTCGAGGATCTCTTTATAAAAAGTACCCTGGAATGTACAGAAGAACCATAACGAATGAAGAACGTAAGAAGTTAATTGAACTTGGTTTAAGTCAACATGTATTAGCTAGCAGTGTATCGTTATTACGATCTGCAGAAGTGGAAGATATTATCGATGGAAATGATGATAAGTAAGCAATTGAGGCAATCATGAAGAATGCTGGTCCCACATTTAGACACTTATAACTCCCGTTATATACACTTTCCGTGGAAAATAAGGACACCTTTGCAATCGTGAGGCTTTAATAAATACAAATAAACAGTTTTCTTTCCTCTTAATCGCGTATAAAAGCGAAAATTTCGATAGTAAAAGTGTAGATCGAATGCTTCGTTAGGTCGAAACACCGCGCATGGCGGACAGATTTGTCAATAACGATAACCAACTGCACCTTTACCATCAAAATTTTCGCTTTTATACGCGATTAAGAGGAAAGAAAACTATTTATTTGTATTTATTAAAGCTTCAAGATTGCAAAGGTGTCCTTCTTTTCCATGGAAAGTGTATATAACGGGAGTTATGTGTCTTTGTGTGGGACCAGCTTCTTCATGATTGCCGCAGTTGATTATTTAGTAAAGGTTTATATTATAAAATAGACGTTACAGGTATAAGGCAGTTTCGGTGCATACGTCAGATCCACCTCTTCCACGTGAAGGTAAAGCAAAAAAGTCCATTCAATGGGTTCCTTCACTGCCAAATTCTAGTCATCTAGATGCTGTACCACAAGCTACCCCTATTAATAGAAATAGGGTTTCTAACAAAAAGGTTATGATTGTTTAATGAGTATTTATTTTAATGAAATTAAACTAAGATGTCATGTTACAGGTGCGTACATTTCCTTTTTGCTCTGACGATACAGATCCTCAGTGTAATATGGAAAATTCAGCAAAAAGTGAATTACTTGTTCCTATTCGTTTGGATATGGAAATTGAGGGTCAGAAGTTAAGAGATACTTTTACATGGAACAAAAATGGTACGGAACTATTATGTGATAAAGTTTCTAAAGTCTAATTGTTAATTTTATAGAGAGCATGATAACTCCAGAACAGTTTGCTGAAGTTCTTTGTGATGATTTGGATCTAAATCCATTGACTTTTGTGCCAGCAATTGCTCAATCAATTCGTCAGCAGCTTGAGGCATTCCCAGCTGAATCGACTGGAATTATGGAAGAATCTTGTGATCAGCGGGTTATTATCAAGCTTAATATTCATGTTGGAAACACTTCTCTTGTGGATCAGGTGCTTGTGATTTTTTGTTTTGGGAGTTTTGTTTTTGATTACGTATACATTTAAGGTTGAATGGGATATGTCTGAAAAAGAAAATAATGCCGAACAATTTGCTTTAAAATTGTGTTCCGAGTTGGGTTTAGGAGGAGAATTTGTAACAGCTATTGCTTATTCTATTCGTGGTCAGTTATCTTGGCATCAAAGAACGTATGCTTTCAGTGAAGCACCATTGTCTACTATTGAGGTAGTTTTATTTCTGCAGTTTTATTAAAGAAATTTAATGTTCAATATTTTACTGAGTTTTTGTGTAAGGTTCCATTCCGTGCTGCTAGTGAATCAGATCAATGGGCACCATTTTTGGAGACATTGACTGATGCTGAAATGGAGAAGAAAATTAGAGATCAAGATCGAAACACAAGAAGAATTCGTAGGTTGGCAAATACTACTCCTGGATGGTAAATTCTTTCATTTAATTTTATGGCTAAAGTTGCATGTTGAAAACATCAAGTACTTATTGTACAAACATACATGTTATCTGTTCTTTTTTCTTCTAGTGATAACGTTTATGTATAAAGATAATTTGGATTTTGTATCTTACTGCTGCACGTTAACTGACATCTGCGAATGAAAAGTTTCCATGGATACAAATAGAAACTCGTTCATAACATCAGTTAAAGTATGGCGATATGTTACAAAATTTAACCTAACATTTTATTTATATGTTGCGTGTTAAAAATGGTTAAATTTGTTCTTAAGGATTCTTCGCTATAAGTATTATATTATAAATGAAATTTATTACTTGTGATAATGATTCATATTTAGAATATTAAGGTTATATGTGAGGTTAAAAGAATACAATAGTTATTGTTTAGAGGTTAAATATATTTTGCATATTCTAAATGTGATTTATCAAAAAGATCTGCTGAACAAGTAGGTCATAAAAATTATGCTAATGATAACACAGCCCTGTTAATTTATAACTTTTTTCTGCAGTGTGGAAAGAGGACTAATTTTTGATGTAGTTTTGCGTGATGAATGCAAATCTGACTGACCTCAGATTTTATCCATCATGTCAGATTTTCAAAATATATTTTCTGATGTACCTATGCTACTCAATGTTGATTCTTGTAAATGGAATAGTGTGACTCAGGATTCTCAGATTTTGGTAACTATGTTAAACAACAACATTGATATACTAAGAAAAGTGTTTGCTTTCTACATAAACTAACATTATTTAAAGTACAAAAAACTAGAAGGTTTAAAGTTTAACAATTTGGTCTTACAAGGTATGTACGTACTTGCATCAAAATTACGTATCTCAGGAACAAAGTATTATATTGGGATGATTCATAATGGATCTCGAAGAATAAGGCTTGTACTATAAGGTGGCATAACTCAGAATATTTAGAAAAATTTATGTCTCCAAAATCAATGCATGAATATGGCCAAAAAAAGCCTTTTTAAACATTTCTAATGTGATTTATTTTGGCCATTCCATTGTGACGGGTGTGACATTTGAATGTGCAATTCCAAGTTCAATAGATAGAAATGTATTTAATTTAAACAATACACTTCTGTCTCTAGTTCACGAATGGCTGGACCGATTTTAATTTTCTTTGATGTAAGAGATTGAGAGTTTTATACGCTTTAAAATAATATATCACACATGGGATAGTGCCGTTTAAAATTTTGGGAGGGAGTGGTTGGGGGGAGGGTGAACGTTTTCCAACTGACTAGAGTAGGTTATTAAATGTCTCCTCTCCAAAACAAAAGCGATGCGTTTCAGTGATTTTTGATAATTGTACTAATTAAAGAGTTATTCAAGGTGGGAAGTTTTAAAATGATCATCCTGTATGTGAATGAACTTAAAAAAAATATTTGGGCCTGCTAATGGTCATTGTCATTAAATCAGTGAAATATAGGTAATGAAATTTAAAGTAAGATGGTAGGTATACCAATAAAGTAAAATAAATATATTATTTTTTATTCTGTATTTTAATTTTTTTTTGTAAAAAGTGGTCTGCTTAGTCTTTCTCTTTGGACGACCTTTGGATTTAATCTTAGTTTTGAATTTTAAGTTTTTATTTGATTGATTTCAACAGGGCTCGTTATTAGATCGAATTTGTTCTTCAGGTTCTTCTGGTTCAATTGCACTAAGCCCACTACTCTCACGTTTAGAAAGAGAAAATCTATTTTTATTACTTTTAATTCCTCTACATATTTATTGAAGGTTTGCGTTCCACAATTAGACAAAATATCTGCAATATTTTTAGTTATTGCCAGTGCCATATTAAATTTTTCCCTATTCGATAATATTTTGTTGGGACAATCAAAGCATCAGTAAAAGTTTCATCTTCAATATGATCATCGATGTCTACATTTACATCATCTGCATCCATACTTAGTGCATTTTCAATTGAAATAACATATCTTGCATGAAAGCAAGTTTTTGAAAATATGTCCAAATTATTATATTTTCTTATCATAAGAATATGATGACGTGGTGCACTAAAAGAATTCCAAAATGAACACGAACATGTTTCCACCAATGTATTATAAAATTTTGATATTTTGCTATCAAGATTTTCCTCAATGCCATTATTTTTAATTCTCATTTTGGACTCTAAAGTTTTAAATAATTTTAACTGTCTATGAAATAATTTTATTCCCATCTCTGTGAGGGCTTTAGAACATCCTTCCAGTATCTTTCTTAGTTCGATATCACTATCCATAATTTTAAAAACTTTTTGTTTATTTTTGGCTAGAATCAGTAGAGTTTATGATCTTCTTGATACATAAATACACTAATTGAAAAAATTAAAGGAACAAGAAAATTTCCCAAATTTGTTAGTGATTTTAGAAATGCTTTATCTCGGTGAAAAATGGTTGTATCGAGATTTTAAAAAAGCATTTTGAAACTTCAAGATTCTACTTTTCAGATCTTTTAGTCAAGAATTTTTAGGAGCTACGGTTATCACGCAATTTTGCAAATTTTCCTTTTTTGGTTTTTCGGATCCACGGACTCGGAAAAACTTTTTAGCTAAACCATTGCATGGACCGGATAGATTGTTTATTCAGCTTTAATTTCCTTTTTTTTAAACCTCGATACAACCATTCTTCACTGAGATATCAGACTTTTAATGGAAAAGGATCCTTTTGTCTTTAATCATTGATATCTCAGCAACCAATGATCGTACAGAAAATTAAAGGGCAGTTTTGGAAACTGAAATGAATTTGCTACACAATATTGCCACGATCTTCAGGAAAAAGAATTTTTTTCTATTCTTGACATGAATTTGAGAAAACAAGAAAAAAGGGTAGTTTATGGTTTTTTTGAAAATCAACAGCTAAATTACAAATATTCATGAAATGACTAATGTTAAGTGGGACTTTTATAGCTCAATATATCGACAAAAACCCTGTGAAGTTGCAATTCGATCTAGCAAACCGTTTCTTTGTTTCAAACAATCAAACTTTTGAAAAAATTAGAGGATCACGTTTATTGCCCCTAATTACTTCATAATCATGATTAAAATGGGAATTTGAAACTTTTAAAATTCTTGAGCGACCTCTCAAAAATTTTTAATCGAGTTGAGAGGACTCTTAAAATGCATCAAATTAAAATTTTTTCGTGTGAGCTTTAAAAAATAAAAAAGTCGGAAAAATATTGTCACCCTAGTATACATAGGGTATGTATAAATAGCCACATCCGTAAATGAAAGAGTCACATCCGTCACAATGGATATTCACACTTGTCACGGCGTGTTGCTACACCTGTCACCTTAGAATAATCAAAAACGACAACACTTTTATTTTTATACATTTAGTGAGAGGTTAGGGTGTGTGATAACCCTACTTTTACAAATTTTTAGCTAATGTAATAAAATAACTAACTATTTATCCAAACTTTTAGATTTTTTTTGTGACAGGTGTGACATAACCTATACAGCTAAGTAAATAAAGTTGAAAATAATTTATCTTACCTTTTAATTTAAAATGATGCACTTAAAATGTTTACTAAATACAATACGTCCAAATTCATTAACAATCAGCTTATCACCACATGTTTAAATGTTTTAAAAAACAATTTTGCCAACATACGATTTTATAATTTACTGTACAGTCAGCTCATAAAGTAATGTCGCAATATGATTTACATTCTGATCTGTAATGTCAAAATTAATGACAATCTTTGCAATCCATAAATACTAACTTAATAAATTAATCTTGGTTAATTGATTACTATCTATGAAATGCAGAATTTTCCATTAAATGAGAAGTTAAACGGTAAAATGTAAAACATTTTGCGACATTACTTTATGAGTTGTCTGTACATAGCTGTTGATGGCATTTAACTATCAAAAAAGGTAATTTTTGTTTATCTGAGCACTAATTTGCATTAGAAGTCGAAAACTACATATTTTAAAAATTAATAAATTATTCTTCATTGTCAACATTTACATGGAATGACCGATTTTGAAAACCTAATGTGCTAGGTAAATTCTGAAGTCGGATTTGGATTCAGTGTGCAAAAATATGTCAGTTGTGTAATTACTATAGTTTCAGGTTCATAAGCTCAGAATAAACTGTCATAGTAACAGTACTGAAATTACACAATTTTAATTTCTTAATAAGCAGCATTCATAGTTACATTAACTTTGGTTTACTAACACATCTAATATGTTTCTGTGTAAGAAACATGCTTAAAATGGATGTCCTTTAGTATTCCACCATACAAACCTGACTAGTTGCTGCTGTTTTGTGGCTGAGACTTCAGGTTTCAGTTCCCTTGGACCTTGTGTGGCTTCAACTATTATGGTCAGTAGATATTTTTAATGTGCAACTCATTGTAATCACATGGGACCCACTGCATTATATTCCTCCTGGAAGATGGCATCCTTTTCCAGATTTTTCTGCATGAAAAATCTCAGAACCTCGGTCGGGAATTGAACCTGCAACTATTGGGTTGATAGTCAGTCACCGAGGCTCTCACCTGACCAGTTAAATTTATCAGTATTCTGTCTATTAATATATTCCTTGTTTAATGTCTGGTTTCATCAACTTCATTTTTTTAAAATGTACATCTTGTCTGATCTAAGAATGTAATAAAATTAAGGGGTAGGTAAAACTCCCATTTTGAAGACAGATGTGGATTACACCGGAGGAAACCTGGAAATGTTAGGGAATCTTGTACCATTGTAAAAGGAAGAACTCTGTATACCTATTTAGTGGTAACATAGTTCATTTGGGATTAGCTTGAAAGCTTTTGGACAGAATTATACAGAATATAGTGATGTGATTAGACGATTGTGGGGAAAAAGTTTGCTGTGCATTTGCTCTTGCTTGATGTTATTTAAATTATCAAATTAATGTAATGTTTTGTAAACGACACAGTGAAGGTGTTTTAGCATCTGTTAGTAAACAACACACAATGTTAATGCTGGTTATGCAGTGTGGCCTCCAGTTTACTGGCTGTACTGAATGTTTTTAGCACCATCTATAACTCATACTAGCTATTATTTTTTGTAGTTGATCTACAAATTGCATCTAAAGTAATGAAACATATTGGCCCATTTTCACTGCTCTTTTTAAATTTGTCTCGAAAATTGTTTTTTATAAAAATTGATTTTAGCCTGGAACAGTTTTAAACATGTATTCTAGATAGATATAGAACCTCTCAGAGAGGTTAGGAGGCTCTCGAGAAACGTGAAACGTGCATCTTAACTGCTAAATAAATGGTAGCATAGAGTAATTAATATAAGTAGAGGAACAATTACAATGTTTTAAATGTAACCCAAAAATGTACCGTGTAATAGGTGGCGATATACTTAGCCATCTATAGGACGGTACAAAAAGTTTAACAGCGTATTTATCGTATTTATTTGACAAGACATGCAGAGAAAGCAGAGAATGAGAATTAAATGGCATTGCGTTTTAAAATTTAACGAATTGTTTACTAAAATAAGAACGCTGTCAATCATACATTAGTGATTTTAAATCTTGCTTCGTTTAATAATTTATCGTCAATTTGATAATCTTTAAAATAAAAAATGCTTGCGTCCGTGTAGCAAATACGTTGTTATTAGCAATATGAACATGCCTAAAAGTTAAAAGTTATCAAATTCAATTTTGCATCCTCTTACATGTAGTTATAAATATGAAAACTCGCTCCTTAATGTATAATTCTGTTAAACTATTCTTCATTTAATTCTGTACTGCACTAAAACAAGTAATAAAGAACACCGCAGTGGCTAAACGTAATTCAATCCTTTTTTTACAATGTGTTTACACATTTTGTTTAAGAATAAGTATTTATCGCCAGAAATTTCCCCGAAAAAAATATACACAACAGAAATTTTAATATAATCGTTTGAGACGTTTGTCAATTATACCGAGATATAAATTCTTTGAATTAGAAATAATCTGGCGCAATAATGAGAAGTTGAAGAGGGCAGCACCATCTATGCTTGCCCTTCTTTCCCCTCGATGCACTTGGTCATCAACTGTACGAGTTACACATATCCCCATAACGTTGTTCCTCTACCCATATTTATTTCCTCTATGATGGTAGTAATGGTTGATAAAATACAAAGATGAAAATTTAGTATTTAATTTTTTAATTGAAAGGTTTGGTGAAACCACACATTAAACTTTCATGTTTAGAGTAACAGATATTTTTTACACAGTTATTATTAAATTAACATCAATTTTATAAGGCAGCATTAAATCTCCAAACTAAAACTCTTTACATAAAATCCTATAAGAAAAAAGACAGATAATATAATTACAGCATAATTCTTCAGTGATGAGTAAGAAGATTTTATTTGAATTCTGCATGTTATAAATTACTTGTGATATGACAGGTAATTGCAATAATTTTATATTATACATTGTTTTTAAATAGAATTCAATATGTTGTGAAATAGTTCAATATTTATTAACTATATCAGTGATTGTGATTTATACATAACATTTTAAAAATCAGACTGTACTTAACAGTAATTTTAAGGTACAATTATTGAGTTTATCTAATAATTACAATGTAGATCTTTTTTATTTATATTTAACTTTTATTTATCTTTACTTCCTTTTTGATATTATTTTGACATGTCTGTATTTTAAACATAAATAGTGAGTTTTGCTCTTATTAAATGTATTTTTATCAGTATTTTCATGAAAATAATAAATTCTAATTAGCAATACACAATTTTTCTTTAATGCTTGGAAGAAATGCTTCTTATAATTATTAGCATGATACATAGTGGGGTCCTTCATTCTAAAATATTAAAGATATATTTGTTGTCTTGAATGCCGTACTGTAATATAAATATTGTTTCGACAAATAGTTATAACAATTACAGTTTTGTTTCAGGAAAGCAGTCCATTGTACATAACCAAAGGTCATGTAATTCTTGTACCAACATCATTACAATATTATGGGTTTCTATGAATTTTTCTAATAAGAAAAAACAATTAGTTTTGTTTCAATTTCAAACCGAATTGAAAATAATATCTAAAATTATATTAGTAGTATTGAACAGATATAAACAAACTATATATCGATAGGTTTTAGTAGTTGTTTAGAATTTCTGTTCCTTTTTATAGTACAAACTTGATTTGATGTTAGTTTTTTGTGTAGTGGAAATTGTAGTTGTAAGTAGAGAAAAATCTTAGTTGCCAAATATTAATTAATTTTTTTTCTAATATTACTTTTTTTATTTTCAATTATCTGTGTTGCGATATATTTTGCAATTCTTTTATAATTTTCAGATGTTACATTTTTATTTTTAAAATTGTAAAACTTTTTTTACTTTTATAACCACTACTATAACAAAATGATTATAATTATATAGTAATATAAGGTAAATTTTAATAATATTTTATATTTGCTTCAGTACCAAAATATATAATTAGTATAATAAAATTATTTCCATAAGTGTAAAATACAAAATTGTAGAAAAAAAAGAAAGGAAGATTGTTGTAAATTTGTGACGTGTAAAGTTATTTAGAGAATATACAGACATCTATCAAATTTCTCTAAAATTTATAGCCGGAATCCTTATAGAATGAAAATCAAAATTAGATAAAAATGTACATTTTTCGGAATAAATCAAAATTAGATGGTATTAATCTTGCTTTGAATAAAAATGAATAAAAATTGAATAATGAAAACAAAAATATTGCAAAACTAAAATGAAATTTGAATTTCTAAATACAAAAGAGAAGCATTAAAATGTGAAATCTATGTAATACTTCCCTTTTTGCATTTTATGGAATGTTAGTGGTTCAACACAAATGGCTTCATCAAAGCTGATTATGAGGCATTCCACGTGAAATCGCACAGTCACAAAACATCAAGTTTTCATAATCACTTGAAATTTTTTTTATATGTTATACCAATGAAAAAAAGACCCGTATTTTTTTGTTTACGCCAAATGTCATTATTTTGTATTTTATTCTGCATACAAGTTTTCGAGAATTAGTGCATCCCTTAGTAGAAACCGTTTGTCTTTCCTTTATTATACAACATAAAGACTCCCAACTTGGATTATTTTAAAACTTAAAAGACGATCTTTTACCCTATAAATACTACGATAGGATTATTTAAAAAACAATTTGTATTTTAGAGAGTTGTTTCCTTTAATTGTAAGTTACTGCATTAACCCGATTGTTTAAAAATCTGGAAAAATTCTATTATATTCTTGAATGCATCTTCTATGTGCCATCTAAATTTCAAGATGGGATTTCAGTTATAAATGTATTTTAAGAATATTACAAGTGTTGCTGTTTGATTATGCGGAAGGATACTACATATGTACCTGCATTGTTAGGTGCCTCAAATCCGCTACAAGTGAAATCGAACAGTCACAAAACATCTAAAGTTAATTGTAAATTGCTCGAAGAATTTCTTATGTATTGTATGAATCAGTGGAGGAAACACGTATTTTTTGTTTATGTCAAATATCATTATTTTGTATTTTTTATTAAATTTCCAAGTGTTAGCGCTCTACGTAATATGAAAACGTTTGTTTCTCCATTTTCAGTTAATGTAAAAATGTTTTGGTTAAATCATCCTAAAGTTTAGACAATGATGTTTTACTTGATAAATATTGTGATATATCTAACAAAAAAAAACACAATTTTCGAGGGTTGTTTTTTCAATTGTAATTTTTAGCATTAACCCAGTGTTTAAAATTCTACAAAAATTCCACAGAATTCTCAAACACATGTGCTTTGTACACCTAAATTTTTAGAATGGAATTACTGTCATAAATGCATTTAACTACAGATGCTTTATGAGCGTGCGACGAAGAACCTGAGCCTAATAGGGGGGGGGGCAGCAAACATCCCATAAGATTTCACAGGAAATGATTCACCTGCTTCTTCAAAAATTGAATTTTTTGCATTTTAAGTTAGTTTAAAATCGTGGTTACGAGTTATTACAGTGTCTGCACTAGCATTGTACATTAATAAATTGAACTTATGAGTACTCGCATTGTAAAAACTCGACGACTATGTTTGGTAAGTGGTTATAAACTAACCAAAACGAATCCCATCTTGATATTTTGCACATTTATAGAGAAAGTATCAAGGAATACATACATATTTTTTTTTATTTTAAAACATCGGGTTAATGTTGAAAATTAATTTTATAAAATAAAACATCTTAGAAATCACAGTAGGGAACCATGAATTTAATTTTTGTGTACATGTATGAAAAGGTGCTTCTTAGCCCTTGCTTTATGCTGAAAAACAAGTCCCTGCTTTAAACAGAACGAGAAATATTTACACTTAAACAGGGCAGCGTGTACAAATTTTCAGAAACTTTGATGCTTTGTAATTACCATAATAATAGAGTTATCCAGATAGAAGAAGATATGTATCTCTTATTAAAAGAAGTTTCAGTAAAATCTAAGACATGAAGGTCAATTTTCTCCAAAAATTGTACGATTTCACATGGAATGTCTCTTATCCCATAGATAAGACAGTTCTTAATTTTTAATACATTTCTGGGGATCAGATGATGATGATTCATTGAAAAGAAGTTACACAAAAAGGTTTTAGTTGTTGAGTTGAGATGTTTTTTTGTTTTTTAACCAGAATGTCTTGATTGATCTAATGAAATCTGGTATGTTGCTACTTGGTCACTGATAGTGTAAAGGAAACTATATACAGTACCGAACAGATTAATTGAAACAACATTTAAATTTTACAAAACCTTCTTATTGTTAGTAATAAAAATTAAAAATCAAAATTCTGAAACTAATACTTAATGTGGCCTCCTGTGCCTTCTTTCAAACTACTGATACATTTTGGCATTGATAACACTAAGTTTTGACAGGTAGATAGCTTTCTTTGTCTTTGAACCATATTTGAATTATTGCCAAAATAGGCCTTTCTTTCATTCTGCAATCTAATCTGTGCAGACTTATTTTTCATATAGCTTACAAATTTTTATTAAGGTTTTCGTGCAAATCGTTCTCTGGCCAGTCCAAAACAGTTGAACTGTGATCTTTGAAGAATTTCATCATTTTTCCAGTCTTCATATAGAAGATGCTAAATCTTGTTTAACCCTTTGGGACCCAATTTTTTTCTTTGCCCTTTAGTAACTATTTTGAGCAATTTCTATTTATTGACCATGTTATTGCCCGTCTTTATTGTACTAAATCATAATTTTACCTAAAAAGCAGAAAAAATGGTGGGACATATACAACCCAGCAGGTATTTTCTCCAGGATCTATATCTGGATATGCAAAAAATTCTGTTATCTTGAAAAATTTATTATTTTCAAAGTACAAAAATATTATCACTTAAGATGTGTGATACAACATAAATCAGTGCTTGCAGTTGCAGTTCTCTGTTCTTTTTCCATTTGTGAACAGCAAGCACAGTGCCGTCTCTTTGAAACTTCAATTGGCATGTGCTTGTCGACATTTTTCATTAACTTGACCTTTTTTGATGGTCTACCCATACTTCTACGTTCTAGATTTGACTTTAATAATACTTTTTCCTCCTTATTATATCTTCTGACAATTCAGATAAAAAATCAAGTAAAGGTGTCTTCATCGTTATATATCACCCAACTATTTACTACCGAAATCATTAGCAGTTGGTAAAATTCCTTTTTCCACCACTTTCATGACTTTTGATCCATATCATACACTCTGCTCATCTGATCTGCAAGATCTACCCCTCCCATAATTTCATTGTATAAAGCAATTGCTGCAGGACAAGGGACAACTATTTTAGATCGAGTTTTTTCTTTTTGGTTTACATGTGTTACATCAGCACCATGACAGTTGCTCAACAAAATAACTTGTTTGATGTCTTGCCAATTAGTTGCTACAGTATTGCTCTGATTAGTCAAAAATTTGCATGATCCTCTGTTCATTTTTGTTTTTTTAGGAAATTTCTTAAGCATATCTTTTCGAGTGAGAATTGCTGGACCAACACCTGGATAGTGAACAAAACGGCATTTTCATTTCTTATCATTTCACATAGTTTTTACCACCCTTTCACCCAAAGTATCAGTAGTCTCAACCTCTTCTCTGCCACTATAAATGTTTGTATCATATGTGTAAACCATTTTGGCATCACACCTACACCATAGTAGCCTCTTTACACAGGTTTTAGTCCCATATACTGTTTCAAAGATTATCTTTTGAACTTCACCATACTCTCAACAATACTCTGCTTAGTATTCTCAGATCGGTATTTCATGAAGGTATGTTTGAAATATGATAGTAATTCTTCTACATAGTGTATTTTGCTGCAGTTTTTTGGTTTTTTAGGATTGTTGAAATATAACTTAGGTAGGAGGGACAAGCACCTATTTTTGGACAAAACAGAGCTAATAACTTTAATTTCCAAAGATGGATGCGAAGACCTAAGCTTAGGGACTTTGTTGTAATACCCTACCAAAGAACAACCTACCAATGTCATTATCTCACCAACATCAGTAAGCGCTTCAGATTTATTTTATTATGGTTATAAGTTTTTTTTGAGCTGATTTGTACAATCTGCAATAAAAGTGAAGAATCTACGAGAAAATAATTTGGAGAAAATTTCTAAAGGAGATGAAGAAGTTGCCTTGATCAATTCATCAATTACACATGGTATCTCAGGAGCAATAGTTAATCAAGGTTCATGATTTTCTGTGACTGATGACCATATAACAGTATGTCACTCTTTATTTTCGGCAACAATGACCTCTTCTTTCTCGGCTATATCTTCTTGACTGTTATCAGTGCTTTCATCATACTGGTACCATCCGAAGGCATATAAGACTTATCAGATGACTTATCACTGTTGTGGTAAGGATCCTCTTCTGAAAACAACTGAATGATGTGATCCTTCGTCATCTGTAGTAATTTCATCTAAATTTTTGGCAAAATAAAGTTCAGTCTCATTAATTTATTTTCTTGACTTGCCAAAAAATACCAATGGAATGTAAATAACCCGTTCAAACCACCCACTGGGACACAGATCTCGCATGTAAAAAAACATAACTAATTTTATTTGTAAAGGGCATCAGATATTCAAATTGGCAATAGTGTATATGAAAATACTAAATAACAAACATACTTTATTAATTCTTAGAAAATCACCAGTCTTTATTAAAAAACCAATGTTAAAACCATGAAAAACAGTAACCACGTGTTGACTTTAATGTGTTTACTTATAATGGAGCGTTATACTATTGCCAGCTGCAATTAAATAATGTAGACAAATGCTAAAAGAGACCAAGAAAACCCATTCAACACCTATGCAAAAGCAGTCGATGGAACATATACTGGGTGTCTCAGACCACTCGTCCACTCTTATTGAAATTAAGGGTTTGAGATTTTTTGATGAAAAGAACGGTTCTCTTACTAATTTTGACGCCCTCTTTCCAATGGTGTAAAAATCAAAAACCCCCGAGCTCCCTTTATAGGGGAGATGCGGGGCAATTTTAAATTTGTAAATGGAAACCCCTATATTTTATTGCAAATTTGGATTCTAAGCAGCAAAATACGTAGATTTGTTTGAAACATTTTTTTCGATTCGTAACAGATGGCGCTGTAAACGCAAAAAACAAATTTTGCGATTATCCCATGAAATACACTTCTGATCAAAAGATTAAAATAGACATATTGAATATTATCGAAATAATTATTAAATTGTGCTAAAATTGAGCTGCCAACTCACCCCCAAGGGTGAGTGGTGTGGGACAATTTTACATTTTACATATATCCCCACTTTCTACCCATTTTCTTAATTCCTAAAAGAAGCATGTTGAATGAAAAAATTTACTTTGCATTCTAAACTGTATATGTCAAACTGGAATTAAACATTTAAACGAACAATGGATTTATTTTTTCTTAATTTATTCCAGCCGAAACACAATTCTACAATAATGCAAATACTTTTATGGAAGGAGATGTTCAAGGTATTAGTTTTAATTGGGGCGGATGGGTGGTCTGAGACACCCAGTATATCCCATTATCCCACCATTGTCAGCAGGTCATCACTTTTCTCAGTAATACTGGTTGCTATTTCTTACAATTCATCATCCCAGAGATAGGACTTAGTTGACAAGGTTCATAAAAAAAAAGAAACATATATTGTGTCGTTTCAATTAATCTGTTCAGTACTGTAGTTTAAGCAGCCACTGTAGTTTACCATATGTCATCAAGTACAAGAAGAAAATCATGTTTGTAGTGAAAGTGGTGCAATAGACATATATAAAAAGTCTAGTGTGCCTAAAATTCGCTGAAGTAAATGTAGGTTACTTCTGATATGATTTCTGCCTATTTAATTATGTTGTTAGCTACACTGATGGTAACACTACCATGAGGTAGAGGTCAATCAGTATTGACCAAAAAACTTGGTCTGTCTTTCTCCACCCCACTGTAACCCCAGGCAGACTAGCCAAGAGATGAGTGTTTGAGGCTGTTTATTTACATGATGTCATCGAGTACAGAAACAAAAGAAATGTTAAGTTATAGCTTACTACATTTTTCTCTATACTGTGTATCTTATAATGTAATTAAACAACTAAAATTATACCAGAGTTCATCTATTTATTTTGAACCTGGCCAGTAAATTTAATCTTGATGTTCTCAAAAACAATGCATTTTAGGGAAAAAGTTATTATAGGGCAAAGTAGGTTTAATTTCTGTTGAAGAATGCGATACAAATATTACATTTTGTTTTTGAGACAATGTATGACCTTACTACAGGTCGTTGAATTTGGAAGATTTTGAAAAACCCAATTTTACTAGAAAATGATGTATTCTACAGGAAAAATACCAAATTTCAGATTCAACTTTGTCACCCTGCATCTTGGAAATGGTGGACTTTAGTATACAGTGTGTCCACATTTCAATGTTCACTATTGGGATCTCGCAAATTGTAAGAGATACGAAGTTGGTCAAATTAGAAGAAATTTGGCTATTTTGGAGATCAACTTATGCTTTTGTTTTTTCGAAAAAAGTTTATGGCTTACTAGATATTTGCTAAAAACGAAATTATCTTTCGCAGACCCAAAACATCACTAAAAATTGTTGTGCATTGTTTTGTAGATCAAAAAATGGGTCTTGATGCCTAAAGAAGCATAAAATGCAGTCAATGCGTTATTTTTAAAATCTTGTAGGAATAGATTTAACTGTATATCAATTAATTACACCTGAATATTTATTGGGGCTTCATCAGGTTTAAAATTAAAAGGCAAGTGTGCCAAAGTCACATCATCTTTAATTTGTTGAAAATCCTGAAATCGTTTAGAAAATTTGTTATATAAATTTATTATGGTGTGGTCTGTGGTATTTCATTCTTGTTTGCAAAGTAGGGAAATGTAATAACTGTTTCTGCCCCAGGTGTTTTGAAAGTAGACGTAATTTAGTCATAAAGGAAGCGAGATTGGTGTACATATCATACAGGTGTTTGGTTTACCGTCGTATATTCAAAAGAGGTTGGTAGAAGTCATGATTTGGAACTTATTTAACCTAATATACTATTATACAAAGTGTCGTGGTTTCTGAGAAATTGTCATTTTTCATAATTTCACCTAATTGGATGTATTTCCCCATTTAAATGTGAACACCACACTATTGGAAACTTTTAATTTGAAGGTAATGATAATTTTATAATCTTTAAATGTATATAAATAAGTGTTGGCCTTGCAGCTGTAGGTTCAACTCATTTAAAGAATCTAATAAATCAACCAAAAAATAGAAATCATTCAACCATTCTTTGTTTTTTAATTGGGAAAAATCATCAAGTTTGTTTTTAATCTTTAAGAAACAAATAATTTCATCTAATAGTTCATGAACTCTTTTTACAACTTTAGCAAGACTCAACAATCTCATGTTTGTATGATAAGGCACGTTGAAATGTTTGCACTCGGCCTCTTTTAAAAAAGATATAAATTGCTAGTGATTTAAGACATGTCCCTGAATAAAATTAACAATTTTTGTAACAACTGTAACAACATGATCAAATTTCAAAACCTCTTGCACAGCACTTGTTGGTGTATCATTCAATGCAAAATATATTTTTTGTTGGGGATTTATTTGTTTTACATGATCATTAATTCTTTTTAAAAGCCTGACATTTCTCCCCATAAGACTATTTTGTGCCAAGTGCTATTGCACATGTGCCATGCATTCCTGCCCTGCCAAGAGATCTTCGCTTGTACTTTTCAGCAGATATAAAGCAAAAGCAATTCTTCAGTAATTGCAAAAGTGTCATTTATGCCACATAGAAATATTGATAATTGGCTCATGTCAGTATTATCACATAACTCATTTAAAGCTAATGCACAAAATATCAAGCTTTCAGCTTTCGAGTTCAGCTAGTTAAATAAATTACAGGAAAGGTTATTAATTGGATGGACAAGACTTCTGGAAAAGTGAATATTTTCAAATATGCAATTTTTATCTGGACATAATAACTCGTCAGCTTCAACCATGCATTCTTTCACAAATACGCTGTCGACAAATGGTTTACATTTGTTTGCAATTTTATAAGCAATCAAGTAATATTTGTATTTTGTGTTATTTAAATTTTTATGTTAAAATGCTGCAAATGAAATTTAATAAAGAACAAATTAACACAATAGAAACATATTTGGGACCATCCATCAAAACTCAGATCGAGCACTGAAGTGGTTAAAGAAATTTATGTCCAATACAAATCTGTCAACTCGGAAAGAAATATCCAGTGTTACATGGAAGTATTTCATTAATAACATATGATATTAAAAAATTACAATTCAAAATGGTCAAGAAAGTGGTATCATTGTTCTTGGGGCCTGTATGAAAGACTAACACAGGATAGATGGAAACAAGTAGCGATAGAAATAATCGAATGATTTTGATAACTGAATTATTGGTATTTAAATTATACAATTATAAAAGTGACCTAACACTATGTGCCAATGCCGAAGTCGATGACATCATCTCTGCTCTTGTTTATAAATTTAGATTTACTAGTCATCAGGCATCACAGACTATTATTCGAATACTTGAACTTGAAAGAAAAGTAAAAACCGAATTAATTAAAAGTTAATTTTCATTCAAATAGTCCCATCGCTAGAAACAAATAATAACTTCTGATGAATCATAGGTGTATTTAATGCACTGGGATGGAAAATAAAAAATGCAATATATAAGCCATGAAGAAACCTGAGCAATATGTGAGCTACAACTTCTTCACATCCAAAAGGTGTAATACTATGGTTAGGAATTTCCAGTATTAGTCTGCAAGCTGACTGAATTTTTCTTACATCACTTGATTAAAGATGATTGCCATTCTCTATATAATTAATATGAAATAAAAGCAATCACTACTTTTTTCATAATGTATTTCTTGTTGTATTAAAAATATAACAATAACGATAATAAAAAAAAAATAACATTTACATCATATAAATAATAAAAATTATTTATCTCTATAAAAATTTGCCCTAAAATTAAAAAAAAAATAAATTACATTAGATAGGAATGTAGATAAAAAAATAATAAATAACAACATTGACCTTATTATACTGCACATACATAAAGGAAGAATTTTTGTAATATATTGCTTGATGCATATGTCTAAAAAGACATATAAAAGACTATTTTATATTAGTTATTTGGGTAACTAGCATGCAAAATAACAATCCAGTGCTCGAGAATGAAAAAAGTTTTTTGACAAGGTATTAGCTAAATCAAAAAAAAAAACATCATTCGAGAGCACTAAAGCTGTTTTGTGCACAAGTTCCACACAATGTTTTCTACAACTGTAGTTTTTAATAACAGAAAAATGATATAAAATTTTGGTAGTGTGTGCAAAATACTTTTTCACATATAAAAAAAAAGTAACTCGATGAGAAAATGACATGTTCAGGCACTGACATCAATGCATAAACATGAACTTTTTTTGACAGTTGTAGAAAAAACATATCTTGATGTACTAAAAAAGTACTCATTCTTGGTATGATCTACAAATCAAAACATTTTAAATGTAAAATTAGAAAATGTTTTAAAATTTTGCATATTACATAGTTTTATTCAGTTATCCACATTAAACATTCAAAATACTATGAGATTACTGTCAACTGTTCCTAAGTTGAGGTATAAATTGCCACTTGGTCTGAATTAAATAGAGGAAGCTTAGAGACAGTGATTACAGAATCCGATTAAGTAGAAAAAGTTACATATAAAATACAGTTTCTTATAAATATTGTTTTAATATTTACTCTGTTATTTTTAATACAGTAAGAAATTGTTCTTCTTTTTTATATACCACGATGCCCTAAAACTTCAATTATCTAAATAAGCTAATAGTATATAAAAGTGATATATATTCACCTGAAAGCATTTTAAACAAAATATTTAACATATTTAAATAATTTTACATATCTTACTAGCATTCTTATCAGCAAATTTACTGAAAGCCGCATAATGTTTTATTCAAATATAAAATAATAATGCCAGGCTTCAAACATATTTTGGCACACTAGCGCGCATTACTAAAAACATTATTTTATATAAAAGTTAACTGCTATCAAAAATTACAAGATCAATTTGCTTTCTATGCTACAGTACCAACAGTTTGCTTGTTACTGACATTTACCTGATGTTTTAATCACATTTGTTTGTTGAACAATTGTAAGCAATTCTGCTGATATAAATTTAAAAACAAAAGAAAAATAAATAGAAATATGAAATATTGAAATTAGAGTTGAACACAATCTACCGATATTTCCTAGATAAGTAAATAAATTGTTTAAAATGAACTGCTTACATTTTCATACATAGGTATTACTGCAACCAATTTTATAAAAATATTCCAAAGTATATTTTCCTATTTTATTTCACATACAGCAAAAAGTTTAACTCCATTAAAAACTAATTCATACTTATGTATGTAAATGTTGGTTAATAGTACATCCAAAGAATTCTCAATGAGAATTGGCAGTTTGTTGCATATAATGCTGATGGCATAATTATTATTTTTATTTTGAGTATCAAAATTAAATCTCGATGTTCTAGTGTATTTTATACCAAATAACCCGTATATAAAAAATGCAATAAGTTTTATCATTTGATACAATAATTTTTAACAGTTTAAAGTTTTTTGTTTCAAAGAGGGCACTTTAAAATTTATATTAAACATGTAATCCAATCTGCAAAAGGTATAACGGTAAAATGTAACAAACTTTCTTATCAAATCACCATATTAACAATATTGCTTATCAAATCCTTATCGTTAAGGCCATACTTTATTGAATATTTCCATGAAACTGTCATATATCATGAAAGTTATGGCAACATCCAAGCACACCCTACTCAAACGAGGAACGGTTCCTTTATAAAATGCCATGGGACCTTCATTTTTCCATATTTTTACAAAACAGTCTGCTGTGTTTTTATACTTATGTGCTTCAAGACCTTGCATCCTTGTTTTAACTACATCTATTGGGGTATTTCCGAAAACTGAAGCTGCACCTGAAGTTCAAGGGAAACAAGGGATAGTTTTAGTAAGTATTTCAGAAAATCGAGAAAGTCTTGATGATATTACCTGCAACTGCTCCAAATGCTCCTACAACTACTTTAGGTACATTTTTATTTGGATCTCCACCTCTATACATATCTTTAAGGGTTTCCATTACGAAAAATCTAATGGCTTGGTTGGAACCTTGCTTCATTATGGTTGCACTCAATCCCTTATATACACCACCAATACCTTAAAAAAAACCATTGTCTTACACATGCAAACCCCTTACAAATTAAATAATTCATTGCTCTAATTACCTTGTTCTTTGACAATCAGTGTGACACCATGAAGAAATCCTTTGAATTTTGGATTTGGACTTCTTTGGTCATTAATAAACTTAACTTTAACAGTTTCCATTGGTGTTACAGCAAGTATTGCTTCTGCTACTCCAGCACCTAAACCACACAATAATCGTCCACCAGGTGATAAATTTCCTTTTTCATCTTTCATTTTATTTTTAAATGCTTCAAATGCGCCAAATCTGAAAAAATATGTTTTGTATTCTATTGCCATTATGATTATTTAAGTAACAAGTTATGAAATTAAGATCTCTAAAAATCAATTTTATATTTCAATAAAAATTGTGACCACTGTATTACATTTTGAGGGTTTCATAACAAAGGGGGCATATATCTGCAATTTTTATTAAATCGAGTTTTTTTTCGAATGGTATGTTTTGACAGAAAAATTTTCTTAGAATTGGTCAGTCGTATTACAGTGATATACAGGGTGTTTTCAAAAGTATACCGGAAATTTTATCAGCACATTCTATGCACGAAAATGAAATGAAAACCTCTATAAAGTCTTTCCTAATGTGTTACATTAAAGAGTAACAGAAACAAGATTTTAAGTCCCTCACATTTAGGGTATCACTGATTAATAGCAAAAACTGGTAGGCTGTCACTGTTTTCCCTTATAATAGCAGGCTAAAACAAAAACTAAGGCTGTGTAATTTTAATAATTTCTTTTTCAGGATTCAGGAAATTACTCAAATCTGGCCATAGGAAACTACGACATGCCTAATTCTCTGTTTCTTTTCTATGGCCAAATTTAGGTAGAGGTTATCTGAATAAGATGCTGCCTTCTTTTTAAAGAAATTATGAAAATTGCACAGCAGACTTAGTGTTTTGTTTTAAGTGTATAAGGGAAAACAGCTTACCAGTGTTTGTTATTAATCAGTGATATCTTAAATATGAGGAACCTAAAATCTTGTTTCTTTTACTCTTTTATTTAACACATTAGGAAAAAACTTTTAGTTAAGAAGCTGGAGAACAAAATTTCTAAGTGATTTCTTCATCTAGCAAACATTAATCATTTGGTATATCTAATTAAAAGAACCTGTTTTGACAACCTCTGTCAACATGGAAGTGCCGTGTTATCACTTGGCAGCACTTCAAAATTGCAAAACAAATCGCATGTCAAAGTCATTTGCTCAGGTCTGTCTTTTGGTTATACATGTTCCTTTGGTTATAATATAATACAGAAAACAGTAAAAGCAAAGGTGGACATAGCTACATTAAGGCTGGGAGATACCCAATGACAATTCATAACAACCACCTTAAGAAATCTGCCGTACTTAATGTTTTTATACCTTCAAATGATGTAGTTCATGTTTACGTTATGTTTATGTATTATACTTCTTAAAAGCCATGCAAAGATCATTATTTACTGATAAATTGACATCTTTTGGGATTAGACTGTGTCATTGTTGAATTATAATATACACTCAACGTTTCACTCACTTTCATAAGGAGCTTCTTCAGGAGAATTCAACAATGACATGGTCTAACCCTGAAAGACGTCGATTTATCAATGACTTAAAAATTATGCAAGTGCACATCCAGCAGAACAAAACTATTGAATAAAGCTAGGCCTAAAAAACATTAGAAACAACTTCTGCCACCATGATATTACTGTGATATAAATTGGCAGCATTTCAAACTTGCGAAAAAAGCATGAGATGGTAAGTCATTTGCTAATGTCTTTTTCAATGCTATGTAAAGACTAAGAAATTTCCAAATTTAACAAAGATAATTCAAAATTCAGTATAGTATACACTGACTGTCTCCCTAAAGTGGTGTATAAATTCATCATTTTAATACATAATCGTACGATTGGTATCAAGGTATTACCAAATATGAAAAACCTAATTTTGATATCGGCAGCATTCGTAGGTCTACAATCTTTTTGTGGTGACAAGATGATTCTTTTAAATGGAACACCCAGTATTACGTTACTACATTTTTGGAAAATGCTCTTCTAGATGATTTAGAATATGTAAGCATTGATGGGGTGATTTCCAGAAACAAAAAATATAATCAAGAACACGTGTGAAGAATATTAAGCAATTGTTTTACAAAAATGCAGATTATGATAAACAACGAAATCTTAATGTCACTTTTGATATTTTCACAAACTATTGAGCATTATATTCTGAAAAACATAACATCGTAGCTGTAAAATAATTTCTATTATTCTAAAACTATTTATTACATTGTATTTCAATTATTTTGTTTCTATTATTGTACTATTTACTTGGCACTAATCTGAATATTCTCATGTTTTCTTATTTAAATAATTTGTTGTTTATTTACAATTCGATGTACAAAATATGGTAGTAACATAATAAATATGCGATTTTTAAATTCCTCTTCCATTTGTCTTTTGTTGACAGAAGGCCTCAGTTCAATTGAAAAAGGGTTACAAATTTTGGAAAACATAGACTCCAACAAGGAAATTTTGCATGAGAAGAAAAAATCCTTGATCCGTCCGACGACTTTGTTAGATTTTATGAAGCCTTCTATGTAAAAATAACTTTGTTTTACGTTTTTGCAATTCATAATAATATAATTTGTTGTATTATCTTAGATTTTATTACACATTTTTCTTCTAAATTATTGTTCTTTTTAGTCTCTGGTCCCAATTAAACATAATTTGTATGTATTTATATGCAAAATTGTACCCCAACTTACCTACGCGAATTCGATTTACATGGTTATCGCTCGGTCCCACCTATCACGTAAATGCAGAGTATTACTGTACCTAATTAATTATTTACTTATTATCATGTTTTTATTGAAATAATGTTTTAAAGTGATGCATGTTAGGCTGATGATTAATAATCCTCCTGCACAGCAGAATTTCAGTGACTTACATGTCTGCAAATGTTTTTTTTCAAATTCAAAGGATGATAATGAATAAAATAACACAAAGTAGAAAAATGAACAAAGGCTTGATAGAGCCTCATTTTTTTGCATATTTAAAACTACTTTAGTTTTTTTGTCAGTTATGCGAACATAAAAACAATAAATTAAAAGCAGATTGCTTGAGAGACTTGTTTTTTTTTTGCAATTTTGAAACATGACTATTTAATAACACAGCTGCAAACCAACTTAAACTTTGATATCTATCCATATGAATGATGATCAAATTGCTTGCCAAAAATTGCAGCTTCCTAACTATTTTGTGTATAGTATGTGCTGGTCAAGTTTCCTACATACTTTTGAAAACACCCTGTATAATTATATACCAAATTTCAAATAAATCGTTTTCGATTAGAAATCTAACTTTTTTTTAATTCCTGTAAAGTTGACAATTTGTTGATACACCTCTACGTTATGAAGCCCTTGATATGATGTATATTCTTACCTGACAGCACTTTTAGGTATTGATCCATAAAGAAGAACACTTAAGCCCCTATATAATCCAAAGAATCCATGATTTTTAACAGTCTTTTTACAACAGTCCCATATACCTGAATACTGCTTTTGGCCTCCTTTTTCATCTAATTGTAATTGTGTTTTAACATATTCTGTTGGAAATGTTATACAGATTTCTATTCCTCCAGTTATACCACCTGAAAGCATAATGACTTATTGAATATAGAATAACATAATTGATTAGTTTTACTTTTATGTAATAAATATTTGCCTAATTAAATTTTAAGCTGCGACCAAACAGAATTGATCTCCCTTTTTTTCTAATATTCTTATAGAATATTACACCCACTGCATACATTTTTATGAAATGTTCAAACGATCTATACTTTTAATAATCTTAGATTTATTTCATTATTTATTTTCAAGTGGGTTTTTAAAACATACCACACATGTTACTGACAATTCATACTTTAAAATTTTTTTATTTTTAAACTTCACTATTTTTATCCAGCTTCAAACTCTTTTCCAAGTAGTAACCATTTAGTACATTTTTAAATTATGTAAATTATTACAAAAAATATATATATTTTTGTGCAATCCGTTTGGTTTATTATTGTTATTTTGCAAATATAAACATTTGAGGACTTGATAAAAACAAAAGATAAAAATTGTTACTCAACAATCTATTGCATTATAATTATTATATAAATTATTATTTCTTTTTTGTATTACAGAACAGTATACAGATAATACTTGATGTTATATTTACGACATGTGTTGAGTTGCTCTGATTTTAACAGATCTTACATCTTTAGATTACACATGGTGTTGGCAAAATCCATGGATTTCTTTTATAGAGTAGCATGAGGTACCCATTGAGAATAACAATATTGATTGTCAGAACTGTTAATCAAGTATGATATTTTTAGGTTAACGCTAACATTATGTACGTCCCCGGATTGAGTTTACAAGAGGAAAAACCTTTTTATTATTGGTTTTAGGGCAAATTGTCATTCTTGATAAAGTTTTCTGCTTGTTTAAAAACCTTCAATAATGGTAATATAATTTTTAAATTATCAACACTAATGAAGAAAATGTAAAAAATGTATTATTTTAGAATAAAAAACGACTAAGTTCCAAATTTACTCAAAAATCAGATTACCATGTTGAACTACAGCTGCAAAAAAAGCTATCATAAGTATTCATAATTATTTGCATTTTTGCCAGGACACAATCACAAACATGACACGTGTTATATTGGTTGTAACAGAAGCTCCACAAAAAGTATTATTATATTGACCCTGGAGGGTATTTTAAATTACAAATTCATTGTATTAAAGAATATTATATTTCTATAAGCACTATCTTTGTATTGATAACGAGTTTTGCTACATACAAACTTTAACAGATGTACTTTGGTAGGCATAAAGGCAAAACTGATTTAAAATCAGTGATAATATGAATATGTAGGGACACTTTCTAAAAACTAGAAATACGCAAAACATTGACATTTCGGAAATAAATATTCGAGGTAAAAGGGTCCCACTTATACCTGTTAATTCGTTGAAGACATTCTCGAATGTTTTGCACCTTAAAATTTTCATAGAAAAAAGGTTTTACCATTTGTCAATTATTTTATTTCAAACGTACTTCTTTAGAAATATCTTAAAACACTTTTGTACATTATAAATAATTTTCGTAGAAGGTTTAAGAATTTTGTTTAGTGTCTAATCCTTAGTGTAGATAACACGTTATAAATTTTCCTAGAAGAATTTTGCTTTTGTCTAAATTCTTCTTAAACCGACCTACAGCAATATTTCCTTGAACAAAATTTCTGTTAACAGTTTTTAGAATATGATTTTCTTCGAAGACTCGAGAATTTTGCTCTTTGTTAAAACACAGGTAGAGATGTATAAAAGCTTAGTTATTTACAGGGACAACACAGTCACTCGCTAAGATTCATTTGATATCATTCCAGTTTGCATAAAATTTAACATAGTTCCTCGACAATTGTTAACCTGTTATAATCTTTAATAAATAACGTTTAGTTTTACTATTTATTATTATTAAACGAACTCGCATATTATTATAAAAAACCTAGCACCTCAGAACATCTTCAAATATAAGTAATATGACCAAAACCATAACATGATTGCTTATTAGCTAAGCCATTATACATTGCGAAAACTACTTATGGAATAAAATCAGTAATTTCAAAATGAATAATATTTTGAAAAATGCTAAAACACGTCAATTTTTATTTTATATTTCGATGTTTTTAAGGTGCTGTGCTTGTTTGTGACGTCATCCCCTTTCGAGCTATGATGTCACATGGAGTTTTTTTAAATAGAATGCTATATCTTTTTTTTAATTTTTGGGTAGTACAGTTCGTGCATTTTTAAAATATGAATATTAAGGATCTTTCAAGCAGTTTTTGGTTTCTGTGTAATCAAGGTCACTGCTCACAAGAAAACAGCACCTTAAAAACATTGAAATATAAAATTAAAATTGACGTGTTTTAGTGTTTTTCAAAAATATCATTCGTTTTGAAATTACTGATTTTTATTCCATAAGTAGTTTTCACACTGTATAAACACGACATGCAATCAAACATTAATGGTTGTGAAATTTCTGTCTATATTTTGTAACAGTCATTTCATCAATTTCTGTTACAAAATTGTTGTCCTTCACGCTTGAGGTGCGGGTTTATAAATTCCTGTAGTCCTATTCATTTATTAATCAATTTCAAGTTGAATATTTCCTTCTTACTTAATCTTACTTGTTGACAGTGAGACGCTGGGTATAATTTTCCTATTTTTAAATATATTTGCTGGAACGACCAACGACATTGTCGAGGACAGACAGAATGCAAAGTGGTTTTGTGCTGTGTTCTCGTAGTAGCCATCTTTGACGCGAGTTTCGGTGTTAGGCCTAAATCTTAGGGTAAGGATAACCTTTCTGATGCATAATTCGGTTTTTTTTGTACCATTAGTCTTTTGGAGGAGGCATTAATTAACCTGTCATTTGAGAGTTGGATCTCCGGGAAACATTGAAATAGGAGTTCTTCTGGTGGGATTTCTCAACCTTAAGACCTGACTGCTTGCTGATTTAATGAACTCTTGAGAAGAGGCGTATGAACATCCACCTGGTCAATTGCTTCCGAATTCTCCACGGTTTAATGAGTCCAGAATTGTGTTGTATAATTTTTTAAACGTAAATTTTTTGATATAATTTCGTTGGATCGAATAAGATAAATGAGCTGGGTTAATTAACTTGAAATTGAAGTTAACATAAAAAACCGCTTGGTTTATTTAATTTTTTTATCTACGACTCTTCAATAATATAGTCGTTAGACGCGTAACTATAGGGATATAATCATACTCATACAACACTAGTGTATTATGGATTTTATTCACTGGCGGTGTTTTGTTGGTTGCCTATTTATAGATATAAGAAAAATAGAAATTGTTATAATCTCAAACTATTTATTGTTAGAAAAAATATTGGACATCGTCTTCAGAGGATTCTTGTATTCCAGGTCTAAAACTCTCTTTGTGAAAATTGTTTACTTTCATTGACTTCTACATATTCAAGAATTTGGACATTGCCTTCCTCAGGGGAGTCCACCTCCAGATCTTCCTCAAAAGTGTTAGAATCATAGATAAAACGTCGTATTCGACTCGCACATAATGGGCATTATTCACTCAGAGTGTGTAAACTTGATTCTCTTGAATAATAGCCTACATTATGCGCTCGTTGAATAATATACTATTAAATAATGTAATTTTTGTTGGAAAACTCCTTAATTACATTTGTCATAATTAGGTTTGTCAATTATATAAAGGGAGCAATACTGATTTATTTTTCTTCGCTTGTTTTGATTAATTTTCAGGTGTTTGGAAAAGTCCAGTTGACCTCATCCTGATGTAAACTTGGTAAGTTAATTTGTTATAATATTATATTTCAGTGGTATTTCTTATAACTATAAATTTTTAAAAAGGTCGAGAGGTAAAGAATTTTACAATTCAATTCATTTTATGTGACTGGCTTGTTTGATAAATCTTTATTGTTAGAGAAATGTAAAATAAATTTTCTGAAATCTTAATTTTATACTTTTAAATTTAGCCTGTTATTAAATTAAAACTAATATAATCTAGGAGTAATATTTACTAGTAAGTTCACATTTGAAATGCATATAAATGATATAGTTGCAAAAAGCTATAAGAATCTTTACTTTCTCATAGAAAATACTACCAATTTTACAAACAGTAAACTTCTGTGCAATCTGTTCTACATTTACGTAAGGTCATCGCTTGAAAATGCAGTAATGATTTGGAGTCCTACCTCTTATACAGCCATAGACAAAATAGAAAGAGTTCAGAAAGTATTTGCAAGATGGCTTTACAAAAAAAAACACCGGAATCTACCCAAAATATCCTATTAAAACTTCTTATTTGAACCAATTGCAACTGATTGGGGAAAGCCATAACCGCAGTGTTATAACACTAGCAAAAAGAAGAGAGATAAATATGGGGTTGTTTGTTTACAAATTATTAAATAATCAGATTGATGCTCCCCAGTTACTGGAGATTATTAGAATCAAGGTACCGAATATGCGACTAAGACATACTCACAGGAATCTTTTGTTCTCCGTACCAACTTGTACTACGCCTTTTAATGTGGCTCTAATTACAGCAAATAAATTATTTGTGAATTATGATATTTATTCTGATACATGTAAAGCAATCTTAAAAAAATTATATCTGTGATAGTACATTCTAGAGCATGAATATTAAGTATATTCTTAGTTTAATTATTATTTATATTCATAGTTTAGTAACGATCCAAGTACATGTAAAGGGCTTATGCCATTTGTATTTTGGAGTAAATAAACCTATGTTATTATTACTATTATTATAAATTTTTTGGCGCTTAACTACATTTATAATTTTGTTTTTTTTTGTATTATGGTTCTTCAAATGAATAGAATATTGTAGAAAGTGAATTTCTGTGGTTTATTGTATGTATAATTGAGAAACTTCACCTAAGGCAACCCCTGAGCTAGCTGGTCTAGCACCTTTGTTCCTAGATTGCAAATTACATAATCCACTTTGTAACGCAAGGTTATGTTACAATTTGCTTTTCTTAGCTTTTTGCATAATTATAGTAATGTAACATCTGAACACATTTTTTGATTGAAAAATTAAAAGTGGTGTCAAGGTACAGGTAGTGAGATTTCTGCAGATACATATTTAGAGAATTTTGGACATTTTTGATCAATAATATTTCTGGGTGCAGTAAAAAGTATCAGGTTGGGCATTGTTGGGTACCCATTCCTTACATTTTAAATACTGCTCAAATTATACTACAAAATTATAGAGGGTGTCTCAACAAGGTTGGGCTAGCTGTTTATGTAACATTCTTCTCATCAAGACAAATAAAAAAGTTTCTATAAAACATGTTGCTAAAATGCTTCCTTAAAAGCTGAGTTTGGATTAAACAAATAAATTTCAATTATTTATGACAACTGAATAGTCATTTTTGAGTTTTTTCCAATCCAACAGTACCTGACTAAAATTTTCCTTTTGTTTTTCACATTCTGAACATACCTCCTCCTTGGAGGATTACATTACATTCTTGATTATGTGAATTTACATTAAATATTTATGTATTAATATTCTTTTTTTAAATAATGTTTACTGCAATAACTACATACATTTATTAAAAGGTTAGAGGTTGTATTATAGTAACAATCTATTAAATTTAAAAGATGCTTCAATAGATGTCTATTAAGAAACAAAAAAAAAGTAAAGATAGCCTTATGTAATTTTTATAGCTTAAGATAAAAATTGTTAATGGTTGCCATGGAAATGAGTAATATTTATATTCTAATCATTCATATATGCCCCTATAAATAAATATATTTCTAGCTTTAATTTTAATAACCGATTAATTCTGGATAATTGGAAAATGACCAACATTTACTCTTTTAAAACTAATGTAATCGAAACTGAAGAGTTTTTTGTTTCTAATAGTATTAGTACCTACTTCAAGTAACTACAATATTTTAGCAATTATTTTTGAAGCAATAAAAATAATTGCAATCTATTGTATGAAAAGCAAGAATCCTTAATAAATATTAATCAACATTATGGATGAGTCTAGTGAAAAGTTCTAAAATTAACTTTTACCTATTTTTAAGTCATAAACCTATCATATTAAATATTGTAAATGATTCATTTATTAGTTTAATTCTACAATTTTAAATATAGAATCAAATGGAAATTCTAAATATAACAAACTTTATTAAAGATACAGATCATTGCCACGGCATTTTAGAATTTGATAATAATGTAATAATAAAGTTACAAAAGTTCAAGTGCAAGTTCAAATCAATTTTTTTTATTTATCAGCAAAATCTTATGTTAGAATTTGGGTTCTTTCATAAAAAGAGAAATTCTTCATAGTTCTGTAAACTTACATTACATTGCTTTATAGATGTTTAATTTTAAATACTACTTTTTATGTTCGCGTTCTAGTTATTCATAACCATAAAGTTTCATTTTAATAGTCCTTTGTTGATATTTTAAATCCATTTAAAGTAATATTATACAAATGTAAATAAGTAAAATACAGACATTAAAATAATTCAACTAATTCAAAACGTTCTGAAATAATTGCATGACAAATTTCTTCTTTAATTTATTTATGCATTTCAGTAGTTTCTATAAAAGTAACAATAAATTATTGATATTACATCAAGAATGTCTTAAAAATAACTACCAGTTCAGTATGTTAATGTATGCAGCTGTTCTATTTTTTGTGCCTAAGTAATCAAAGTTGATGATATATAAATAACTCACTTTTTTCTACTGTAACGTTTTACAGAAACACTTTTTCATATGTACTGGCACATTGTAAAGGAAATTTGATATGGTAGATATGATTACTGTTGCATCTTTTATTTAACAGCAGTATCATGAAAATAACTTTTTTACAGTTTAAAATGAGGAAATATTAAAACACTATTTTTATAAATAGTAACATTAAGTTTTTTCAAGATCAAGGAAACTGAAAATAACCATCAACAATTCTTTTCTGTGGTGAATGAATTGTCTATATTTTCTGCTTGTAATTAATCTTATCATCTATTTTACCTGCAATGATGCCCTTGAGTCCAGTATTTCCTGCAGCTGGTGCTGCTGCCCCATTATCTAGCATCCATGGTCGTTTGAATGGAAAATTAAATGTTTTCGGTTTCGAGTTCATCTTACACTACTAAAAGGAATTTTACTACTTAATCTGAAAATAAGAAAACAATGTTGTAACTAATGAATATTTTTCCTTAATAATTCCTATTTGCTAATCTACTTCTGTTATGCTTTGAATTCTGATAAGAGGTTATCGACATTAAAGAAAAAAAAATGAGAATGGAGCAATTCTTATTTTTTATTTAGAAATGCATATTTGACGTTATTTGTTCACAGATAAGAGTATATGGTTTAAATTCAAATTTTCCTTAAAATAATATTATCTTACAGAAATTTTGTAGAAAAGAGCTGCAGACTTATTTAAATGAAGTAAATATGTTTCTAGTTTTTATAATCTCTGTAGAGCAATATTAACAAAATGAAAAAAATCTCTTTTCTGATATTTAAATTTTACAAATGTGGTTGCTTTAACTTTCCAGTCCTTCTTGTGAAGTTTGTAAGTAAAATTGCCCAAAAATTTCTGATAGGTCAGGTTTCAGGTATGTTAGGGTTTGTTTTATTGTTGGAGTGAATTTTTGATTTTCTTGTTGTACACCTAGGTAAGTTGAATTAAAATGTTATATCATTGCATTTATGGTTTTTGTGAAATTCTACCATTTCTATAAATATTTTATCAATAATAAAATAAATTCGGATTAACTGCTTAATTCAAGATTTTAGTTACTAATCTGTTTCAGTTAGATAAAAATTTTTTACGTGAGGATTAAAGGGATAGATGAATGAATGATTGAGGTAATAAATCTGTCAGCTTTCACAATTTGGATGTAATAAAGTATAAAACAGCTATTTTAGGGATTTTAATATAATTCTTGTTACATGAAACAAATGACTGTAATTAGTTACCATACCCTATACTGAAATATAAAAAAAATACATTACATACAATGTTGAACTTTCATTTTTAAGGTTACATTTTCTGATCCATACATAATATCACATTTTAATTTCAAATCTGAAGTATAGGTATCCTAGCAAACAGAAAATAGGAAACGGCTAATTTCTCACTGAGATTATGTAGATACTATTTTCATTTTCATAATTTACAGAAAATAACTATTTATTAATGAATGACTGTAAATGCAAAGTACAGATCTGTATCTAATAAAAAAACATTGTAGATCATACTATAGAAACTAGAAAATTGCTTTTAGTTGGAGATCGATATAGTTTAGATTAAATTCAGTAGAACTTTGAAAAATGCACATTACTTTTCTGATACATTTTATAATCCAATAGATTCTATGAAGTGTTATATAAGAAACCTCTTTTCTTCAAACCTGGATCATATTATTGAATTCTTTTCTACCTGTGCAATTCAATATAAGAAGATTAGGATGAACACTGCCTTTAGAAATCCAGAAATCTGTCTTCAAGATCAAGGTCTTTAATATCAAAATGGAAAAAAGTATCAAAAAGCTTTAAAGTGAACTTGCATCAAGAACTTTCTTCTATTTTCACCCCTTTTATACAACCTTCAGAAATTATACCTTGTCTAATAAATTTTCATAATAATTTTGCAGTTATCCATTATTTAATACTAAAAGTTATGGTTGTTGGTTTTTCAAAATCTGGGCATATTGAAAAAAAAATGAAACTTGTATGTTCACATTCTAAAAATGTAGATTTAATTTTCACTCAATGCCTGCTTAACTGTTTTACAATTTTGTACCATTATGTAATAGTGGTATACCTTTACACAAATGTTTACCATAATTTGCCCAACTGTGCAATATATTTTGACATGGTCAGAAATTGCCAGGTTTATAAATTCGGAATTTCCCAGATACAGATATCTGCTTACAGTATGGATATGAATATTCTTCACAGTAATTGGTTTGTCTAAGACAAATGAAAAATCCTCTCAAATCTTTTCGCAGACCAAGGGGTATTTAAAAATGTTTACCTACCTTCTCCTGAATCTCACTTCACTATAAAGCTTCTTAAAATAGTGTAACAACCACAAAAAATCAGATATCCATTTTGGCCTATTCAATCTTATCAAGTCCTTTATCTCCATAATAATTACAGTGAAAATGATTGAAAAGTATAGTAACAAGCATGAGGAAGATTCCAAGTGGTTGTGTGTATGACAAAAATCCAAGAGCAACTCTTGTTCCAATTAAACTGAATCAACATCTTGTACCACCAAAATGATAGTCTTTTAAGGGAAAAGTATCCGTGTGTATTTTAAGATACAATTAAATGTTGACAAAAGACTTTTTTCAGAGTGTAACAATACCATAAAATGATTTCAGTATTCAAAAAACTTGGTTGTAGAATTTAGATATTTTTCCATACAACTTCAAGGTACAATAAAGATTTACTTTATAGTTTAGTTTTGGTAAGAAAGAAGTAGGGAAAAGAAGATTTTATCTTTAATTATGGCAGATTCAATATTTTAATTTACTGTTGGTCAATTAGGAGTTAACTATGTACTTCAGATTTATTTTTTAAATAACATCATAACATTCAACATTTAAATTCCCAAGATATGTCTTTCTTACTTTACTAAAGAGATGAAGAGAAATTACAGTAAAAAGACAGCTTCAGATAAGCTAATGAGTTCTTCATTAACAGTAGAAAATAAGCTATTTAGGAAAAAACAATGGTGTTCAAGTTTTAAAACAAATGGGAATTAAATGTAAATAGATGAAGCATAAAGCATAATGTAAATTAAAAGTTAAGCAGCTTGACAATATACTCCAACAAACCTTTTTGTTTTGATGTTGATTATACTTTAATAATATTACAATGCTTATTGATGCTTATTATACGAAGGTGGCAGGTAAGCTTTTGTAATCTTTGTCATTTATTTTACGGGATGTATACTAAAATCTTATGAATTGTAGCTCATTCTAGGTATAATATTTCAATTTTAATAATAGAATAGTCTCAAATGTTAAGTAGGTAGTAGATTGAAAAAGTTAAAAAATCTAAAAGGTGTAGGATATTGGGATTTTTAAACAAGAATTACTTAAAGCAGGCAAATAACTTGAATAATAAAATTATTTAAAAATGGGGGGATATGAATACAATTCTCCAGGGATGCAAAATACAAAATTTACAGTTTCATTTAAAAAAAAAACTCAAGACTTTTTGAAATGAATTAATAACATCTGTTACAAGTATTAATTATTAATAATAATTACCTGATTAGTACTTTACTTCTTGCAATAACACAACTACAAGTTGATCAAATATTGTTTCTTATAACATTGTCAGGTACAAATTTGAATAATCACATAATATAAAGAATTTCACTTTCACATGCACTCAACGCACAATTTCAAAATGAACTGAAAACTAAAAAAAGATTTGAAGGTGAAAGACGTTTATAGTATTTCAACTAAGAAAGTCATTGAGAAGAAGACCTTGACAAGGTTAGTGTATTCTATGGTCTGATATATTCACTGTATGGTTCCACACTGATAACACATTACCAATATTAATGAGACTCGTTTAAAATTTTTATCAGTTACTGTTATATGAAACGTGTGTAATTATTGCATGAATGTTTTGACTTTTGATAAACAGTTAACAACTAAGCTCAACGATATTTAATTGCACTTCTTGTAAGATGTAATTAACGACAATACGGTGTTGGTTGTTAGAGCCTCATTAAGATTAGTTAACATGTCACGAGTAATGTGATACATAAATATTATCATTTATCACATTGTTAAACTGGATATTTGTATGAAAGGTAGAACATAATTTAAACATTAAATAAAGCCATAATATATTTATGGTAACTTATTATTTGCAAAATCAAGCAAATTTTCTTTCCAAGGAGTAATTGCCATAATTATCAATTACTAAGTATATAATTATTTTTTGAATATGGCTGCTAAATTGTTATCTTTTATCTTACAAACTCATAAAATGCTAAGTTAGTTAAAATTGAGAATATAAAGATTAATGGTTGCAAGTGATGCTACTAATGAATTAGACTGATATTTAATGGCTAGGACAAAATCAAATTTTCTGTCATTTTTCTTGATCTTAACCAATAGAATGAGTTTATTTTCGTACTTCAAATTTATTTATTTGCACGTCAAAACAAATGCAAACCTTAATTTACATTTTTAACCTAAAACAAAGCCTACTTAGATTAGCATAATAACACTATTTTTATTTAAAAATTCCAGTTTTCATAATCGACTTGCATAATCTACTCTACAAAAAGGTAAGAGTTTAATTGAATATTTAGAATAAAAACCGATAATTTGAATAGAAATTATGTTTTTAAACATGTTTACCAATTAAACGAGAAATTCAACGTGCGTAACCTCTAAAAGAAACAATCCTTGTAAATATTGAAATTATCATAAATTTAAATTACGTAAATTCTAGAACAGGTTGCGATGTTAAACAATTTGAAAAATTCAATGTTATGTAATACTACAAACTTGAAATGTGCATTATTTCCAGTTTTCTCAATACATTTAATCCAATCATTATCAATACCGCTATTCAAACCGATCACAAACATAATAGTCATTCAATTTTTCCAGTTCATTCACTAGGAGAACTTTCCAAAAATCTCAAAAAAATAAAAAGAATATAATAAATTATCATTTAACACCCCCTGCGATAAATAACATGATTTGCAATAAAGTAATACAACGCAGTCATTCAACATTTTATTGTACAATAGTAGTTTTCAATGAAATATTCGCAATTTAATTACAGCTAATTATGATATTTTAAGCGGTACTTACCTACACAAGGAAAATGAATTATTAACTCACCTAATTTATCAAACTTGGCTTAAAACATGAAATAAAACTAACCTATGAACTGTGACGTTAATACATCTGATTTGAGGATTTTACCACAACTAATGCCATTCTTATCTATCGCATGGCTGGTCTATATCTATTTCCTTTTATAGCTTCTCTGTAGATTGGGTTGCATAAATGAAGGGAGAACTCGTCCGAGAAGTTGCATAACCAGTAGGCGTAAAGCATTCTGTTCTCTGAAATTCTGTTTTTATTTACACAAATTATTAAACTTCAATTCTAGTTTTGTTTTTATGTATATTCTAATTTTTCTTTAAGTATATCTAATTATTTTCCAAATAAGGTAAATAAGATCTCTACAAAGAATTATGTAGGTAGGTAGTGAATGTGATCAATCAATAATATTTAAGTCAATTACGTAATATATATTTTACTCTGCTAAAACTACATAATAAAATTGTAAATCTTTCTCTTAATGGTTCCAAATAAAGTGTTCCATTACTTTAATCTGTAATTGTTCTGATTTGATTGGCTATTTTTTCTAATTCGGTTCATTTCATCTCGACTTACTTTTTCTTCTTAATTACAAGTTATTTTCATCAAGGATTCAATGGTTTTGTTTCCCCCTCATCCATTTCGTTAAGATAAATTACTTAATTTTCTACCTATTTTGATTTTCCACATGTTTTTCCTCCTGTTTTACGTTCTCATCCTTAGAATCTTTTTGTAGTTGGTTATTGGGTAATTCTTATTTCCATTGGCAGTTTTGTATTTGTATTATCGCTATTTGTGTTGTTTGTCCTTTTGTGTAGTAAATCCTTACATGCTTTGATTGCAAATACTTTCTCCAACGATTTAACTTTTATTTTATAAAATTCTTTCTTTTAGTCTTATTGACTCGCTTTAAGAAATACTCATGTATAAGTTTTAAATTAAATTTAACTTGTAGCATAGCAATGCCAACTGAATTTGCACTCGAAGGGAAAATAAAATAAGAATATCAAAGTAGAAAACAAAACGCCAGTTGACAAAGTCTGCATTTATTTATAATTTTTCTTACTGAAAACATATGATATTTAAAAGCGTTATAGTTATTTATTGATCAATTATTTAGTAATTAAGTACTTTTTAATTATTGTGAAGTGTTTACTTATCATTATTTTAATCCAACAGCTGATACATCACAACCTATCTTTTGTAATAACGTTGATAATTTTGTTTTTGTTTTATCAATTTCGCAACTAAATCTTAATTAATAAGATGAAAAGATTTTTATGTTATTTCGATTACATGCATTAAATCAAATAAATCTGTACTCAATTTTTTGACGTTCAGCAGCGTCCTTGATATGGTTTTCTATATTATTTATAAATTCTATACATATTCTCTCTCATCATATGTCAGTGAAATGTTCGCAATGATCACGCGCGATAATAAGATTGTTAAAGTTAATCACATACATAAGTCCGAAGAACAAATGGCAGAAAGTCCAAATAACTCAGATTTTGGAAGATGCTTGTATTAATAAGTTGCTGCAGAAAAGTAGGAGACCAAATGGAATTTTGGGAGCAATACTGATGGCCTTGGAAATCTTCCTCCCATATAAAACTGTTTGTGTAGATTACTTAATATGTTTTGTTATGTTATGAAACTTTATGATTTCAAATAGGACATTCTGTATATCCTTTCACATCTAAAATCTACATTGTAACAGTTATTTCTTGCCTGTTACACGGCTTAGTTCTGAAGTCTTGTATAAAATCTTATAGACGAAGATCATTCGTAGTTTACTGCTTTTTTGCTTTATTAATCCCTCACTAATCATTTTTCAAGGGTTAGTTTTTTGTGTATTAGAGCGAGACACCCAGTATAAATCTTTCCTAAAAATCTAATTCTTATTAGTTCGCATTACAATATTTCTATTTTTTTCATTGCTTTAACAAGAGCTCGATTTGATTTGAAAGAGATTAAGATTTCTCCACAATTGATATTAAAAATATTTTGCTTTATCAATTAAATTCTAACTAATTCAGGTTGTTTTTCTTATCATCTTTCTAGGTTACTGATAGATACCTTTTTTAAAGTCGATCCATAAATCTTTAATTTTTTTTATCATCTTAGGTTTTCATTTAATTATAATTTTTTGAACATTTAAAAATTATCTTGGATTTTTTTATTCAAGATGAATGTTGTTATCGGCGTTTATTGACAGGAATCCTTATTGCTTCTATGCATTTTTTCTTTGATGTTAGGGATAAGTCCCTGTTGTAAGGTCAGGTCTCTAACCATGTCATCACTTTCTCCACTTGGGAATTTCCTTCTCCGCTAATTAGTTGACTTTATTAGTGAGATTCACGGTTTATCATCCCTTTGCTGTCTTCTAGGGACTCTTCTGATTGATTAGCGATATGTTGTTCTTCCAGCTTTGTATTCCCATTTGATTTCCGATGGGGAGTTGATCGTTAGTCCGCGTCTATTAAATATGTATTGTTTTCTCAATTCGAGTTTGTAAAGGGGGGGGGGGGTTAACCCTGATGTGGCAGATTTAGTGCTGCGCGTCTTCAGTGCATCTCCGTGCTTGCTAGATTTTCCTGGGATTACTTTGCTGGACCATTCCTTTTATCATTTCTTTGCATTAAAGATTTTTTTTTCTAAAGGACGTCTCGTCAAATTTTGCAGGCTTTTAATTACGGAAGAATCCTGCTGCATCAAGGCAGTGCGGATTTCTCATTGTTTGCTGTATGTAGTCGTGGCCGGAGAGAAACCTTTTACCTACCGCGGTTAATTTAAGAGCTCGCTTTACTTAATTATTTTATACCAATTTTAACTGTATTAAACGTATTTCTTTAATAAATCCCTCACACGTCTTGATTTATATTTTGTTTAAACATTTCTTTTAAAGTTGAAGTGAATTCAAGTCATTCAATCTGATGTCGAATTGATTACTCGTAGCCTTGTAGTTTTTTTTCATTCTTGTTTTGAGACATTGAATTTGATGCGCTGTATTAAATAGGTAGGAAACCTTGTTAAGAATAATGTACACCTGGTTTCTTGTGTGAGTTAATTTTGTTTTGGTTTTTCTGCTACTTTCCGAGAAAATACAAGCTTGAGAATTTTCTTCAAGAATCAGCTTTGCGGTAAGTTTACATATAAATTTTTTTTTGGTGCGTTTTTTTACAGGTTCTTTTCCTGTTTTCTGTCTCCAGCAAATCCAGTTATATAATTTGCTTTGGCTTTTTAACTCTGTATATTATTCTTGAACTTATTAATATTAGCAAGAGTGTAAGTATAATTAAAATTTTATGTCGCTTCCAAAATTATTAAAAAAATGTTTTTTAATAAACTTTAAATGAGTTGTTGCTTTAACTTTTGTCATTTATTTATTTCGAATTTTTCTTATAATTTTGAAAATTTTGTGTAGTTTTCAACATATCGATTTAAATTATTGTTTGATTAATCTAATTTGGTAGATATACCGAGTGTCTCCGAATCTTTTTGATTTACATAGTAATTTTGTTGATTATTTCTTTTTATTGTTATGCCAACCAATTGACTTGTAAATTTTTCTGGGATACTTATCTGAGTATTATAGTATAATATATATTGATGTTTTTGTACATTTTCTGGTTTTTTTTGATATTTGTAATATTATTTAATATATTTCCTTTTGATACCATTGTGTTTTTTATTGTTTATATAACATCCTCATCTACGCTCAAGGCCACTACTGGATTTAGTTGGGCTAAGACCAAAATGGGTCTTTGCAGGGTAAGTATTGCAACGGAAGGTTTTAATTATTTCCTTCTGAGTCAATTTAGCCAAGTTTCTGTTAATTTCAAAGTCGTTTCACGTAAATATAATTCTCACAAAAATGCAAGTAGTCTACTTAATCTTATATCTTGCAATAATGTAATGTAAACTAATCCAGAACGTATTCATTACAACTGAATAGCAAGCTCCACCAGTTCAAACTAACTTGCGTGTCGACTGATGCTGAATTTTATTCCAATTGGATGGTCAATGGGCGCGTGGCGGTTAGACCGACTACTGTCGCACAAATTTCTAAAATACCATAAGAATGTTGATAATACTATTACTGTTTACTAGAGTCTGATTTGCATACAAAAACAAACCATATTTATCTTGCAAATTCATCGACGTTGGAAAATTACTTTTTATATAAAAAATTAATGAGTCGTGTCAGAATTTCTAAGAACGGCGTTAAAAATGCACAGACATGAAACTGCCAAATATTCATAATGGATTTGAAAACTTGTATAGAAATATTGAAAATAACTAATAATATCGTTAATATTAAACAACTGTATTTACTAAAATTAAATAGCGTACGGTATAGGAGGAGCACACGACACCATTGCACCTTCATAACAGGTAAACCGATGTAAAGGGCTTAAAAAACTTATTTAGTATAAAGTAACATATCAAACAAACTATTAGGAATGTGATACATTTTTTTGTGCCGTTGCACACAGTTTAAAAAATGTGTATATTACGCGTTTGTAAGTCGACAATCTTGAATTTCTTTGTTTTCTTTCAATATTTTTCGTTTTTGAATCTTATTAGTGACTTATTTTAATCTTAATTGTAATAATTTTATTAAATTTAGTTTTAAATGATCTACCAAATTATATAGCAAAAATCTACTTATTTTATCATTTCTAAATGTTTATCTCTTATTTACAACGTAGAAAAATGTTTTCCGGCTGCTGCATTAACAGTTTTCAAAATAATTGTTTGTTATAAACGAAGTCGTGTATACTTAACTCTTGATTGTGTAACTGTAGAGAAGTAAGTCATTTAAAACTGTTAAACATTAATGAATTTATCGAGAATTAAAAATATTCCAGTTGTTTATTTAATTAAAAAAGTGGTAGCTACTATTAAAATATAATATCTTAATTCTTTAATAAATTATAAACAAAATGAACGTACGAAAATAATAACAAAATCAAAAAAAACTCGGCCCCAGGTGCATCATCAAACAAACATCTTGAATGCGGTATAAAATCCCCGCCTCTTGTTATAATATACTACACTAAAACTTAATGGGTATTTTTAAATTTCTAAATGGATAATTTTAAAGTTCTTAAGATACATTCTTTGAGATATCTTTAAACGAAATTTTCAACTTCTGCTATTTATCACATAAAACTTGTAATAAGTATTTAAAGTGCTTATCGTATTTTATTATTCTTTAATTCTAAAAATGCTCAAGGTTAGACTTTATCGAAATTATTAATTTGAAACTATTTTGAATATCCTCAAGTACTAGATTATTGGAAGCAAACTTATGCAGCTCATATAAAATTAAATTTTCTACTTTTATTTTATTAAGAAATAAACCTCTTACAAGATATTATTGAGAAAAAACTCAGATGTCGTATTTAGAGTTTGCTTTGTAGAACAGAACTTAAAATCCATATATCTTGAGGTCAATATCGTAATATCCTTATGAATTTTATATCATCTTACCAACACTACCATCGATATTAATCAAATCAAGACAAAAAATATATCAGGCAGATGAAGCTTTCTGTTGTAAAACTAGAGAATTTACGCTATTTTAATTAATTTTAAAATCTTGCAATTTCTAGTAATATCTCGCTTTTTGGTTATTTATTCAGAGTTGAAAGAAATTAAGGTAAAAGAGCGAGTAAATAAAATGAAATGGTGCTTACTGCCTAGTCAAGTGTTCGAGTGTTGTATATAAGAATGCCTCGAAATCCATATGATAAGAAACAGATCATTATAGTGTAGAACCAACAGGATGCATTATCATTTTGGAGAAAACCAGAAGTAGATGGCCATTGGACCACAGATAGGAAAAGTTTGATGAACAACGGGTACTATGGGCACGGCGTTTTATCAAAATAGGCTAGTTACGTAACCAATGTGAGCTAGTTCACACACAACCAAGCATTTAAACGAACGAAGTTTAATTTATTCGTGACCGTACGGTGGATAAAGTTGTAATTCTTAAGTTGCGAATATTCTAGGCTGACTGTTTACTACACCGTGCCAGGATACGACCTTTCCGTCACCACCCAAGGCAGTGATATCCAGTCTGCGGGTCTCGATACACGTAAAATTGTCATGTTCTCGCCAAACAGTCTACCGTTTTTGCTCAAAACTTATCGCCACCATCTTCACGATTATGTCACGTTTCTTCATACTTCCCCTACGGGTTTAGAAGCAACTTTGAACAACGTGCGCAAGGATTTTCAGGACATGACTCCCTGCTTTATATATGGAAGGAACGCATTAGTGCGAATGAAGCAGTAAACTTTTTTAGATTTTTGTAGAGGGAGCCCATCGCAGGACGTGTACAGCATTTCGATCCACATTTACTTGATCGAAAGCCGCTTACGACACTAGCAGTTGCAACCATTACGATGTTGCTTATTGCGATTGCTCAAAGGCTCATATAGAGTGGTGAGACTTTTGAGCCTGAGAAAAGAAATGCTTCAGCATCGAAATGCCTAATCCGCCAAATGAATAGGACAGTGGAAATAGGAATTCAAGGAATTTACAGAAATTTGGACTAGAATTTAAGGTTCTGCAATAGTACTTAATAATAATATGCCGATGAGGTTTAAGAGGAATTTGAAAGATCTTTTCAAGAAGTATCAGCCGTTAAAGAAGACCAATTCCCTATAACTTGAGTTTATTCAAATTCTACCTTCAGGTATTTCCACAGCTGAACTGATCTTATCGTGGATAAATGCTCACCGTCCGCTACGAAGAATCGGTGGTTACCTTGACCTTCTTATCTTTTCCAGATGCAATCCAGGATGTTGTATTGGATATGAAGTGATTGGTCTTTATTTTGATAACATTAACATAATTTTATTTTGCCACCTGGAGTAGCTTGAATCTGAAGGCTGTCTGATAATTCATCAGTGTTTCTTTGTAAAACTACATGAAGGATACAGATCGTGCTTCAAGACTATTGGTAAATTTAAAAAATAACATCTTATTGAGTTGTGCGAGTGTTTATTAAGGAACATTATCAAGAAACCTAGACTTTCAGTAGAATAAAATACTTTAAATACTGATTATGCCTTTCGAATTAATATAGGGAGAACCTTAGCGTTCTGTTATATCTAAATACAAAACGCAAATAATGCTATAACTAGAAGATTTTCATAGTTGGAGCTGATGATTAAATAGTAAATTTGAAGTTTTAAGCTTGAAAGCTAGTCATCAGTCAAACTTAATTACGCAGGTACTCGTTAGTTTTAGATTATATTTAAGGATTTTGTTTATATTGCTTTTTGTAATCGTTTTGTGGGTGAATATGAACGAAAAAGTAACATACAGGATGTAAATGAATAACACCAAGAAACTGATAAAGACAAATTCCTGTTAACTAGACAAATATTTTCTTAAATAAAATCTAGGATCCATTTGTCTTGGTTGCGCAGTTATCGGTCTTCAAAGTTCCGTGCAGACATGTTACCTTTTTTTGGCCGAATCGATATTATTTGCCAATTTATCAAAAACTTTTGCTAAGGAAACTCTTACTTTCTTCTGATTATACAGGGTGTACTCTCTAGCTGAAATAAGTCAAAATGCAAATGTCTTTTTTTATTCAACCTATACAGCGCATCTACCATATATAATTGGAAGTAAGTTTAGAACACCGGGGAGGCAATTCTCTATAACTCTCATTGATAAAAATTTTTGATACTGTGATAAATAACGACAACACAACCAAGATTTAACATGTCTGCATGCTGTTATGCAGACCGACCGGACATCACACAGAACTATAAAGACTTCAAAAACAAAAGAATGATTTGTTTCTCCAATGGCATAACATACATTCAAAAGAGAGATATGACTTTTAAATAAAAAAAATAATATTGGCATTGCATTTTTTCAAAACCATTGAAAAAATAAGAAATTGACCGTTTTTAATATTCTTTTTTTACGAAATTGCAAACTGCCACAATTCCTGACAAGGAAACTGACATTGAAAGTAGGCTTTTGTTACACCTCCGTGATGTTTGAGGCTCAAAAGGTCCGCTCCCGTATTAGTAAGCAGCGTAGCCAAAGTTCGGTGAAAACAATACCCAGTATTAGTAAAAGGATTTGTCAGATAACTTGCGATTTTTTTGGGAATATCACCAAAAGTATTTACACCCGCACGTTGTACTGAACATTTTGCATTTTTATAATTGAGAAAAGATTGCTTAGTCTGGAAATTAATAGAACGAAGGGCTTTTTATTTTTTATAAAACTGTATCTAGTCTTTGAATCGGGAATCGTAACCAGTAGAAGTGTATCTTGTTCTTGAATATTGTCCACAGTCATTTTAGTAAGCTCATCCCGACGACAAGCTCCGGATACTTCCATTATTAAAACAACCTGTAATAAATTTTATTTGCATTGTAACAAATATACAAAGTGATTATAAAAGTTCCTGAGTCCAGTTGGCTATGGAATCTAATTTTGATGTGCCGCCTTGTTGATTTATTTCAATAACTAATACGTATTTGTTTTCTGTCATTTGTCAATAGCAAATGTGTCATTGACTTGCATTTCGCAATTTAGTTAATCTTGCTCTGAAATTTGTTATATTGTTCCATATTTTTTTCTCTCTAATTGCGCTTATTGTACGAAAAAGTCTTTTTCAAGACTAAAGTTGTTCTCGTGCTGTGTCTGCGTAATCACAGTAAGACTCTTACATACTGTAAACATTAAGAAATATTAATGAAATTTATTTTCAGCAGCGTTGTAAACAATGGTCTATACTGTTCAACAAGACACGTTTAACGTTATGTCTTATTACCGGAATAGTGTAGTCCAGGAGGGAAATTGGACATGTTCTATTCAAGCTTTCAAAGATAAATTTAGAATCCGATTTCCTGATGTTAATGGTCCGGATAACGCTTTAGTTGCACACATTGAAGATGTAGTTAGTCGGTTTGCTAGAGCAGGATCTGTTGAGAAGGGTAAATCTTCAGGAAGACTTTCTGTTAGTGCTGAAGTTGTCGAAGAAAATCCACAAATCTCACTTCGCAAAATTTCACTTCAAACGAATATTCCTTAAGTATATGTCAGAAAATTGTTAAAAAGCAACTGAAGTTATATCCTTACAAAATAACTACTGTGCAAGAACTTACACCACCAGATTATAGTAGTCGAAGGGAATATTGTACTGGTTTGAAAGCAATATGAACGAAGATTTACTGGATTTGTTTCTTTCTTTTGAATAGATAAATAATATTTTAAAACATTCTTGTTATTTTTTAATTATTGCTTTTTATGTTTTTAGCTACTGAATGGTTTTTATTCGTAATGTTTATGTGAGAGTGTGAATAAATTTTATTAATAAGTTGCAGACCATATTTTTTTTATTTTGTAAGTATTTTTCTTTATTCTTAGCTACTAACATCGAAAAGAATGTATTCTTTAACATTTTATTTTAGATTAGTTGCATTCCTTCACATTCATTCTTTAAAAAGAACAAGCTTAGGCAACTACCATAACAACGATGCAATGCGTGTAACGTGACAAACATTCTAATACATATCCTGTTTTCAAAAGGCGGTAAATGCAATCGCAAAATTAATCTCACAGCCCACTGAACTCAGGAACTTTTATAAACACTTTGTATACAGACATCAAAAGAAGTACTTACTTTCATCATTAAAAATCTTTTGCCAGGCGCTTTTGTCAAAAATGTATTTATTTGCTCTCGTGTAAACACTTGAGATTTTCTTGCTTTGAGGCCCACAGACTTGCGTTTTAAGAACAACTGCAACTTCGCGAACATGGAAATGTTTACATTATCTTGTAAAATTAACATACTTTTTAGCATGGAGTACATTTACTATAACCTTGATGGTTTTAAGTTTTTGGATTTCTCCACAAAATAAGTCAGAAGTACGCTTTCTGTATACTGTTTAACTTTTGTTTTTTCGCACCAAGCAAGGACAGTTCTGTTTTTTCTCATATCTTTCTTTTGATTTCTGAGGCAATAATTCTGACGAAATTGAGTTTACAATTGCTGCAGCGTCCGGCAGAGTACACGTAATCCCACCACTTTTACTGTCTTCTTCAAAATCCATTCTCTCAACGTAGATTTAGATTTCCCCACTTATATTACAATATACTATTTAAGTATACTAATTCATGCCCTGTATTTAAAGTAGAATCATTTTTTATTTATTTTTTTATACAGTTTCTAGTTACTCTTTCTTTAAGAAGATGTGAGCAACTGATATGAGTGAAAAGTTGTTGATGCTTAATCAACCACTATAAGAATGTTTACAGTTTTCTTTGATTATGCAAAAAGAAAAATCTATTTCCAGCAATCAAAATGTCATTTTAAATAAATTTTACAATTCATTGAAATTGTTACACAAGTAAAACTGGAACAGTTAACAATAAAAAACGAAAAGTACCTTTAATGATTTTAAAAAACTAAATACTGCTTTTCATACATCTGTTACAACTCCACCATTACGAATCTCGTTTTTATTGTTTGGGACTGTTTATAGGAGGTCAGCATGTGTTACAACGCAAACCTAGCTTTATACGTTATACAACACCCTCTGTGTAACAACAAGTTGTAAAAAGTCTTCAGAACAATGCGCCTTACTACCTTTTAAATCCTTATGTCGGTTAAATTACGCCTAATATTGTTGAACTTTTAGTATGTTTTTTAATTATTTTTTAAAATGGGTTATTTTACAGAAAAATTATACAAACAGATGATGCAATCTTTTAGAAAGCATTTTAAATCAGATTAGTTAGTCTTGTAGAGAGCGATCAAAAAGAAAGTCTATCGCAGTCGCCTTTGGAATAAAAAACATAGGAAGTAAATTAAAATTGATGTGCATTTGTTAACTGTTAATTTTTCTTAATGATGATTTTTGATATTTTGACGAATAGCAAACTAAACGGTTAACATGCCTGCACAAAACTTTCAAGGTCGATAATTCTGCAACTTAGAGACCTAAGACAAATTCGTTTGAAAAGCTACTTGTCTAGTCATCAGTAATTTATCAGTTTGTCGGTATTATTTATTTACACCCTGTATATCAACCAAGCAGCGGTATCACTTAGTTGATGCTATAGTCAAGTTGTTTGTATTTTTGGTCGCAGGTGCATACAAGCACGTTGCGCTTATCGATCCTACTTGACTGGACAATCCTACACATGTAGTTTTCGTAAGATAGTGACGTATGTAGTTCATGCGGACCAAATTTTCTATCAGTAGCTTGGCGGGTCTTGACGTTCTTCACTTGTGTATTCTCCACATACACGCATCTCTTAATTAACGTTGCACCAGCTGGTCCCACAAGGGAAACGCAAACAGTATCTCATTTATTACAGTATTTGACGCCTATGGCAGAATTTTCTAAGACTTCTTTATATGGTTAACAAGATAATAAGTAGTATATTTAGTGTCAGGTTTAATTTTCTTATTTGCCTTTGTGCAGCGTCTAGTCACCGCAATACTTCTGACAGAAAACTACCTCGATAATTTACAAACTTGTAAAGTTGCAACTCGTACTTAGGTACGTACAGTGTTTGGAATGTTATTAAATGTCTGGAAGTTCCGGGGAAAATGGTGGAAAGTCTAAACACTCGTAGTCAGTAAATAACTAACAAGAACACAGAAGAATTGTGGACCATCTCTGGCACTTCACTGATTATACAAGAAGCACATTTAGGATTCACAAGAATGTAAAGTTGCAAATCGAATTTAGGGACTTACAGACAAGAGTTTTCGTAATGTTACTAAATATCTAAATATTAAGAAAAGAACACCAAAGATTTTCGGCAAACGCTGGAATTTCACTCCAAACACTCATTAGTTCGAAATTACAGATTACATCATGTTATTTGAAATGTAAAAGAAGATTTGGATCGAAAATGTTCATAAACGTTGCTAAAGCAAATTGAGTGGAATAAATGCCTAATGTCTTAGGAGGCACAGAGTGCGGGACTCCAAGGTATGCGTGCCACAAAAGATCGTTTTTTTTAGTTTTTCCACTTTCAACCTTAAATGCGGCATCGTTTAAATAAAAAAGGTTAGTCTCGATTAAAGCTTCCGCTCCGGAGTTAGGAACCTTTAAAGCAGAAGTTTTTTAAAACTCTCGAAGTTAACCGAATCGAATAGGGTTTTCTGCGGAGCGCAGTGGAACCCCGATCTTAAAAGTCTTGTTGATCCGACCTTCCGAGTGGTTTCGGCGAAGATTCCAATATTGGGAGCTCGTTAGAAGGTTTTATCGGGCAAACTCGGGGTCTATTTTTTTATGCTCGAAAATTGGTTTACGCAAAGCCTGTCGTCCGTGTTTTTCATAGTTTCCGTACTAGGGGTCATCATATGTTCCTCCAGAACGTACCTCGGTTCTAACGCAGGTGAAAGACAATAACCAAAACACGAAACGGCGACGCCTCGACATATTTCGACAATCCCCGCCTTGACGCCCCTTACGGACGCTTATGTATTAAAAAATATCGTCATCACCTTTATTACCAGTACCAATTGATAATGAAAACAGTTTTCATTACCAATTACTGTTTAAAATATTCCCATTACCCATTACCATTACTTTTTAAAGTAATGCATTACTATTACTATTACTAGAAAAGTATTGCGATTAGTAATTGCATTACCGCGTAGCTCTAAGTACAACATTGTAGTACTAAATAATACAGTAAGTGGTGTCTTCAAAAAGTTTATTTAAATTTCTAACTGTTTAGATTGTTTTCTCCTGTGCTTTTTTAAAATTTTATTTAACTTATTCATTCCTTTTCTCCATTGTTGACTGGGTAGTTCATCTTTTTTTCTTTCTTTCTCCCAATTTCTTTTTTTTGGGGCTTTATTGCGAATATCAATTTCTATAACAAACTTTTCCGAGACAGAAGCTTCGTTACGTACCGCAAGATGTGAATATTACTATTTCATTAAGTGTTAATACGAGAAAAGGTAGAACAGCAACTTGCAGAAGGTCAGAGTGGTTTCAGAAGAGGACGCAGTACGCAAGACCATGTTTTTACAATAAAACAAATAATTGAAAAAATACGAACAAAAGATGCGGAAGTATACATGGCATTTCTCGATTTGGAAAAAGCCTTTGATAAACTATCACAGAAAGAAGTGTGGTTAAGCCTAAGCCAGCGAGGTATCAACACCAAACTGATAAATGGAATTAAAAGTTTATATACCAACAATAGATGCTATGTAAGGAGGAATAACATACAATCGCAAATGTTTGCAATAAATGATGGCTTAAGACAGGGCGGAGTTATGAGCCCCACTCTCTTTATCGTGGTTATGGATGACGTTATTAAAGCAGTAGAGAAAAACACTAGAAAGGTGCATATCGGTTATAATAAGCTAGAAGCAATAGGTCTTTCAGAATGCGCATTTGACGACGACTTAGTGATTTTTGCAACAACAAATACCGAATTACAACAAAATATTAAAATATGGGTAGAAGAGTCAGCCAACAGAAAGTTGAAAATAAACATAAACAAGACAAAAGTGATGATGCTAGAAAAGAAAAGATTAGACATAGAAGTAAATAACCAAAAACTGGAACAAGTAGACGCATACAAATATCTAGGCGTAGTAATAGAATGGGAAGGATATATGCCGAAGGAAGTCAACGAAGGAATTAATAAAGCATATCTACCATAGTTCAAACAAAGCGTTCATCGGGAAAAGAGAAATAAGTTAGAAGACAAAAATAACGGTATACAAAACTGTATTTAGACCGATTTTGACCTATGGAAGTGAGAGCTGGATATTAACAAACTCGATCAGAAGCAGAATAAACGCCATAGACATGAAGTACTTAAGAAATGTGAAGGGAATAACAAGACGAGACAGATAAGAAACAGTACAGTTAGAGAAGAATTACAAGTAGAACCTATCATCGATGTAATTGAAAGAAACCAACTGAAGTGGTTTGGACACATATACAAGATGAGTGATAACCAATAGGTGAAAAGCATTAGGAAGCGCAAGTGCAAAAAAGCAAGAGACGAGGAAGACCCAAGAAAACGTGGAATAACGAAGTTTAAGATATTTTGAAGAAAAAGAAAATGACTTGGACAGAAGCTAAAAAGAAGGTGAAGAATAAAAAGGAATGGATTAGACTTGTAGATAATGTGAAAAGTGACGTGTAAATCAACAACTATGTACACCTTACACCAATGTGGTAGAAAGGTTGTGATTATATATTATATAATTGTTAATAATTGATATTGCTTGTTAAGGAAGTACAAGTGCTTTGGACGCTCGAAAGTCTATCTGAAACTTTATTTAAATCTATATATTTTTGTAAATTTATGAAAATTTATAATCTAGAAACTAAATCTTGTGTAAAAATGGCTATACAACACTATGACTTCAGATATTTTGACTTTACGTCATTACAACTTTTTATTACTCTCTCGCCCACCTTAGCCGTCGTCTCGTCTGCCTCTTATCGAAGCCTATCACATTGAAGTATTGTTGTGTTCTTGAACAGGCCATAATACGATTTTGTGTTAATTTCTAAGAAATGTAACAAGTTGAAAACATATTGAGGTGTTACCTGGCGAGCTTTAGAATTTTGAATATGCCGGTACGTTTTAACTCCAGCAAAATAACAATCGAAATTCTAGTTAGTTTTGTATTGGGAAATATATATTGTAATGATTTGTATAATTAATCACTTACCACTAACAATATTTTTTGTATTGTTCTAGGAGTATAAAAGGGTATTGTTAATGGTAAACATTTAGTTATATAAACTGACACACATCTAATTGACGGCCCACGTTGGGCGTCGCACGTTTAGCACCAATTGAATGTGTGATAGTTCGTACGGAGTGACAATTAAATACGTGATGGTTCGTATAATCAAATACTTACTACCAAGAATATTTTTTTGTACAAAAAAATATTGTTGATGGTAGGTATTTAATTATACAAACCATCACAATATTATCAAAGAATTACATTTTTAAGAAAGAATGTATGATATAATTAGTCAAGAGTTGGAATCTAATTATTTGAAATTTGCAGTTATAACTAAAAATATTTAGATTCTACGAAAATGACTTAACAACAAACGAGCGTTGGCAACTAACTTTTGCGATTTTTTTACTGCATTCAAGTTTGTAGTTTAGGTCAGTATCGATTTTGATGTGCCCTTTTCTTTCTATAGAATGTTCTGTATTATTAAGCATGCATTGCCTCTTTTACGCTATTTTTTCTAGTATATCTGCATGTAACCGTGTAATTAAGTTTTCTACTTACGGTCTGTACTATTATTTCTATTTCTTATGCTTTAATTGAAAGATTACACTTTTTCCTCATTTCAGGTTATGTGAGTGAATGCACCTTTAATTTGTATTTCTAATAAATTTCGTGATATACTTGTTCAGCTAATTTACTAATTTGGGTGTTTTGGTAATCTACAACACAGACGAATTCTGTCATAAATTTTTTAGTTGCATGGCCGATGAGTTTGATAATATGATGGTCACTACATTTCCATCCCTTAAAGTGTTTTGGTATCAGATGGAAAATAATTCTATATTTGTCTTTCAAGATCTGTCTACTTGTTTAAGTTACTGACCGGAAGATAACATACGTTATAGCTTTATTGTCTAAATACAAAATATTTTATGACTATTAGATGAAAATTAATTGAATTAAGTATTTGACTTGTTAAAGACTTTCTTTGAATGTCTTTTCTAGATGGGTTTTTTTGTCTGCATTATCTATGTATTTTCTAATCTCTATTATAACTGTAGTTCTTTTGTATTTTGTGCACATCTTTTCTTGAAAAATTTGCGATTTTCTATTTACTGATATCTTTGTCGTGCTTTTTCTTTTAGTATATGATGACAGCATTTTGGAATCTCATCCTTATTTGATTCTGACTTCTTTCTTTTTCTTTTTTTTTAGTGCATTTAATTATTTAATTATTATTTAATTATCTTGTTAGTATTACTGTATCACACAAAATGTTTTCCAAGTCTTGATAAGACTCTACAAGCTCTTTATTTGATTTACCAACCTTGTTTGTTTAACAAATAACTGATAACCATATGAAGTAATTAGTGCGCCAGCTGCTTGAAATATCTTAAGTTGTGATTTTTGCATTTATTCCCAGGAGTTCTTGCGTCAACTGACTATCTAAGACTGAACATAGGAAGATCTAGAAAGCAGCCCGGAATCTATGGGATGTCGGTGTTGAATTTAAAGGTAATTCATAGGTATTATGTGTAGGAGACTCTTCATTATTTGTATTTTAGTCGCTTGATAAAAAATATTATAATGTTTATTTTATTTTATTTTATTACTATTATAGGAGACAAACGCAATGGGCTAATGATATCAGTAAAGTAATGAGATCCAGATGGAACAAGATACAGAGCAGATAGAAGAAGTAGAAAAACTTTAAAAAAGTCTGGTATGTTTGGTTCTGTTCTGAAAGTCTAAAGCTAAAACAGGTACGTAACGAAGAGTGGGCACCGCTTCGCCAAAAAATCGTGTGCTCACCTTGGTGCTCACCTGAAAATAGTATATCTTGCCTTTTGCTGCTCACCTATACTGCGTCCAATAATGGTCTTATTCAACAAGGACAGTCTAATTATGTACCAAAGTGTGAAGACTAGACTTCGTATGTAGCTAAGCTGACAGAAATAAAAATTCAAGAAAAAAAAGAGACCATTCAAATGGTAAACCAAAATGTAGTTGTTCAAGAACTGGGTGGAGATAGATCACAAATGATCAGTTTGTTTATATTTCATTTAAAGAATAAAATTGACACAAATATTTTAAACTCACGTACCTGTTAAATTTAGTTTCTTGTTAGAAAAACATGATAGTTCATTTACACATAAATTAAAAAATTAATAATTTTGATATACCTTTAGAACACGAGGAACTTAAATTACAGCAAGAAACTGGTGCCTTGTACTTTAAATATAAATATCTTAACGTAATTTAAAATCAAAGTGCTGTCTAAGTTACTAGCCAGAAAATGAATATTGGGGTAAAAGATAAAATTAGGAAAATTCTACAATTTTACAATTTTTTATTTTGGAATTCCAATAGAAAGAAGTAAATCGAACGTTTGAGCCCCAGTCTTTTATTCTCCCTCACACATTTCATCCACACCTTACAAAATACGCAGTGCATATTATTTTAGACGTTGTAAGAAATCATGTTATATATTGCTAAAAGCAGCAATATCCCTACTTATAAATTCTATAACTCAATAGAGCCAATTTCTTCTCTGTAAACAACCAGAAAAATATATTTCAAAGCGATAGTATATCATCTTGAAGAAGTAAATATCCGTTTTATTTCGACTGCCACAAGAGGCTCCAAAATCTCATAACAAAACCAATTTTCACCTGACAACTAGGTTAGGTAATGCTAATTGGGAAAGCAAGAGAGATACCTTCGTTCGCCAGGATTTCATTTTTTCTTTTGTCTTATACGAATTTCTGTTTAAATAAAATCTAAAGATTAAATTTTTTAAGGTTATTTCCATTTTATTATAGTCAGTGGATGGAAAAATTGGAAAAATTACGTAGGATCAAGGATCACCAAGCATTTCCTTTTTTTCCCAGCAAAAGTAAGCGCATGCGAAGCCGCAGGACCTGCGTGGGTTGCGGTGCTTGGCGCAGTTTAATACAACGCGCGGCGAGAATTGAACGAAGGCGATGAATTTTAAAATCGGTAAAATAAAAATCGCGATTTTGAGTGATTAGTGATTTTTTGTTCTTATAAATGGATGTAAATTTGAACTTTAAAGGTTTGTTATATGCCATTTTAAGTCTTTATCTATAGGAATAAAATAACAATGTGTTTATTTTTTGTTTAAATATTAGTCATCAAAAGTAACGCATAAAAATTAATTAATTATAACTGTTTTCAACTTAACTTGTGTTAAATAAAAATTGAACATAGGCGCAATTTTAAAAAGAGATACGCGAAAAGTTAGATATTTATGTAATAACATTTGTATGGGAACAGTTGTTGCGATAAGTCGAAAGAAAAACTTTTTTACAAGAGGCGACTTATAAAAATATTAAGCAAGTTGAATATCATTATTATTATCATCGTCATCATTAGCGTTTCCAAATGTTTTCCACTCATTTTGAAGGTTTATTTGAAAACTTTTGCTATCAATCCTTTCAATCTAAAAAATTAAGAATATTTAGTTACCTAGGCACATATTCACATCTTAATGTTTAATATGTAAGTAAATTGTAGGATCAAATACTAAATAAAAAGCTTTCAACAATCTCGATCGAAGACGGTTTCCCCATTGGGATTTCATAGCAGGATAAACACTTTTATAATAACTAGCACAAATCATCGAGATTTCCACAGCATGGCGGCATGACTATATAGAGAACTACTGGGAAGATCCCAGTGGGCTAACTCGTAAAGTTGTTATTTATATTTTATGATTAATCGATATTAAAACCATACATAACAAATTGTAAGAGAAGTTTTAGAAGTCGTTGGCGATGAATTTAGATAATTCTAATTAAATAATAAAACTCTTCAATGCCATTTTACTGAAAGCTCTTTAACTTTTTATAGTTTCCTCTTGTAACTATTTTAGTGTATACGTGTTCAACATAGTACGCGGATTTTTATTTAACCCTAATTGAATTAGCTACGAATTTCGCTAACTTGCTTCTTAACTCATTATTGATTTTCCATTTAATTTGATTTTTACTGATCGTAGTAGTCTTGGCTGCAGTTGTCACCTCTATTTTCTGGTTGTTAATCTCAATATTCCCCAGTATCATCTTCCCAATTTTGGAGTTTCAGTGTAATCTCGCTGTTACATAATAATTTGAGTAAAGCAATAATTTTCGTTTTAGTTTTTAATTAATAGATGTTTGGTAGAACATTTGTAATTTTATCTTGACACTATTCGATTATGAAATTTTTTTGTATATGCGGATCTATCCTAAATTAAATTTCGTGCTTGCAAATCTTTCTCTAGATTATGTTAAATTAACTTTTTAGTACTAACAGAGATCGAATCATTTCGGACATTTCAGGGTCAAACCAGTCTTATATACACTTCACATCCTTTATATCTAATTTTGTTTTAATTACTAGAAATAAATAGAAGTAACTTACAAATAAATTATTTACCTAATACCCTTTTATGTAGTTCAGACTATAGTTCTGTTCTGAAATGACCGAAAAAATTCCTATCTTGTATTATGAGTAACAAGCAATTAATATTTTACCTCAGGTTACGTTTCAGTGCAAAATAAAAATTAATAAAACACATGAACCATCCGAAGTTGCAGTGTACGCACGGATCAATTTCAATGCAGGTGTATTAATGAAATCGATGTTCTTTTAATTGAAAAAAAAAACAAATACGATTTATCAGTGATCCTGCCTGTTGTTAAAATTCAATCACGTACCAATTTTAAAATTTAATTTATGCAAGACTATTTTTTCTTTTTCGATACATTACCGCGAAACAACATGGTGGTTTCTCTATTAACTTTAATAAACGTTCTATAATGTAAGAGTTATTTGAGAATTATATTCTATTTCCTTAAGCAGGATGGCAATTAGAAATTCGTAATGGCATCCAAGCGTTATAGTTCATTAATTAAGGTGAATATAAAATGTAATAACTAATAACTCAGAATTGCTACTAAATTACACTTTTAGTTCTATTTGTAGTTAAAATACCTAAAGGTCGAAAGGTATATATGGCAATTCCATATGATTAAATTCCCGACTTTCCATTCTTAATTGTTCATATTATTCAGTCGTACAGTTTGGCGCAATTAAATTTTCTGGAAGATTGTTTGTTTTACAAAACGACAATAATGGTTTAAAATCTCTTTACCTCGTACAGTAAGGCATTATTTAAATTATAGTTTATTTATATTTATCTATTTTTTATATGAAAATCCTTATGTTAGAATATTTTAATTCTTTAAATTTTCTCAATTATTACAAGTTTTGAAAATGAAAAATTTTCATTTATACACTTCTTATGCAACAATGTCTCTGCAAAATATTGCCTACAAATAAGATAAAACCAACCAAAGTTTATATTACTATATCTTTATAAAAGAATATAATTAAAATATCAACAATTTTATGTTATTTTAGATATTTTTAGATTACCTGAATTCGACAGAAGATTTTAGTCTTCAAAGCAATTTACCAGTCCCATTAATGAAAATTCAGAACGATGCGGGTCTTAAATGTGAGCTCTGTGGGACTCCAAAAGTTATGTAGATCTTTCTTGACACGCACTTATTAATTTTTATGACTTTAGGAAAATTAAATTCTCTTAAGTAGCCAGCTACGCATAAACATAAAATTCACCAAAATTAGCAGAGTTAAAACACTTAAGAACGTGCAAAGTTTATTCCAAATGAATCTTCATTATACAAAAATATTAGACCAGAAAGTATGAGCCATATAATCTACTGATAACGTATATTATAACGTTTCAGGAAAATCTAGTATACAGAGTGGTTGAAATTTCTTTAGCCAGCTTTTTTCAAAACAACGCAGTACAATCCACAAGCTCTAGGAAAAACAGATAACTGAGAAACTGATTACTCTCTGCTTGCAGAAGGGTTTAGATCCGCGATTACCCTTTTGAGCTTCTAGTTTTAAATTCTACTAAAAGATCTTTTGCACTTGCGTATGAACCTCAAGCATTTCAGTAACCGATACAAAGTAAAATTTCTTACCACTAAACATTTGAAATTAAAGTCGATAGTTTATTGTTCTTCAAAGAGATTACTCTGCAAATCTGACAATAACTAATTGGCGCTAGTATATCTACTGCTTTAGGTAACTAGTTACTTATTTATGTTTTTAGATTTATTATAACTGATTGGAAGTTTTGAAGTCTGATTGCACACTGATCAATCCAAGTCATTGCATTCAAACAATGACACTCACTTATACAACATTTATACAGAGCTGTAAAACACAAGATGATAACTGCTGAAACGCACTGACGCAATTATGTCTGCAATGTGGCTAATCTCATAGTCTTATTTTTACTTGTCCAGTTTAAGTCTCTAAGTTGCAAGTGAGTATATCTTTAGCTTTAGATATGTAATTATATGAACGTATTCAATCGTATTTTTGAATTTTAATAAGAATCACAATATATAAAGAAAGTTGCTGTTTAAAAAATTCAAAGGAAAATATGACAATAAATATGAACTTTTCAAAGTATGGTGTCATCAAAATAAAATTAAGAAAGTTTCAGAAAACGTATTACTTGCTTACTTTTCCTACCAAGAAAAAAATAAGAAATCGTCGAATTCAAATATTCAATGTTAAAATCCATTCTGGCGTTTAAAGAAAATGTAGACATAAAATACCCAAAGCTGATTTTGCTTGTTAAACGGCAGGCAGTAGGCTACCAACCCAAAAAGTCGGCAACACTTACCAGAGAAAATATCAATGCATTTCTCTCAGAGGCGCCTCACGAAAAGTTCCTTCTGGCATCCAAAAACAGGAGTCGGACTATGTAAGAAATATGTAGCATTAAGATTTCCAAAAACTGAACGTCGACGTCTATTTGTGACTTACAGAGAAGGGAAATGCAGTGTTAAACCTGTAACAAAAAAATACCATATTAAAGTACCTTATATTATCGCAAAGTACCTCCAGTTACCCAATTCTGAAGCTTTCAGAGGATGCTTTTGATGAAGTTCTGCCACCTTGCTTGTACGTGACCGAGTCAATTCAACACAAAAAAGAGACCGCAGAAAAAATCATGACAGGCAAAAAAAACCTTGCAATTATAGAAACAGAAAAAGCCTGTGCAATTAGAGAAACAATTACTTTCACTTCTGATATATTGCCTTCGACTTCTGGACTAGCTATTCAAAATGCAAATAATTGTATTTCAAATAAATAAGGTATTATGGTCCAAAAATAAATTTCATTTACCACATCTTATTTTCTAAAATGTTTTTTCTTATATTTTAGAAGAGGGAGAAAAAATAACTTTGTTTCCCGGCGGGAGATAAAGTAATTTTGTCTCCCGGTAAGATACAATTGTCAACTTCCGACCACAAAGTGAGGGTCGAAAAGCCTACTTTCTAATAAGCTTGATGAAAAAATCATTTATAATGAAACTGAATAAATCGAATGGCACCATCCTTTATTATCAATATTTTATTACATAATTTCCATTTTATAAGAAAAGAAACTTGTATACTTTTACATTGTTTTCATTTTAAAACATACGAATTTTATTCAAGTTTTCATTTTTTAAATTACTTTTTTTTTATTTTACTCTAAGCATAAAACAAACAAATTCAATTACATATGTTTCTCTCTTCCTCGTTATTAAACAAAAAATTCCTAGATACCTAATTTCCTCTGTCAACTTTTCCTTTAAACGATCTAAATTTCAATCTACATAATACATACTTATTAACTTTTCTGACAAATTGAAATAGTTAACTAATATTCTAAGGTAAATATAATTCTTTGAACAATTTAAACATTAGAACTTTGTAATATTACAAACATGATAATAATTACATTATAAGTTTGGTGGCTTTATTGTATTTCCATTATATAATATTTAGTAATAAATATCATTACAATACACTTCTACAGTCGGTATATTATTAATTATCAATACTTTGGGTTTTTCTCAAATAGGATTTCCAAACAAATTTCCATTTGGTAAAATTTTCATTTATAATCAGGGATAATATCTTTAATAGTCTTATCAGATTATAAATAAAACTCTAACTCGTAGAACTGTTTAAAAAATTGTATGTTTCGTGAAAATCTGCGGTACTTCAAAAATACGCCAATGTATTGGTATATTACTGTTGACCACAGCCCAAATAAACAATGCAATCAATATGGAAAGAAAATTAAATGTCAAATTTGACAATTCCCATAAAAATCATACAGGATGAGGAAAAACTAGCGTATTATCTCACTACTAAGTATGGGTCCATTCTTTAATAATCGATAGAATAAAAAGTAAAGAAACCATTTATTTGATTGTTGCTATGAAACATGGTTTGTGACTAAAATTATTAGAAAACAGATACATGGAGCTTTTTTGCAACGTTGTACTATCCAGCTTTAACAACTTTTTGGTATTTTTTACAAAAAAAAACTGGTAGGTAGTTCAAATATAAACTGAATATTTTAATGGTAGTATAATCCAAAAAGTGATTTTGAATTTCAGAAATGCAAATTGTGCAAGTATTTCCACTACAAATTGATAAAATTTAACTGTAATTGACATAAATTAGAACTTAAGCTGAAAAATCCAAAAATTTGCCATTAGTATGCAAAAACTTGTAATGTACCACAGATATAATGCGGCATTCTTTCTCACCCTATATAGCTGTCCTGTCAAAACAAAACTGTTTATTGTGATTCTTGACTGTAGTTTATTTGTTTATTAAATTCTTCGGCGTTTATCGCAGCCAAATCTTGAATGTAAATACAAATACGTAATAAATGTACTGGAACTAATAATTTCTGTTGTATTATTACTTATTATAATAAAAAACATTTAATATAAAGAATAAAGAACAATCAATTTAATATTTATTCGAAATATAGTCTGGTCGAATATATGTACGTCTACGTTCGAATCATTATCGTACATATGTATCTCTTCATTTTCACTCAAAAACTTTTTGTCTTGGGAAATCTTTTACTCGAGCCAATGTGGCAGTTATAATCTGAGAATTATCCGAGACTGATCTTTTTTTGTTTGATTATAAATGCCATATTGGTGCTCTTAAAACATTTCCAGACAAATGCCCTTTTCGTGAAAATCTGCTATGTATCTAATAATAATCTTTTGTATGGGTGTATTACTAGTAAAAATAAATTATACAGCCTGAAATACTTTTACGGTCCCTCCCATTGTTTCTAAATATGTTAATATCCTCTTAGCAAATTCTCAAACCTTCTAATTGGGTTAATCAAGATATTGGCTCACCCAAGGCAATATACTGCTATATCAGGTCGGGTTGTTAATGATATGTTAATAAATTAAATTTCCAACAATTTGATAATGATAATAAACTTCTATTATTTCTTCATTTGCTTCAATTAGAAGTTTTAATTTCATTACATTTGGCCATATTAAAGTTTTACACAATATTTCATCATTATGTAGTAGGTTAATAAAGGTACTTCCTTAAGTTTCTCATGTTCCTAGAACGAAACCGGTAGAAAAATTAAATAAAAATCAAAAACTTAAGGAAGTATCTTTATTAACCTACTCAATACATACCTTAAGCTATGGATCTTCAATTCCATCATTATATCCAGCTAAATCTTCTTGTACCCTAAAGGTTGTTTATTTCACTAAAATATTTTTCATCAAATTCTCTAATTGAATCAACTGCATCTTAATATCCTTACCAATCAACAAAATATAATCAATAAACAAAACACAACCATTAGTGAAACTTCTATAAAATATAAACAAAAATCGTTTTTGGATCTAACAAAATTATTTTTGATTATTAGTTTTTCAGTGGGAATAATGCTGTTTTTAGTTTTGTTCCAAACCTTCTGGTACTTATTCTAATTATTACCGATAATATACGACCTACACGCATAAATGTTATTTTGTATTGTTTTCGATATTCTTTTACCCGAAACTTGCTTTCCTTATTTTACTATTCTTAGTCTTGAACATTCATCTTGTGTCAATTGCCTTTGAATTTACTGGAAAGACTGCAGTCTCAGTGCGCTTCTAGTTAATTCTTTTGCTGTTGCATCTTGATATTTTCTCTCAGAATTCACCTTTTTTATATACAATGCATCTCCTTGTAAGTGATTATAGTTAGATAACTTTTTTTTGTATGAAAGATATCTCTTGACCTTTTGGGCATATATTCTTGTTTATAGCAGCTATTAAAAACTGTAACATTAATCTGCTAGAATTATATTGCGCAGCTGCGACTATTTTGGAATTAAAAAAAAACATAACGGTCTCTTAGGGCAGATCTGATAGCAAAATCGTTTCGCAGCTATGTCCAAAATGACCAGTTTGTTGTATACAATATTTTTTTTATTTACCTTGATTAGGCTTCGACTCGATACTTTTAAACTCACTCTTAATATTATGTAAACAAACAAAGCATTTTAGTATAATTATGTTGTTATTGTACAAGACCCAGAGTTAGACTGTTCAATTTGGACTTGGAGCCTGTGTATATTGGTTCCTACATTATATTTCTTTCTGATTTTGGCCCTACTTGGCCTCCACATTGGTTTGACCCTAAAGTCTATAAATTCCTAGTCCCTGACTCTGATAAGATCTTCCTTAACAAGTCCTCAGGTAATTGTTACGCATTTCTCAGTATCTATTCATAACGGATCGCTTTTCTTAACTCTGCATCATGTTTATTTATTCTGTTACACAGATCTTTCGTATTTAGGGATCCGGTATCGTACACTTTCATCTAGTTATGTTAGTCACAAGTAGAGTGCCTCAATGATGATGATGTCAGTTGGACAGATAATTGTCAATTGAGATAATTGGTTTTTCTTATTTAGAATCTTGTGCCTTAACCACCAATTGTAAATTGCAGTTTTGTAGATACCCTTTCTATCCTCCAATAAGGTAAAATAAAAGAAATAAAATTTGGAACTACTACCGTAAAATAGGCTGCAGTTGACTACCGGCGCAAAGTGGACCAAAAAGTTGGAAAATGTGTCAAGACTTCATAGTTTTTGCGTTTACTATTATTAGTTAATGTTATACATAAAACGTGTGTAAGATTGATCAAATATAATAAACTTAAAGCATTTTCCAACCTTTTAGTCAGCTTCGTCCTAGTGGTTTAAAGTATTTACTATCAATAATAGTTCTCAAGGTCCCGAACATTACAGTACCTAATTTTAAAAGTTAAAAAACCGCCAAAAATCTTCTTTTCTTTGATTTTGGTTTATTAGTTGACTTGGATTTTTAGATAGAATTCGTAAAAGGTAGAGTAAAAACAGCGAGAATTGCGATTTACGATTTTAGAAAAATATTTTGTTTTATTACAGTTGTAATTTATGGTAATATGGGCAATCACGTTAGACATGAACACTACAAAAATTGCAGTAGCAATAATATAATAGTTATAAGAGAAAGATTGCGCCTGCGGACAAAGTTTGTTCGTCCAAGGGCCTGTTTTTTGGCCTGAGGTAACTAAACGTCTTACGCGCAGCTGAATCTAAAACTCTTGGAATTGCTTTTTAAGAATACGTAGAAAATTATTAAGTGGTGCGTGGCTTAAACTTTATCTTTCGGATCTCTAGATAAAGGTCGTTTTTCATCAATCAAGGGCTTTTTGTCAGTTTTACAGTCTGCCGGCGTAAAGGTGAACTTTCGGCTCTAATAACTAAGCTGTACACGAGCATTTACAATACAGTTGTGCATATATAGAATTTGGAACAAACATTAAAATTTATCATTGCGTTGAAAACCATAAATAACCTTAATTTTATGCTCATGTTAAGTTTCTTAGCAAATCTATTTCCTAAAAGAGTGCAGAAATACGATATATATTTTACTACCTTGCCAGGGCAGTAAAGCAATACCATACTATCTTCTTTTTTATTTTGCTTTTATTTGTTTTCGTATCTTTACTCTCCTATGACAATTATCTGTCAAATTGGCATCATTATCAAGACACTCTAGTCAGAAGTAAAAGTTTAAGGGTGTGAGATCCTCTGGGAGTGGTGGGCATCTAATAGAATGAAGAAGCAGCTAACTTCAAGTCCTAACTCTGATGGAACAAATATCTGTTTGTACATTCGGTAATTGTTCGATATAGCTACCTCTAAGAAAACGTCGTTTTGAGAGCAAGTTTCTAGTATTAGCAGGTAGAGAATTATTCACAGAACATAATTAGGTGGCCGGAGGTAAAGAAAATTAATCCAATCTTGGTGAAACCAACAAAAACCAAACACGATTTTTAAGCACATCTGAGATTATGTTGCACGATAGAAACAATGAAGTTGGCAACTAAATCAGCTGCTACATACACTACCAACCCCTTACTACAACATGACCCGAGTGTAAATGTTATAGGCGGCTTCCACTCCAATCTTGCAGAAGGGCGGGGGGCAAAACGAGTGGGCGGTTAGGTTAGAAGCAATTAAACATTCGTTTTTTAATAAATTCTACCCCAATCTTGCAGGGTGGCCGTAGCGACAGGGTAGTTAGGTTAGAAGCAATTAAACATTCATATTTTAATGAATTCCACCCCAACCTTCTGGGGGGGGGGGCGAATTAAATACATGAATTCATTAATGCTTGCGCAGGGTCAATGTCCTCTAGTTGATTTAGGGAAATTGGGTTGTGGTATTGTCGGTTGGTTCATTGTCGGGGAGTAGTAGGAACGTAGCCGCGATATTATGGTGTCATGGCAGTCGGTGTACTTGTGAAGTGCTAAAATCGTCGTTTTTTTAAAAAAATCTTCTAAGTGTTTGGCGTCGGAGAGGCCTTCCGCAGGTGTCTTTTCATTCTGTGAATGAATATACATGCATTGGTAAGGTTGAATTTTTACTGTAGAAGTTAAATCCTAGGGGTAGCTATATCGAACTGTTACCATAGTAATGATACAGAAGATGTGATTAATGGACATCTTGAGTTAATATTTCAGATTTAGAGTTTTTAGATATCGCTGGACAAAATAATAAGTTTTTCTAAAAGTTAGAGAATTTTTTCAACGTAGCAACCATCAATGTAAATTTATCAGATTAACATTGTACTTTTTGATAGTTATTGTGAAGAAGATCATGCGTATGTCCAACAGACAAAGTTTGCATCTCCTTTACAGAAAAAGCTAAGTAAATACGCAGGCAATAGGGAATGTAGGTTTCGTAATACCGGTAATTAAGTAATCTTTTTTGACATATCTTCCTTTTCTAAATTTTCTTTCTTGGATGCAGTTTCTTCATCTTGATCTTCTTGTTGAGATTCTTCTTGCTTCACAAATTACTCTAGTTGCTATATGAATATTGTATGACTAAATGTTCATCAAATTTTACTACTACGTACTAATGAAAAATGGTGTACGAATTGTTCTTGCATGGTGTATTTTGACTAAACTTTAATGTCAATTGTTTTTTCTCAGGAACATCTCATAAAATAGGCTTTTTTTCTTATACATGCTTTTAAAAATTTTACCAGTTTTCTTCCTGTCTTTGAATGCTAAATATAAACACTGTAAAATTATAGATTTTGCTCTTAACCTTCTGTATCATTCTTTACATTTCCTTTGCATAACATTGCTTTCACTCGGATGAGCGAATTTGAAAAGTTATTACCTGTAAGTTGCGGTAGTGGTAGATTTATTTTTTCGGTCTAATGTAAAATATTAAATAGTCATTTTTAATCAATTTTATAACTGCTACATTTTCAATAATTATGATTAATATTGAGAAAGTTACGTAACGTAAAACAAACGTATCGATATACCTATAGTATTTGAACGAAAATGTTTGTTATTGTGAACATAACCTCCTAATATTTATTAAAACTCTTATTTTGGTAAGAATATCAATAATAAACATCTGGGAATTCAAAACATAACCACAACGAACTCCGTTTTGTTCTTTTGGCGGCCATTTTGACCATGTTCCCGAAGAGATATCAAAAAACGAAGATTTAGTTTTTGATGTGGAATCCAAATCTAAAGTTAAAATTTCAAAATTTATGCAAACGCGGGCAGACAGACAGATAGACAGACAGACTTCCCAAATTCAGTAACGACTCCCTTCGGAGTTCGTTGAAAATTGATTTTTTATTTGAGAAGGGGGACAATTGAGAGGCGACAAATTATATTGTAACTCATATAAGTTTGTCTGGAGTGGAATAAAGGCTGACGCAGGTCCTGCCGGTTACACTAGAATTGAATCCTTGTCCTTTAAGTTAAATAAAGCCATAAATAATAATTTCTTTAAAGATTGCTGTTGTCTGTGTCCACATCAAAATGTATAGTAAGATTAAATTATGTAGACGCAGAAAAATATTTGTCTGCAGTAGCAAATGCATATATGCAATAACCTTCTAAACTTTGTCAGACATATAAAAAATAATGAAACGGACAAACAGTAAAAAGTCTATAAAATAGTCTGGAGTATTATTAAATAAAACCTTGTTTTTGTTACCAAATGCAGAGGCTAAATGTACAAGAATAAAAGCTAATTGAAGAGAGCATTGTTAAACATAAAATATGTTACTGGAAATAAAAATAAAATTTCAGAAGAAACATATTTAACAAAAATTGCAGAAAATGAGACTTTTTAAACCAGTAATCTAATAATTTATTATTGGAATAGAATTATTGATAGTGAGGCAATTATCTGTATTTTCATAATAGATTTTCTTTAAATAAGAAATTAACTTTTCCTTAAACTAGTTATTTGTTTTTTTCAATAAGCTAGATAAGCTGATACGATATACGTCAAATTATTTTTAATAAAAATTTTATAATCGAAGATATTTAAAAACTTAAACTCAATTGTTTGAAACACCTGGTTGTGTTCCAGACATCAGGCAGTCTAGACAATTTAGTTGGTCAGTTCGCAGGTGTGCGCGTTGTTAATAATGTCGATTACCTACTCCTTTTTAAAAAATGTTAGTTGTATTTACGGTCTTGCAAATTTTTGAATTTTAACTTGAGATTTTTCCGTGAACATTTCTCTATTTATGAAATACGCCCCATTTTAACATGAACAGAGGACTGAAGATAATATAATGTGGTGAAATATCTCAAATGCTGTTCCCTGCAGGATTACATCTACAGTGTTTTCTCTAAAGTGAACATTTCAGAATTTTTTAAGTTTGAACACTTAATTTAATCGGTAAGTACACACATTAGTCTTTAATTTTTTAAATCAACATTTAAATTTACTAACAGATTTGAGATACACCTAGTACACAATCTTTGACTATTAAATTAAATGATCCATTTCCATCAATATTAACTCAACGGTTTAGCAAACAAAATTCATAAGTTATTTGAAGTAGGCACGAAAATAAGAAAAGTATAGGGTGAAACAACTGTGAGCTAAATAATAAATTCATTACACTCATTGATTTATCCCTGCAATCGTGCGCTACTTATATTGATTTTTGTATATTTTCATAGATTGAAAAAATAAATAAATAAACTAGAACGGTAGAATCCAAGTCTTGCCCTTAATGATACGTATCTTATCAAAGTATAATTCAATTTAATCAACTGTGATGTACAGTAAAATATCTTTGTTCCTGAGAAAATGTTTTGTGCAGTTACATAAACTTGCTCTCTGCATGGCAGGAAATATATTTTTTATTTATATATCCAGGGTACGATAAATCAATGGCCTTTTTCTCTTACAATCAGTTTTAATAAAGGGAAATATATTTTCGTTTTTCCAGAATACGATTTTCCTTTTGATAACTCATCTATGAAATAACGCAGTGTGAATACAGCTAAAAATAGTAATATTTCAGAATCATATGAAAAGTTACTAGGTATTTCTTTATATTCATAATTTCAATGAACATCTTACAAGTTACATAAATGACTTGCGATATATTGACGTGAAAAAATAATTAAACAAAGAATAAAAAGATGTATTACTAATATGCAGTTGAAAATTGTTTTTCTTATTGCTTGCTATCACTGTATTTTGCTTCTACCGAATTTTTCTTTCTATATTATTATTACGAATCTCCTTGTTTGCCACATAAAAATCTAGGAATTCTAGCGCCCTCATGACTCTACTCTTATTTTTAACAAAATGGTTCTAGTTCAAATCGATAAATATCGTTTTGTAAATCAATTTTTAATAATTGATAATGAATTTTTAGAAATCGATTTTTTAAAAATATTTTCTAATATTTACATACTAAAAGAAAAGAATGTTTTGATTTGATTATTTTATCCATGGTCATTATACCAGGTGTATACCTATGAAATGAGACTTTCAGCTATTAGACCACAGATGTCGCTAGGAGTATTTTTAAACTGTCCCAAATGTCTTATTTTTTTCGTCTGTCATCTGTCAACAATATTCAGTTCAGTGTTTGTGATGTTTCATACAACAACGCATTTTTTTCGCTCTTAAAAATGTCGAATTTCGTGCCTTCAAACTACGATTTGCGGACATCGTTGATTTTCTGTTATCAATTGAAGAAAAACGCTTCTCAAGCTCATCAAATGCTTATAGAAGCTTACGGTGGACATGCTCTAAGCAGAGCACAGTGCTTCAGGTGGTTTGAAAAATTCCGAAGTGGTGATTTTAGCGTGGAGAACGAGGAACGTGGCCGGCCACCGAAAAAGTTTGAGGACACCGAATTGCAAGCATTGTTGAATGAAGATGATGGTCAAACGCAAGAAATGATGGCAGAGCAGTTGGGAGTGACCCAAAAAACCATTTGCAAACGTTTGAAAGACATGGGCATGATTTTAAAGGTCGGAAGATGGGTGCCGCATGAACTGACTGAAAGGCAGCAAGAGAACCGAAAAACCACTTGTGAAATGCTGCTCTCCCGGTTCAAAAGGAAGTCTTTTTTTGCATCGAATCGTTACGGGTGATGAAAAATGGGTGTATTTCTCCAATCCCAAGCGTAAACGATCGTATGGTCCGCCCGGCCACAAGCCAAAATCAACGGCCAAACCAAATCGCTTCGGCCGCAAGGCAATGCTGCGTGTTTTCTGGGATCAGCATGGTATGATTTGGTACGAGCTATTAAAACCAGGTGAAACAGTTGACGGTGCACGCTACCAACGACAATTGGCCGATTTGAACAGCGCTATACACCGAAAACGCCCAGAATATGCCGATCGGCGTCACAAAGTAATTTTTCTTGATGACACTGCACCACCACATCGAACAAGAGCGACCCGGGAATTGGTGGAGACGTACGATTGGGAACCGCTGGTGCATGCGGCTTACTCACCAGACTTGGCGCCTTCCGATTATCATTTGTTTGCATCGATGGGCCACGCACTTTCCGAGCAGCGCTTCAATTCTCACGAAGAAGCCAAAAAATGGCTCGATGATTAGTTTGCGGCCAAAGACGGCCAATTTTTTTGGCGCGGCATTCACAAATTGCCTGAGAGATGGGTAAAATGTGTCGCTAGCGATGGCTATTATTTTGAAGATTAAATTTGTAACCATTTTTTGTTAATAAACGTTTAAAATTGAAAAAAAAAGTCTCATTTCATAGGTATACACCTATGTACATTTACAAATTTTTGTACTGGAAAATCCATTTACCATCCACACCATTAAGGGCGATTTAAGGAGGGTACAACCACTTTTTAAAAAATATGCGATGTCACTGCAGAAGGTTTTGTTGTTTTCATAATCTGCACGTAATTTAGCATCTTAATCATCAAATGCATCGTTATCCAGTAGAATTGAGTTTCACAAGTTTTCGTCGTTGATCATGCATCAGTTTCAGTACCTCAGGAATAATTAAGACTTAGAATCGTATGTTACTTTGCATTTGCAATCATGCAGAATTTTCTTCTTCATATGCATCTCAAGTTATTCCGAGATACCGAAAAGCAAAAAATCCGACATTGAACAATGAGTATGGTAAGTTTCTCAGAACTCAATTTTACTGGAAAACGATGCAGCTTATGCCAACAGTATGGGGCTTGTTGTAGTAACCTATAAAATCTTTCATTTTTGGCTATTGAAAAAATTAAGTTCTAGTGATTTTGAGACAGCATGTTTTCTGAAAAAGCGCAGTTTTATATCAATAGATTTTCAGATATTATTTTGTAGTTACTGTTCTTGAATCACTTTAACTCACCGCGTGGATGATACATCATGACCCAAGTAATTTAAACAAGATTTTTATTTTCTTAGTCTTCTTGCGGTAAAAAGCCGAAATTATGGATTGACAGAAAAACTTTTGATGGCTGACACCGATTAGTATTTTTAGATTTTATTTGCCACCTCTTTATGGTGTTACGGTGTTTTAAATTTAAAGCACATTTTTCTACCGTATAGTGGTTTATTTCATTATTATTTTGCTTTAAATGTTCAAATTTGCAAGCTCGAAATCAACAATATGCATAGAATTGAGTCACATAGAGAATAACAGCTTTCAACTCTACCACTCTCAATTCAAGTAAAACGTTAAAGCTCGGAACCGCAGCGACCCTAAGTAAACTTGATAGAAATAGGTCCATTTTCAATTATGACCGAAGTGAGCCAAGTGACTCAGTTGAGCCGGTTTGGTGAATCGACTCAGTTGGATGAGTTAGAGCCCAGTGAGTTACTAAGAGTTAGTAAGTATTAGAAATCTTATTTGCCCGCCCAAGCTTTTGCTTCTGATTACGGCCTTGATGATACCCACTAATTCTTTCTATTACGTACATAATTTAAATGAACATCTTACTAGTTACATAAATGACTTCCGATATATTGACGTGAAAAAATAATTAAAGAAAGCATAAAATGATGAGGAATATTTTGGTTACTCTTTATCAAAGTGTAATTAGACACTTAAGTATGGTATACTGCCTCTTAGGCTGCTGATAGTAGAGGTTTATTTTATGTCTTTATTTTAGCGGCACGGTCATATCTCTTGTAACTACGGGAAGCCACTTTTTAAAACTTTTTAAATGTGTTTTCGTTATATTAATACTTGTTAGTTCTTGCGCTTCTAGATAAATTGAATCTAAATGAAAAATCAAGCTGAAACTACTACGTACTAAAAAATCAAATTTAAATTTACCTTTTTGTTTGCTTTCTAAGCTGCACTCAATGAAATAAGGATTATATATAGTGGAACTTCTATAACTCGTAATCCAAGGGGCGCGATTATTAGTTCAAGTTATAGAAAATACGAGTTACGAAATATTACGTGTAATTAGTATACGAAGTGCAAAGATTCGCAATAAATTTCGAATTGAAGAGATTTTTGAGTTACAGAAGTTCGACTTATGGGAGTTCCAATGTAATTTTTAACTTTTTATCTGCCTGGGGATATTACTTTTCTCCATTGAATACTGTTAATGATGCAAAAAGATGTAAAAAACTAGTACATCACCAACATACAGAGTGTACGTAAACAACACTAACAAATTGATAGGTGGTAGCTTGATATGTAATTTTTCCAAATGGAACATGTAGTTGATTTGCTATTGTTAAAAAGTCATAAAGTTTTAAAATTGGAATGTAAAGTAGTCTGCACAATCCTTCAACATTCCATAGTATGTTGTAGTTCTTGACTCATTATCGAAGGTTTTCGGAGATACGATGCTTGAGAATTTAGTTTCAAATTACATTTGCATTGATGTCGCTCAATTAGACACAAGTAAAAATCGAAATAATCACCTTACACCTGAACGAAAGTCAACACATGACCATTAATTATGATTTATGTACATGTGAAAGTAAAGTCAAACAAAAAACTAAAATTAATAATTTAATAGCTACACTAAAAATAGTAATAATCAATACATAGTATATCCAAATACTACAGACAACGTACTAGGATCTACATTAATAGAAATGAAATATTCATTTTAAGACAAAATTTAAAAATGTAATTATAACCTTCCAAAGCAACAGTACAATCAACTCTGGCTTATCTTCACTTACTTTACTTTAAAGGGGTTACAACACTCAATAATGTACCCTTACTTTATTGTAAGAAAAGAATTCATCGTCTGTGACTTTGCTATTATTATTTTAGTTTTTTATTGTTTATTTTAGCGTCAGCAAAATTTGCTTTATGGGTGGTAACTGATCTGCTCGTGTATATTAGTAACGCCAAGCTATTTTCGTTTTAAAACTTTAAGTCTTTGTGCCTAAGCACCTTGAACGCATCCTTGTCTAAACAATTTTCTCCTTTTTCCATGTTCTACCTATCATTTAAATTAATGCCAGTAGTTTACTAACATCTTGTATATTTCATAGCTCCGAAATAGGTTGTCATATCAACATGAAGTTTTAGTTGTCGGTAGTGGTAGAGGAGTGGTTTTTAAATGATGCGGACATTACAAATCGTCTTTTGTTTTTTTTACTGAATCTTCTATATCTTATAAACGGGTTGCCGTATTGATAGTGGTAGGGGAAAGACTTTTAAAAGAACTGGAAAGCATAGTTCATCTTTTGTTTGTTTTTGGAAAAGAAATAAAAGGTACTTTCTTAATTTATATTTCTCTACCGGTTTCGACACAATATGTCATCTTTAGGAGAACAATTGTCTTAGTAGCTAATTTGTTACGTTCATTTTTTTATGAACCTAACATGGGTCCTTATCCTCGCTGACTCCGGTTATCTTCACCGGTTGTCATTTACTAACTTTAATCCATTTCACCGTTCTTATAAAAATTCTTACGAAAATATATACTTATAGACCACCTTATATATCATTGAAATGAAATTTCTAATAAATTTGTTGGTATTAAATTTATGTTGCACATGGGAATTTTCTTTGTATTAAAAATCTTATGAATTATTTCGTTGTAATTACTCTGGGATGACCAGGATTGATCTTATTTTGTTATCTATAGTTATCTCTAGTTGCCAGATGCATTTTAAGCAACTTCTTTTGCTTTTGTAGAATTAATTTCTGCTTGTTTGTATGATTTCCTTCGTTTAATAGTTCTGTTTGACATTTATTTGTTTCCAGCTATTTAACCGAGTTTATCTTTTATCGCTCCGTCAGCTATTGAGTAACTATTAGATTCAGGATTGATTGTATCAGTTTTGGTTAATTTAGGGCTATTTGCAGGCAAATTTGTCTGAGATTTTGATACAGTAGCCTTCTCTCTAAATTGTATCATTTTTTAAATTTTTCTTAATAGTATTAAATTATCTTAATAATTGGCGCCCATTCATTTGCTAATTTTTTATTTAGGCTTGGATTTGCTATTATGTAGTATTTATTTCAAGATCCTAATTGTAGATTCTATACTAAATAATTTTATGATATATTTTGATGATTTTCTTGGTGGCATAATATATGATATATCTATGTACATATTTTTTTTGAATTGTCATCAATAGAATTGCATACAATTTATTGTGTTGTCTAGTTATTTGACCTGCCCCTCTCATTCGCCCACGATCCAAGGCCCCGACTGTGGTTGGTTGGGCAGACCCTAAGAAGGTCTTTAAATATAAGTAGCTGTAACGCGAGGTTACGTTACAAGTTAAATATATATATATGGGGAAGTAATTTTTCCATTCTATTATTTTGTTTTTTTGACAAATATTCTCCATCTCTGAGAGGGGTTATCGTATCAAGATAGCTATTGATAGTGGTAGGGGCACTCAAGCCACCCGAGCATCATCAATAGTTTTTTGTTTTTCTTTTTGTCTATCCTTTTTATATTTCTAAAGCAGATCGCACTATGGTACCGAGATGAAAATTAGTAGAGAAAAGTCATCTCATAGTCTCAGCCTTTAACATGTTCTTTTCGGTGGTTTAAAGTGAGGCTCTGCCTTCGATCAAGCCATCCGTGAGGGCACTTTGCTTAGCTTTACCCTATATTAACCTTTTTAAATCATCTGTGCTTTAACATGGATCAACCTTAGAGGTCACTGTGTTTGCTCCAGCGCACCTGACTTTCTGTTGATAGTTCAATCTATATTATTGAATTAAAAATATTTATGTTCGTCTGTTTTGTATCTGAAATAAGAACTACAACAATTGAGATGTGTTTATTTACTGAGTTAATTCAATTCAAATCAGACGTTTTGTGCCATAACTTTTGATAAAAGATTGCCATTATTATTTTGTTCCCACTCTAGATAATCGAGTTAATTCTGTAATCTAATCTTCCCCCTCCATAGATGGATTGTGTAACGGTAAGTTACTTTTCATGACATAAAATCCTGTTAAAAATCAATTAAATTAGGTTGGTATGGAAACAACAAAAACATTGTATATTCGCATCTTTGATTTTGTTGAATCGATTTTCGTAGATTATTATTGTGAATTTAATATTTGGTTTGCTCAATTATTAAATTGAACTAGAAATCGTGTATTTTTTAGGATTTCTCATTTAAATTAGCCTTTGTAAAGAAATAGAACTTTTTGAATTCTCAATACTTCTTCTTGCGGAGTAATCGTGAACTACGCCCGTATTTTGACGTTTTTCTAAATATTCTTTGTTTCCTTGTATAAAATTTCATTTTCGTTTAATAATTTTCTAGAATTCCTAATTCAAATTAAAAAAGTAAAATAAATGTCGAAAATCATCAATCACCTTTCTAAATTAAACTTTACAGGTTAAATCACTTTCATATTTTGAATTTAGCGGGTAATTGGATTGCGGTTTTTTAGGTTTGTCATTGACCTCGTGATCTCGGTGTAAAGTTAGTTATTTCAAGCAACAGATTGTTGTGATTTTTTAATGTCTTTTTGATATAATTCACCCTTAAGGCGCGAGTTTTAGTGGGAATTTTTTTGTCGTAAAATTCCATTGTTTTATATTGTTCGTCGACTTTGTATATTTGGTTGTCTTACATTGTCCTCTAAAGTTTGGGCGAGGAATACTGCCGAAGGCGAAGTGCAAAAAACTCCAAAAAATCAAAAAACTTTGGGAGTGAACCAAATAGAATTTGGATAATTACAATATATGGATTTGGGCGCGGTCTAGTAATCAGACAACTCGTTTGAGCTGCGTATTTAAAAGGACAATATGGTGTAATAATACTGGAATTTTCCATAGGCTTAGTCAGTTTTCAAGTTGATTTCGAATTTAACTTTGATGAGTTAGAATAAAAATTTTATAATTCCACGTAGAGTCTGCGACATTAGTAATGAGACTCGAGAATGGATTTAAACACAATACAAACTTGAGAGAACAAGGTTTTATGCCATTATCGATCGGTGGCCTGGAACCTCGCTCTATCAAGTTTGTGTTGTGTTTAAATCCATTCTCGAGTCTCATTACTAATGTCGTAGACTGTACATCACTCTTTGAAATAATCTGAATTGTGGCTAAGAAGAATATTTGTTCAATATTAAACTGTTTTTGCTTCGTTTAAATTTTTAAATTTTTTTTTATGAACTTACAGTTTGAAACGTAGATATATGTTAGTAAAAACATAGTTAGTTGTAAATATAAATAACTTTGATGACGTCATCTCAATCTTGAGTTTAAATAAAAAAGTTAGAACTTGAAGTTCGATGTAGTTGTTTATATAATCTTTTTTTTTGAATTGTAATTAAACGTATTAAGTGGTTTTCTATTACTTTGGTTTTTTTAAATTTATTATTTCACCTGTATATCCCACTTTAAATTAAAGTTGTTTAACCCCCACGACCAAAACTAGGTAAGTTCTTTCAAGCCGGATTACTATAAGTAATAAGCATTGATTTGGTGTTGTTCTTTATAATAAGTTTTTAGCTTGTTACAACTGACATGCTTTTTTCTTATGTCTATATCTTCCTTTACTTGTCAGATATTAAGGACGGTTCATTTTTAAATAAACACACTGTGTATTTGTCCTAACAGAAAAATGTTAAGTTTACTTTGTTTTATTACATCTTTACTAATGTGAATATAATTTTGTGTTTTACAGAACCCATAAATCTATTTTCTATTTGTGAGTGTGTTTACATTAGTTTCTCATATTTGTTTAAAATTACACTAGTGTTTTTGTTCTGTAATAAAATGACTGTTTCCAGGCGTCAGCTGACATTTCCGGTGTAAACTTTACATTGTTGAACATAACCTCAACCACAACATTTTGTCATTTGAGTGCGATTAGTGTTGTTTGCAGTTAATTGAAAAGTGCATACCCTAGTAAAAAATGGAATTGACCCGTGAACAATTTCGTGCAATTATTTTTCATAACTTAATACATTATATAGCGATGACGCTCCATCCTACAGCACTGTAAAAAACTGGTATAATGAATTCAAACGTGGCCGATGTTCACTCCAGGACGAAATAAGTGAAGGCCGTCCAAAATCTGTCGTTGTGCTTGAAAACATCGATGCTGTGCGTGAACTGATTAAACAAGATCGTCATGTGACATACCGTGAGATTGAAGCATCTTTGGGCATTAGTATGACTAGCATCAACAAGATATTACATGATCATTTGGCCGTAAAAAAATTTGTTCCCGTTGGATCCCGCATAACCTGACCGATGCTCAAAAGAAGGCTCGCGTCGACTGGTCCATTGAAATGTTGAGAAAATTTGCGAAAGGTGCATCAAAGGCTGTGTACAACATCTGCACAGGTGACGAATCATGGATCTACGCATATGACCCCGAAACAAAACAGCAATCAACTGTGTGGGTCTTTCAAGACGAGCCAAATCCAACAAAAGTTGTTCCCGGAAGAAGCACATCGAAGCAAATGGTTGCCTCTTTCTTTGGCATTACCGGTCATGTGGCAACAGTGGCGTTAGAGCAACGTAAGACGGTCAACTCTGAATGGTACACGACCATTTGTTTGCCAGAAGTCATTGGAGAAATTCGGAAAACTTCAAAGAAGAAGCGAATCATTCTTCATCATGACAATGCAAGCTCTCACACCGCTGCTCAAAAAATTGAATATTTAACCAGCCAGAAGGTCGAGTTGATGGGCCATCCACCATACAGCCCTGATTTGGCACCCAATGACTTATTTTTATTCCCGTACATCAAAAACAAACTGCGTGGTCAACGAGTTTCAACACCAGAAGAAGCCGTTTTTTGTTTCAAAACGCCTCAAACAGAGTGGAAAAAGTGCTTCGAAAATTGGTTCAAACGCATGGAAAAGTGTATCAATCTTAATGGAGAATATTTTGAAAAACAATAAAACTAGTTTTGATCATAAATACTTGTTTTTTCATTGTTAGGCCAGAAATATAAATAGCAACTCTCGTATACCTATTGTTTTGCTTTTAAAACCCAAAGGCATGAGATTTTCTTTTTTTACCGCCAACCGTTCCATTGTAAACATTTTCAATTTACAGTGTATTTGATCGAGGAAATTCGTCCCACACTCTAGTATGTACACATAGTTTTAAAACCGCGCAAAATTGTTCATACCGCAATCGTTTAAAACATTGTTTACTGTATTCTAAGTGAAAATTTAAAAGCAATCACATGCTCGTGTAAAATTTTAGATTGAAAAGTTGCTATTTGTATATTTGATTAAAGAACACATTTGAAAACCTCTTTGAAAATAATGGGAATAATGATTCTTATAGTTAGGATTGTCTTCTTAGTTTGAAGGAAAATCAAAAGGAAGTTATTATATATATTCTCCATTTTCATACAAAACGAATCTGAAGAAACGTATTTAAATCAGTTAGAAAACACCTACTAAATTACCGTTTGTTGTTTTATAATATTGTTATAGTATTATCATTATTATTATTATCATTACGAGATTAGAAATTCGAGTGGAAAATATCCTTTAAGCACAGCCCGATATTCGAAACTTTATCTATACCGTAAAAGCAAGCTGTGTTTGCTTATCCTTCAGTTTTCACGAGAGACGAAGGACAAGGGCTCTAGAAATACCCCGTTTCTTAACAAGCGTATACACTTGGAGTTCTTCAATCAATACAAGAATTTCCACAAATGTCGTCTTTTATGAAATTTAAATTTTAAATATTTTTCAATATGCCCTGCTTTCGTAATGTTAATACTTCGTGAAGTAGTTGTGCTCTCCCTTTCTATTTTGTTATGAAATTGATTTAGGAAAGCGAAGTAAGAGTGAATATTTAATTAAACTTTATTTGAATATTGTTTTCTCCTTTTCAGAAAATTCATTGATAGCATTCTCAAATCAATACATACTATTATGTTTAGATAATGTACATCGAGGTAAATAAAAATGTTTTTAAAACCTTTCCAGTAATGTTCTTGCTTAAAAAAATTAATGGAAACTGCGAGGCTCTATTACAATAGCTTCATTACATATACAACAAAGAAATAAAAGAAAACAAAGTTTCTACACTAGGATACCTTTTCAATGCATAAAGATAAAAGCAAACCTCTCAGAGTAGGTTTAGATGTTTTAAAGTAGGATAAAAAACGTATATTTCCGTGATCGTCGTTTGTTTTCCTTTTGAAGATATATTGTACGTATAAGGTGTCAATTTTATTATTGTAAACTTCAACCTTTACTAATAGACCGTACGCTTTCCAAACATTAAACCTTATGGAAAATCGAAAAACGTCAAAACAAATATTAAATGAAATTCTTGTAGCGTTTTGATTAATCTTTAAATATTTTCTGTTATCTAATATATTGTGTACATCTTAATTTGTAGTAACATTTTGTTTCTAGGAGGAAAGAGAGTTACTTAAGGTATGTTTATGTATTCGTTTAAATAATTTAATTGCACTAGTATCTATTTGAGATTCCATCTAACAAAATACAGCAGACGTAACATGCATTTGTTCACATTGTTGAACCTATTCCAAGACTATCATTTTATGCATCTTTTATTTCCTTTTCCAGCATTCTTCTGTTATCGATTCGTTTTTAAAAGGCGACAGTTTTATTTTGTATGGACCACTATAACGTTTTTAATGGTGGTTTAGCGTTTTTCTTTTCCTTTTGTGAATACTTATCTTTAGCAATTTCTTTAACAATCTTCACGAGTTGCATTTTCAAACTTGTTAACTTCTCATGTGATCGTTTTACAGATTTTCGAGAAAGCGTATAATCTTCTTTAAACTATACCAGTATACAATTTCGAATCTTTGTTTTATTTATTTTCTAGATAAAAATGTGTAGATTTGTTAAATACGCAACATCATAATGTAAATAGATGAAATATGAATATCTCTGAAACAAAAATTCTTGTTAAGATTGTTTTGCACTCTTAATGTCCAAAAAAGTTTTCTAGAGCTTGAAAATGCCGAAAGCTGCTAGTTAAGTGGTGATTCAACACTGTATCAGAAGGAACCAACATAAACTAACTATATCGAATGATAAAATGATTTTAATTTTCTGAACAAAATTTGAAAAAACTTAGTATACTTCATCAAAGACAAAAAAAATATAGAAAAATTAAGAAAGGCGTTTTAATTTGCAGGTTGCCATTAAACTGCAAAGAATCTCAGTTGGTGATTGTGGAAGAAACGCAGCCACGATTAGTTTCTCTTATTGCTCATAATTTAATATACCCTTCCAAATTGAGAAAGCTTTTCAAAAAGTGTTTAAAAAACTATCTAACACTTAAAATTAGGGAAAACCACCAAACGCTTTGTTGGTCTCAGAATAAGGAATGAGGTTTGTTTAAATCATCTTTGAAGTGTTAAATTCATTAAAAATGCTATCAAAAGTTACTTAAGTATGTCTTCTATAATGCTAAATTTTATTGGGAGACAGTGATCTCTTCAAAAGTTTGAAAAACGCTACAGGGACAACACAATGTTTAATTGAATGTGCTAAATATAGTGTGTCCACATTTTGATGCTCACTATTGGGATCTCGGAAATTGTAAGAGATACGAAGTCGGGAGTAAATTCTCTAAAACATCCTCTGCTGTTCTTTTCTATCTTTGCTCGTTCTTGAGATATGTTACTTTTAAAAAAATAAGATAATTTCGTTTTTAGCAAATATCTAGTAAGCCGTGAACTTTCTTGAAAAAACAAAAGCATAAGTAAACTGATCTCCAAAATAGCCAAAATTCTTCTAATTTAACCGACTTCGTATCTCTTACAATTTCCGAGATCCCAATAGTGAGCATCGAAATGTGGACACACTGTATATACAGTGCGAACGCCGGCTGCAGAACGCTTTAAATAAAAGACTCTCTATGCATCTGAAGCTAAAATCCTCGGATACATCAACCTTTTATTTTTTTTTACCCCCACCCTTAACCCCAATGAGATCATCAATTTTCTTTTTAACGGCAACCCCTATTTTCATTACAGATTTTGATTCTCTTAAAAATTCTGCGTCTGACAAGCTTACAATTATGTCAGTGGTGTAACTACAAGCTGATTTATTCCATATAAAACAGTTTTAAATATTACACACAGAAACAAAATAACAATTACATAAAAATATCAAACTACAAAACATTAGAACTATCAAATTAAAAAATTTGAAAAAAATTAACTAGCAAACCCAGATATGCTTGATGTCCTATATTTAGGGCGATATTTAAATTTGCCGCTCACAGGGATGAGTGAGTGGAACATAAAGTAAGTGTTTTTCACATAGCTGTTAAAAGGTGCTCTTGACCTGTGAATGCTAATTTGTAAATTTGAATTCCACAGTAGAATATTCTAAACAATATTTGTTAATCGTTTGTGTGCAAATATGGATGAAAAATATGCCGATTTTAGAATGCGTCTAGATAGGTAGGTTTTAACATAAAATTCTATACTTTTTTGTTAAATAGAAAGAAAACTGATACATAATCAATAATTATAATGCAAACACGTGTGTAAACAAGAAAATTATTTTATTTAGAAATTATGAAGCTGTAACTTGAGACGTCCTATAGGTAGGACGTTAGAAGCACAGACTACGGTGGCTTGCTTTATCAAGAAAATTCACTAAAGTTTTTTTAGGGGCTTAACCTTAGATGTCGTTCTAACTATTCCCAAAGAAGGTAACATTCTTCAAAATACCCCTAGGTATTCTCAAGTGGACATGGTTATGTTACCTCCAACTAATGCAACCGGGCATATTACAGGCAAAGAAATAGTGAGATCATCAAATCTGTCAGCACCTGCTGAAATGCATTTAGATCACCCTTGAGAGAATGATGATGATCTTATAAGTGAGTTTGATCTAGAAAATGAGATTTCTTTAGCACGCTTAATTACAAAAATTGCCTCACAGTCTAAAAAAATAAAATAAAATATCATTAGGACGAAGATAACCTAACTTTCGATGAAACAAATTGGATAAACTCCGATAAAACAGAGGAAAGATCTCTAGTTGATTTATTTCAAAAGATATTTTCTGATTCTCTTATAGATCTTATAGTTACAATGTACCGGGAAAAGGAATCGGATGCCCATTTTGTCCTAGTATCAAATGCCCTTTCAAGGGATAGATTTGATTTCATTTTCTAATTCTCATCTGGTCAATAACAATAACATTGATGTACAAAACAGGTTTGCAAATGTACGCCCTCTTTTCAGACATTTGAATAACGTTTTTGTTGATGCGGCTCCTCTAATTGAATATCACAATATCACAGTCCTTATTAGTTATCACGTCCGTCATACCTGTAGGCAAGACATTCATGGCAAACCCCTCAGATGTGGTTATAAAATTTAGATGGTTACGTAAATTGGACGGAACCGTATCAAGATGCTTGAACTCATGTTTCAAAGAAATACAAAGAGCATGGTGTAGGTGCTGGCGTTGTTCTTAATTACGTGGATGAATTGCAACAAAAGTGGCTTAATAAGGGTTTCCACATTTTTTTGATAACTTCTTTTGTTCGTTGAACCACTTTAACCTGTTAACCGAAAAAAATAATAGGGCCAATAAAACTATGCGCAAAACACGATTATTTTTACAAATGAGGCTAAACTAAAAAAGAACACCCGGTACCTATCAGTCCAAGCTACTAAAAGATGACAATATTGTCACTGTGATAATAATATTGTGACCATTTGCTCAAACTCTCTTGGTGTCAATCCACTAGTTACTACAAAACGTTATTCTTACAAAGAAAAAAAACTACAGATTGAACAACGATTCATAATAAATATGTATAATAAAAATATAGGCAGAATCGATAAGACGCGACGAAAATGCTAGCCTTACAGAACATCAGTAACAGGAAAAAAAGTGGTATTTTCTTTTGATAGCACACTGTCTTGATTTAGCGATTCATAAAGCTTGGCAGATTCATAAATACAAAAATGAAAAGTTGAACCACTTAGGGTTTAGAAGATAAATTGCACAGAATTTACTTCAGCGTAACAAGAAAGAACGGCATTCAGCAACGGGAAGACCCAGCAATAATGAGAACATTAGTATTCTCAAAGATAGTATTGGCCATTTTGTTATTTCCCAGGAGAAGCAAACCAAGTGTAGACTGCGTTATAGCCAACTACCACCAAGTGTCTTAAATGTGACATAGTACTCCACATGAAATGTTTTGTTATGTACCGTACAAAAACGTAGATAGTAGCATGGCAAATTCCTAACGTCCTACATACAAGACAACCCTTTTCTTGAAAATTATGCTTTGTTTTTAGTTTCTTTCATTAAAATGTACTTTTGTTAAATGCAAATAAAGTGTTTTTAACAAACTATTATTTTAAAAATAAAAGTCTTCAGGCAAAAAGCAAGTCTTTGGATAAACTCGTTTGACACGTTGCGAACATTTCGATAAAATTTGAATTATTAAAATAGATTTTACTTTTAAGGTAACTTAAAACGCAAAAAAAGCCTAAAGGAGTGAGATTAGGAGACTGAGTTGATTACTCAATTGCCCCTCGTCTTCCAATCCAGCGACCCAAAAACACTTCATTCAAATAGTCCATAACAGAAACACGTAATAGGAGAAGGGGTTGCTTCATTATGCTCGAACCACAAACTAGTATTAGGAACATCAGGGTCTTCATCATCTAGATATAATTCAACTAGAGTAGAACGAGATGGTCTCTCAGAAGTTCTAAGTACTTTTTGCCTGTTAAAGGTTCTTCAATAAAATAGGGACCTAAAATTCGATTGCTAATAATGTCCGCCAAAACATTCAATTCTTCGGGATATTGAGTATGGGTCTCCATTATCCAGTGTGGGTTTTAAGGTGCCCAATAGCGACAACTTTGTTTGTTAACCGTTAAGACAAAACGTCGCTTCCTCAGGAAAGATAATCTGGTTGACAAAATCAGGGTTAGCATTACATCTTTCCATCATATTATCACAAAACTGAAGCCTACGGACAGGATAGTCCTGGTTTAGTTCTTGAACTAAATTTACCTTGTACGGATGCCATTTATGGTTTTTTAAACACTTAACAATACACGTTTGACTAACATTATTATTAGCAGCCAGCACTCGAGTAGGCTGTGAGGATTTCCTTGCACTTCTAACAGAATATTTAATTCCACATCTTGCGACACATGTAGGTGTTGTCGAGGATCACACCTAACATGCTCCCTTTCAGAAGAATCTCTTCCAATCTTGTTTACCGTAGAGCGTGTTATGGGAGTCTGATCGGAATATGTCATGTTTAATAAATTGCAGACTTCTTGAGTGTTCTTCGGTTAAATAACGCGCAATTTTACATTAGATTAGTAGATAACGACACACAATGATAAAAGGATAGAAAATTGGGTACTGTTTGAAATTGTGAACTACAAAATTGTTTTTATAATATTCGTCAACTGCTTATTTACCTATTTTGATGATCTCTGAGACAATACCATTGTCCCCCCTCCATATCGCGTTCCTAGTTACGCCACTGACATAATTGTATGCTTCCTTTAATAAAAGATTGATGACGTCATCGCGCATAAGGGTGGGGGTAAAAAAAAGGAAAATAATTCGAATAGATTCTCCATTGGGTAATAAGACTGATGTATCCGAGGATTTTAGCCTCAGATGCACAGAGAATTTTTTATTTAAAGCATTCCACAGCCGTCGTTTGCACTGTATAACTTTCTAACAGGGCTAATATAATCACAACTATAACTTATTAAAATTTGATTGTTTCAAGATCATAGTCGGCTAAAGAAAAATCGTGAGTCACGGAAAATATCAAAGCATTTTCAAGCTTTTGTGATCGTCTTATTGTTCCCCAATTTAATAATGATTTTAACCCAAAACATAAATGAATATCTTACAATTCATATTCACACTACATATTGGCCCGCCTTAAAAACTAAATTTTGTAGACGGTTGGTTTCTTGCAATTATCAAAAAAAACTGTTTTTAGCTTTATAAACTAGTTCAGAACAGAAGTAAAAACCACCTGCTCGCTAATTCAAGGTCGGAGACAGGTGAGTCTGAACTACTACCAAAAGGTAGTAATGGCCTACTTTACGGTACAGCTAAATAAGAATTTAGCTGAAGTGTGTAACCGTAGTAGGGGTTGTTCTGGCGACAAGCGTTGCTTTCAATGCAGATTAAGCTCTCAACCAGAACTGCAAGACAAGTTACAAAATTGAATTTTTGAAGCTTAATCACTACTCTACCTTAATATAGGCTTTGGAGATACTACGAGTAACAACGTCTTCGAATTACTATAACATGCTACAAAACTAAAATGTATGTGTATTAATAATGCTAATTGGGCTTATACTAGTTACTTTTATGAGCTAATGGTGTTCTTACACGCTTTGTTTACTTTTGGTTGCTGCGCTGTCTGTCGCTGAATATCATCTTCGAATACTGATCTTTCTTTAACGAACCATAACACGCTTTGTTATCGTAAACCGTCACCGGACGAATTCACAAGAGCTTTATTATCCCGGCACGCTTTGATATTAGCAAAACTACTAATTGTAAGGTGAGACAATATATCCAGGACTGTATCTAATATGAACCTACAAATCAAAAAACGTCTAAACATTACAAACTCTTCTGAACGGAAAAAATATGTTTTTTGATCTGTAGAATGTCTGAATGAAACATTTCCGTGATAAGAGCTAGAATCCCTTTGAATTCTGTTAGAAATTGAATTATTCCATTTAGGCTTCTACAATTCATTTCATTTATTGCATACATAACCTTGAAATATGTTTGACAAACTATAATGATAGTAACTTCTATTGCCACAATGCGTCTTTATAAAGTAATAGCGACCGTACTAGAAGATTTGTCATATGAATCTTATGTACGTCGTTAAATAATTCTATATACAGTGTGTCCAAGGTAAGGATGCGCAGCATGGGGATCTTGAAAACGGTAAGAGATACAGCATCGGTTAAATGGGATGAAAGTTGGCTATTTATAGGAACTTTTTGTTGGCGTTTGCAAAATCTAGATATCTTGGATAGTGTCAGAGATATTTAAAAAAGGTAGATTTCTCGATTTTCGTTATTTTTTCTTTTATTTATTTGAAGGGATATCGGAAAACTAAGATCACTTTTTCATTGTCACTTTCTGTTCTCTATTAAAATACACTAACAAAATTCCTGTATAACGTTTCGGTTTCGAGTAACAATCATCAACCACATATTTTTAAATAGGTGGAAAAACAATTGAACATTGTTTTGAATAGCTCTTGTTGTCATGATTCTAATGATGTAAACATGATCGTGTTATTTTGGTTTTGATTTTTTTGTGTTGAACGCTGCCGTGACCAACTGTAATAATTACTGTCCATATTTAAGATTTTGGTTGGGCACATGATTTTTGACATAACCCCAGAGGAAAGAAATCAGACGGTGTTAGATCAGGTGATCGTGCAGGCCAGGGTACTACAGAATGCATTAATTTATAGCATAAGAAATCAAAATAACAGTAGAATCCTGACAACAAGAGTTATTCAAAACAATTTTCAATTTGTTTTCCGCCTATTTAAAAAAATGAGATTGATGATGGTTACTTGAAACCGAAACGTTATACAGGAATTTTGTTAGCGTATTTTAATAGAAAACAAAAAGTGGTAATGGAAAAGTGGTTTTAGTTTTCTGATATCTCTTCAAATAAATAAAAGAAAAAATAATAACGAAAATCGAGAAATCTACATTTTTTTAAATATCTCCGAAACTATCCAAGACATCTAGATTTTGCAAACGCCAACAAAAAGGTCCTATAAATAGTCAACTTTCATCCCATTTAACTAATCCAGCATCTCTTACCGTTTTCAAGATCCCCATGCTGTGCATCCTTATCTTGGACACACTGTATAAAGTAAAATATCTCAATAAACTAAACTCTGTCTTCTAATGGCATTTAATGAAAAAAATATTTAGCCTTAAATAGTGTTCCTATAACAGTCCATTAATGAATATTTAATACTGGAAATTCGATTTATTTGATTTACACGTTTCAACGTCAACGGGGGACCGTTAAGATATTGCGTGACAGTAGGTAATTGTTTCTCGTGCATTCGATTACAAGATAATTATGAACATTACTACAAAACAGAATTTAATTAAAACATCTAATGGATTACTGTTCTATTTCGGAGAAAGTGTTTGTGGTAACTGCGATCTGCAAACTGATGTAAAGTTAATTAACCCTTCATCACTATGTTCCCACGGTAATATTTGCAAAACCACTGACCCTTTGATCAAGATAAACAATGAAAATTACAGGAAGAATGTTTATTTATTTAAAGGGTTTAAAAGCATTTTCGTCAGATTAATTTATTTACTTCTTGTTTGATGTCTTCACATTTTCTGTTATGAAAGGCTTGTGAAAAACAAAAATGCAGTGGTACCACCGCACCTTCTACTACTCTTTCAAATCAATTACCAGCCCCATCAAAGAAACGTTTTGAACACAATTTAGCTAAACAAAAGGAAACAAAATTCTTTATTCAATGATTAAACGTTTATTGTCCTGGAAAAAAATGTTAAAAGAGTTGGTTCATGAAAGTACTTAAGGAAAATTCTTTCTATATTTACTGTTATAGCTTCCTTTCATCAAGTTCTTATCTTATTATAAGTATGTACAAATATCTTTGCGTTATTTATATCCGTGCTCTTTAAATGATTCATTCGTTAAACGTTTTTTTTTAGAACAGAGTTTTATGAAGTTATTCCTTTCATGTTTCAGTGACGTCTGTTATTGAAAAATTCTTTATTACTTATCATTTTTGATACTGTATTATGTGTTACTGTTATTGCTTTTTATCTTTAGTGACTGTATTTACTTTATTTTTCCTTATATTCGTAATAACATTCTTGAAACACCTAAACTTTTGATTTTATGTATATCGTGTTTTTTTAAAAGCGAAATTTTCTGCCTTTACTTTAAACGAAGTTCTGTGTGTGCAACGGTTGTTTTAAAATAACTGAGGGTTTCGTTTAAAAAATAAAATATCCAAGTTAATTGTAATTCAGCACATTCTCTTTTTGAAATTGCTATTGTAATCAAATTACTAAAGGAAATTGATTCAAAGAAATTAAATTCAAACTGAAAAACTTCTTAATAAATCTTAATCTGAATAATGATTGTGTATTTATGCTGTATGTTTCTAAAATTATCTAATAATGGTAAAATATTTGAAATTTTGTTTTTTTTCATTTTCAAAACATACCTTTAGGTGATGAACTAAACGCTTTAATTTGACCGGATCTGGCATGCTTTATTTGACTAGGATAAAATAAACACAACGTCTATAATAACAGTCAGATTAATCAATATGCCATACACATAACAAGCTACCAGGGCTGATGATAAAGTTTCTCACATCTTAACAGCAATATAAGAACTGGATGTTGTGTTTAGTTTGGATTAGGTCGAAGTTTCTCAAATGTTACGTTTACTTTATGCCTATATGCCACGTTACATTTTATACCTAGCTGTTCTTAACAACATGTGGAATACCAATGGGTTTATACAATTAGTCTCAAAAAACTGTGCAATAGCTTTTAATTGGCTTAGTACTGAAAGTTCTGATTCTAAAGTTGAACTTTGGTGATGATTTAGTTTGTGATCTTATTTTCATTTCAACGAAGACTAATTAATGTAGGATGTTTGAAGGTTTGTTACTTTTTTTACAGACTGTCAAACGAGCATCAGTAGGCGTAAACTGCATTTTACCGCTCTAGGGCGGTCTTTAGGTACTTTAAACCCCTGATGATATAAGATTTTTTTCGGATAATACATAAATATTGTACTTACTGGCGTAAAATGCTTGGATGGGTTTCATCGTAAACTCTCCACAACTCGCTCTTACTCTTAATACAAAAATAATTATTTTATCTTAAATGTTGTCAGGCATCTAGAAACAGATTATGTCGATTTAGGGCCGTAGCTAGGGGAGAGTAAGACAAGCAATGTCCACCCTAGAAAATATTCTGCCCGCTCTAAGATAATAGAGAAGGAGTAGTAACATGTATTTCTGCATTTTAATTGCCCTACCCTATTTTATTTGTCCGCTCAAGCTTTTTCTTCTGGCTACGGCCCAGTGTTGGTCTTTTAATTATTGTCATTGACATTCAGTATTGACAAGTGTGTGAAACATACAGTTACCGTCTTCTATGCCTACACATTAGTGGACTAAGAGGAAACAACCTTGAAAAAATCTTAAAACTAAAGTGAGTCTGATGAGTCACGTTAAGAGTGACTGAATAAATGAATCGTTGTTATTGATTTAATGAGATGCGCGGATTCCCAGGCGCTGATAATAGGAACAAGAAAAAGTAAATGTTTGAATCCAACTATTCAGAATGCTAAACCGAGATTATCGTAAGTCACTAAACAGGAGATTTACAAAACAGCTTTAGGCAGCTGCAAAAAACAAAGCAAACACATTTTCTAGTCTCAATAATTAAAACAGACGACAGGAAAAAGCAAAATATCTCAGATGGTATAGTTACACCAGAAAGTTATCAGATCTTCAAAGAACAGATGAGAGCTGGTTTTTTACACCATTCTTGGATGTCATAACTATAGCTGATCAAGGTGAAGTAATTAAAAATTGCTTGTCTAGTAAACTCGTAAGATAGACTTGAAACTCAGAGCTGTAGATGACCTTCTCAAACAAATAAAGGTGATGCTGGACCGTTTGGTTGTGCGAAATTCAACTCTATTTATTATTTCATAGACGATAATCAGTACAAAACCATAGCCAAAGAGGCAATAAGTTTTTTATTTTAATCAACAAAGAATTCTGAAAGAGTGGTTTAAATTGCACTTCACTTGTCTACAGTTTTATCCAAGTTCTGAGAGAGGCGAAATAAATGAAGAAACAGCAAGTATCATGGAGGTGGACTAGCCGCTCCTTCCACTGTTAAAAAAGAAAGTTTTGTTTTGGTGCCCACTAAAGTACCTAAACAAAAAACGAGAAAAATAGGGATCTTTTGCTTAGCAGTAGAATCTAGAGATAGATTCTATAATTTATTCCAAATTATTGCAGATGCATGCTGGGTAACCTTAATAATTTAACAAATTTCGCCCCGCAACATTATGACAATCTCAAACATAATAGGTATAATAATGTGTAACGGGAAAAAGTCGAAAAAGAGGCCTAATGCCCGTCACGGATGTCGAAAGATAGCTTAAGTCGAAGACGGGGTAGCTAAACTTACCTTTACCACAAAGAAAAAGAAAGCTTACACAACCAAAAACTCTTGACGAGTTCAAAAGATGTCCGAAATTAAAGGCGCCAAAAACTGAAGATCCTAAGGTTTGAATAGCTAGCCCACACAGTTTCCCATGAGCTAACGTCCTGTATATGAAGTCATTACAAGTCAACACCCTGTATATAAAACTTAAAAACCGTGTCCGGAGACTAAATTGTATTCTCTTAACTTACCAAGGAACCTATATTGGTTCCGTAACTTAAAATAAACTTTATAAACCTCCAGCCTCTCTCTCGTTTCTCAAAACTATAAATAAAGCTTTAATCACAAAATTAAATATTATGCTGGTTGCTAGAAGCCAGGGTCCATCATCATGAAACCTAAATAAGCTTATAAAACAAAACAAACGTCTAAAAAAAATAAGAACACAAAAATTAAACTACATGAGTTTATTATTATGCTTTGAAATCAAGTAAAAACATTAGTACAAAAGAACAAGTTCAAAATGATATGGTTGAATACAGAAATTATCGCTTTACAAACATTAAATAAAAGAATGACAATTGTTACATAAAAATTAGGTCTGAAGGACCCGATAAACAAATGCGTTCGCAATTCATTAAGAAGCAAAAAAAAATTATTGAAGTAAACAATCCAAAGAAATCAGAATCAAACAATTCGAAAAACAAAGCCAAACAAAAACTTAACACCATTAAAAATTTAGAGCATATGAACTTGTATTATTTCAATCAAAAAGCAAACAAACAAAAGATTATTATAAACTCTAAACAGCCTATTATTTCCCTAGATTTTTCCGGAAAGGTTACATTATAAAGATACTTTTCCTATCGTTAACAGAAACCAAATATTAACGTCAAATACTCAAAGCATTTAGACAAAACAACATAAAAATACAAACAAATATATGTGACATAAGCAGTTATTTGTCTTACTCTAAATATGGATATCCTTTGATTTCCAGCAACTTCCAATTAAAAGAAATTAAATTTACATTAAATGTAACAGCGAGAAGGCATGGTTTCATTCACAATAAATTTTAAACACTTAATTTTCACAAGCATAAAACTTTAATTTTCTTAATGAGGAAGAGAATACCAGATCTCCTGGTGGACACTAAAGATGGGATATTACTTCCACCAGCCAGGGAGTATGATGAAGATAGCAGAGTCGACGAACACCAAGCACATATCAGAAATTTCCATAACGACTAAACCACAAACAGAAGAAGGAAATCGGAACTAAATAATCTCCAAATAACTGGCACGACACGGTTATTTTTTTACGCAATCCTTCTAACAAAGTCGGGTAGGATGAACTTTTCGCTCATCTCCAAATATTAATAAATATAGGTAGCATCTTTCAGCTTATGAGTTTTAAGTTCGTCCGCTACAATGGAGCCTTAATATTTTAATCTTTAAAGAGGCCTTCCTCAAGGATTAACCCAAAATGCAAATTAATGCCCATAAACCATAAATTAAATAAAAAACCAAAGCAAACTCATAGCCATTAAATGGTGAAATTAACCGTGTAGCACACTTAAAACATAGCGGTAAGACGCGGGAAGCCCGCCGGGCCACCAGCCCACACTCACGCGGAGACGACCACGCTTTCCGGTGTTCAGATCTTGACTAGCCGAGGAACACACAAAATATAACAAAGGAAGCAGTCTGACAAAATAAAGAAGCCAGTTGCACACTATATTCCCAAACAAAGTACAGACGATAAATTGGACAATGGAAAACTATCGGATATCATTTCTTTAATGTAGAACTATCTTTTGCCAGTCATGGATTAGCACATTACAAACAATTGTTTCTTGGAAATAAACTTGAATATCAATAAAATGTTTTCGAAACGATAAGAACCGAAAAATATAACAAAGGTTTAAAAAGAGCACAAGGCACGTTTCGATAATAAAATAAAGTATCGGATTTCATTAATGAAAGAAACATAATAGTATATTATTCAGCGAGCACATAATGTCCATTACGTGCGAGTCGAATACGACGTTTTATCTGCGAATGTAACACTTCTGAGGAAGATCTGGAGGTGGATTCCCGTGAGGGAGGCGATGTTCAAATTCTTGAATGTGTAGAAGTCAATGAAAGTAAACAATCTTCTCAAAGAGAGTTTTAGACCTGGAATACAAAGATCCCCTAAAGACTATGTCCAAATCTTTTTTCTAACAATAAATAGTTTGAGATTATAACAATTTCTATTTTGTTTATATCTATAAATAGGCAACCAACAAAATATCGCCAGTGAATAAAATCCATATAATTCACTAGTGTTTTATGAGTTGGTTATATCCCTATGGTTACGCGTACAACGACTATATTATTGAAGAGTCGTAGATAAAACAATTTATTGAACACGTTTTAATTCTTAACAACAAAACTCCAAAGAAAAATATTTGTTAGCAATATAAATAACTTGCCAAACATTACAAAGCGAAATGAAACGATAAATTTATATTAAATGAATGTATTTAAAGCGAAATTCAACGCAGATTTCGGATGAGTACGCAAAGTTTTAAAATGACATTACACATGCGCATTAGAGCTGGAAGTGTTTCAAATTTAAAGCGAAACTATCACTTCCATGTTCTTTTAAATGGTAACTTTGGCTAACAGCATTTACAACGAAACCAATTTGGGACTTACAAACTTAAGAATGTTAAAGACTCGTAGAGGGCTTTGCAAGAAAACAATCTGGAAAATTGAACACATAATTCCTTTAGCTTACAAAAACCATTTGCGACTAGACACAAAAAACACAAAAACAAAGGCAAAAGTGGCTCTAATTATATTTTATTATTTCTGGAAAACTTAAAATTGAGTACAAACTGTGATTTACATTTTTAGAGAAGTCAGCAGGAACAAACTTTGCTTGCGCGAATATATTTCCAGAGCTACCGACCTGGTAATTATTTTATAAGGAGTCAGTGCAATTTTAAAAGATTCTGGTTTACACATTTAATGATACCAATCTTACTGCAAACGGCGTCTTCTTCAAGCTTATAGAAATATGAATTGTAGTGTCATAATCAGTTTTGTGAGTTTCTTGTACTGTAATCTTTAAACGAGGTAATACGATTTCAGTCGAGTACATTGCTAAACTGACAAAAAACATTATCAGACAAAATAAAAAAAGAAAACAGGAGGACTTATGAACCCTCGTATGAAAGGGTTTTAGTAATTACGTTAAATTCTTATTTAGTACAGAAAAAATATCAATAGTATTTAAAGCATTTTCAATATTTAGAAGTTTCTAAATATTTTAGGATTTCCAGAGAAGATAACTTCGAAATTTTGTTGTTGAGATGAGTTTCCTATCGAGAATTAACATATATAATTCTGTCATATGCATATACTATAAATATCATCAGAATTTGCAAATTCTCATGTTTGACCTTCGCTTGATAGTAGTAACACGTATTGAACGGCCTTCTCGTAGGAAGCGAAGCCAAACGTCATCCTTTACAGAAAACTTTTTTGACAAATTTGCCAAACGGCTGCAAACGAATAATTTATATTTGACCTAAAAATGTTGTTTTGTAAACAATTTATTGCGTTTAAGGCCTAAACTACCGATTTTATTTGAGATGATGCACAATTCCCTAATGTAAGGAAATATGTCTGTATGGGTTGAACCTTTCTGTACATGTCTGCATACTAAATATATATAGTGTGATGATATTAAAAATGTAAATGTGATAATATTAAAAATGTAGTGATATTTGAAAATGATAAAAAAAGAGAGTATAAAAAAAAATTTTGTTTTTTGTTTTGAAAAATGTAATGACAGTAAAATATAATAAATTAATATTGTGAAGAAAAATAGCGTTTTAATAAAAAAAAATTAAGAACCAAACGAAGAAAAATAAGGACCCTGAGAAAAAAGAGCTCTCCTTATCATAACATAAAAAAATTGGCGTCCCAACGTGGTAGGGCAAGTTAAATAAAAGACATAATTATCATTTTGTTAGTTGTCTGTTGGTAGTGGAAAGATGTCAAAGCGAGGTAAATCGGTAGATAGTAGAAAAAGGGACAAAAGAGAGGAAGAAAATATTGAAATTGAACAGATGGAAGAAGAAAGTACAAGTATGGAGGAGACCATGGGAGATGTTGAAAAGGGAGATAAAGAGCAAAAAGAAATAAGACAACAACAACCAGATTTACTTAAAATATTAATAGAAATGAAACAAGACCAAGATAAAAGATTTGAAGACCAAACTAAAAGATCTGAAGACCAAACTAAAAGATTAGAAGAGATTAAACAAGATAATACTAAAAGATTTGAAGAAATCAATCACAATTAAGAGAAAAAATTTGAAGAAATTAAAAGAAAATTTGAAGATCATGAGAATAGATGGGATAATATTGTTAAAAACATGAGAGGTGAAATACAAGAAGAGGTGAATAATAAGATAGATGAATGTCAGAATGAAATGCGTAGGAAAATAGAAAGACACCAAGAAGAAATTATCAACATGTTACAAATAAGGGATGCAGATATAAATGAGAAAATTAAGGAGCAAGAAAAAGAACAAGAAAACTACCAGCAGAATGTGAAAATAGAATTAGAAAAAATAAACAAAAATGTTGAAAAGAAATCAACAGCAGGTAATCATGGACCAAGTCATTATTGTATATTAGATAGCGGGATTCAAAATATGGCAAAATTCTCAGTAAACCACAAACGAATAAATCCAAAAGAAAGAATTAACAGTTTACCAATAAGAAAGGCAAATCTTAAAAATAAGATAAAGAATAATTACAAAAAAGAAAAAAATTATCAAAATAACAATAATAATAAAGAAAAATTGAAATGTACTATTAATTGGCAGAATAAACTAAGAAGAGCAAGAAAAGCGGAAAGAAGAAACAAAATGAAGATGACAATGGAAAATAAAAGGTTGGAGGTGATCAAAGTCAAAAGAAAATCTAAAAATAAGACTAGAAAGAAAAATAAGGAATCGAGGTATAAAATATTTAAGAAAGATAGTAAATCCAAAATAAGGATGGAAAAATATAAAATGATAATGAAAAAACATTTAAAGAATTTACTATCAGGAGTCAGAGAGGAACAAAGAAATTACAAATACAGAAAAAGAAAGAAAATCAAAGAACTAGAATAAATGCTACAAGAGAATGTTAAAGTAAAAATTAGAAGCCAATGTTGACAAAAATAACCAAAGAAGAATAGGGAACATTGCGTATTAGGTTTGACAAGAAGGTATGAATGATGCTTGAATGAAGGTGTTAAAGATAATCATAATGCGTTAAATAATTATTAATGAAGTATTATTAAAATGATGATAATTCTGAAGATTTGAATATGAAGTTAGTAGAATAATAATGATAATAATAAGAAATAATTAATGATATGATTGATAATATTAAAAGAAAAGGTCAAAATATGATCCTTAATATGAATAAGTAAAGATAAAATATGATATTAAAGTAGATAAATGAGGCAGGGAGTTAAGTTATATGAAGAAAACGTTACTATTAGAGAAAATAATTTTTGTAATTTCTTAAGAAGTTGTAGAAAATAATTTGTATGAATGCAGCATGAATGAAAGCTAGTTGGAAAATAGAGGAAAATAAGGGAGAAATAGGAAGGAAATGTGAAATAAAATGAAAATATCGAATATTGAGTTAAAAAAACAATAAAAAAAATCCTGTATAAAATGTTAATAATGCTAACTAAACTTATAAAATTTTAAATTGTTATTCTGTTGAAATAATGTAATGTCAAAGTGACAATTAACAAATGTCAAAAAAATGACAATTAATTAATGTCAAAAATAATGAATGAATGACAGTTGCCTAATGTCAAAATGACGTTCGACAAATGTCAAAGTGCAAGACCGTCAATTCAAATAATTAAGGTTAGAATAAAAACATAAAATAAAACACCATTAAAAAAAATGATTATGTATATCATGAAACAAAACAATATCTATTATATTACATAAGACAAATAAAAGAAACAAAGATCAAATTGTAATGGAATTCACAATTGAGTATATTTTAGTTAATATTAATCAAAATTTAAGCTATAGTATAAAACGCTTAAAATTTATATTAATATGGAGGGGAAATGTGATGATATTAAAAATGTAGTGATATTTGAAAATGATAAAAAAAGAGAGTATAAAAAAAACTTTGTTTTTTGTTTTGAAAAATGTAATGACAGTAAAATATAATAAGTTAATATTGTCAAGAAAAATAGCGTTTTAATAAAAAAAATTAAGAAAAATAAGGACCCTGAGAAAAAGAGCTCTCCATATCATAACAATAGGTTGGTAAGAATTATCTTGTTATGGTTGTGTAAATACAGTTTTGTCTATTGCTTGAATCGGGAAAAGCTTATACATACAAGGATAGATATAGTTAGTCTGCTAAGTTTAAGTAGTAAAGAAATCGACCAGCGACCAATGTAATGATTACCGTAACTAAACTCGTAACTTTATAACAATAACCATAATTTTGATCTTTGTTTATAGTTTCTTCGTGGCAACTTCAGAACAATAGTTATTAATGTAGGGCACAATATGAGGCCCTAAGTTACAGGTTTGTCTAGCTTGAACATAGTTCCGGCTCTGGAAGAAAAGGGGCATAATTTGGAAGTTCTGTCTTGAATTCAGAAGTATATCGTCCTGACCCTGTTGCAAAGTAAATATTAGTTAAAATAAGTTTAATTTAACATCAGAAAATTTATTGTCAATTGATCTTTTTGAAAACGCGGTGGAATAAATTGATAATTTAGAAAAATCCAAATTGTTTCTTATAGGCGTCGGTCATATCTAGTAAATTAATTCATGTTACAACTTGCTAAGACAATTTGAAGACCACCATTTCATTTAACATTTTGGTGTATTAGCCTTGGAAAAAAATCCTAAAGTACTAGAACTTTCTTAAATGCATAATTTATTGATTTTAATAATCTAATATTATAAAAAGCAATTTTTTGAATTAAACAGAATTAATTTAATCTCCTCAAAATACTTGCAAACATTGTAATTCATAATAAAGACAGTTACCGCATAATAAGATATGCACCACATTCAATTCTGTTTAAAATTAGGTCTCACGGAAGGGATGGAGACATTTAACTAGGGTTTTAAGCTCTAAAGTGTTCCCTACCAGCTGAGCGCAAAGGTGGAAGGACGGATACAAGGATGAGAGGTTTCTAAATCTGAAAGCTATCCGGGTTCTGCTAATGTTCTTGAAAAGCCTGTTTATGAGCCAATTTACTAAAATTATAGTTAATGTTAAGTTAATACTTTGTTTTACACCCCATTATCTTTTACCTAATTATAAAATGGAAAGAGAACATTAACACCAGGAATTTCCTAAAGGAAGATTAGAATATTTTAATTATCATAAGTATGTTTTTTTTGGCAACACTAAAAGTATATAATTTGAAAAGCACTATTTGAATCTAAAATTTGCAGCGGTGAATAAATAGTTAAATTAATTCTGATATAAGAGTTTCAAGATCTATATCCTTAAAGTATTCAATATTGAGGTTAATGTAACCCGTAATAGGTCGTGTCCGAGTGTCCGCATAAATAGAGTTCAAAGGAACGAGAATATCAGGTGACAAAGTTGAATGCTTTCCCAGAGCTTTCTACATTAAAGGACCTGTCTGCGTGAATGAAACAACCTATCCTTTCTGTAAATAAATGTATTGGTTTCTACGGAATATCTTTTAACATATGTATTTGTACGAAAATGTCTTGAAAAAAAGTACATTTTTCCTGATCTATTTATCTATAGATTAGGATCATATCAAGCCTTATTCAAGTGCTCAATATTACAAAATCTTTAACAATATCATCGTGTTCAAAGTAATTATTTTTTTCTTTCGAAATTTCACAGTCTATAACACAGACTGGGAGAAATCCCTGGTTTAATTTAGGGACAATGAGATGTGTAGACGATGCGTTAGCAACAAGAGCGGTCTGAGAATATGTTGTCCCTAGAGGAAAATCTTACCAGTTAGCCTTAACAAAAAAGGGCAATTGAAATAGAGAAAAAGGACAAAAAGTCCTTTCTTTTATTACATGCCGGTTCTAATGATTGCAGAAATTTTTTATCTTATTTTACGATCGTACTGCTTCATTATACGGAATAATTTATTTCAGAATTGTTATAGAATTAATTTTTCCTAAAGTGAAGTAAAAAGTAAACACGGAAAATACTTAATACCTTGACATTCTGTTTATTTCTAAAAACATTTCTAGAGCATTGTATGGTGGAAAAGCTGAATTAAAAAAATGTGCTATTAGAAGTCTAACGTTTAAGTTCACTTGTAGAATTCCATGCCTTATCACTTACTTACATTTTGTTCTGTTTAATTAATTGAGGTTATTGTATTCAAACAGAAACTAAACATACACGTAAAGTGCTGTAAATTAAATGTTTGCTTAAGACTACATTATATAAACTTTGAAAATTGTATTCAAGTTGATTTTTGTTAATTTATTGGAAAAAAAAGAAAAATAAAATTGATGTAAACATGGCAAGATACGTTTCCAGGAGAGTTGTCACCGATCCCTCACTGGCTACTTTAAACCCAGGGTGATTTGGGACCTACCTGATTCACCCTTTTATTAACTTACAATCGTTATCAGCTATCTGAAACATATAATAAGAGTCAACGATAAATGATTAAGTGGATGTAAACAACAGGTCTTTAATTCAGTAAACATAAATCAAAATATAATTCAAACAACTTGTGGTAGCTCATTTAGGTAGAATGATGAAATCAAGTAGGTTCTGACAGCTGGGCCAAATCAGGATGTTAAAACATTTTATTAAAAGAACAATAACCATTCAAAAAATAAGGAATTTAATAAAAAAATCAAATCAACTTATTACTAATAACAAACTCAAAAAAAAAACAAGAAATATCAAATTAAAGAAATCTTAACATTACGTTGTTACGCATTAACCATGTATTTCTTCGCGCTTCTCAGCCGTGACGTCGCCTGTCCTCGATCTTGCCCTTGCCGATATGATGCAACGACGCGACTCCCTTTGTTCTACCAATAAGTACTGCAAATCCTTTTTTCATTTAACGATTCAACCATTCATCTACTGAATATCCCAATAATGAGACCTCTTCTTTCTTTCCATAACCATCACCCACAATAACACGTGTAACAATACTATTACTTGTTACTAAAATCCACGTTTTCTTTAAAAACCAATCCGAATTAATCGGAACACTTTTTTATTAATCATCTCCCGCTGGAGTCCTGACCTCGACTGCCCGTTCTTCGCACTATACCCCCCTGACGCTCGCACTTCTTAAAACTAACAAAGTAGCCTAAACAATGTTACATTTTTTTCTTTTAAATCAAAATATCCTACAAACTTCCGGTTTCTTTCTTCTTTCTAGAGAACAGCTAAATGTAACCAGGTTCAGTCTTCTTTAGTCTCAATAAATAGAACGCACGTATGTATTGTTCAACACCAAATCTTAATAAACAAATTGGTTTTATTAATTGAAGAACAAGAGAATGATCCACTACAAACAATTTCTTAACGTACTGACTTTCTATGATTAACGCAACAGGATATTCATTTAATTAAAATTACACAATCGAGCTAAACCCAAAGAATCCTCGCAATTGAATTTAATTTAACCGGCGAAAACATAAACCGTCTAACGCTCTGAGGCCTGATTCCATTCCTCCATCTCTACAGGTATCGATCGCTTAAAACGTTCAATAAATTGCCGTACAATAGAAACTATTCTAAAGACACAACGACACAATAGTGTTACAATTGTCAACTATAATTGTACCAAAAAAGTATCTTCATGAGAACTTTATTGACTGCTTTTAGACTTTTCCTTCACTAAAGAGCATGCTTCCAAACAACCCTTGCACTGTCTGGTTTCTTATTTTTCTCGATTTGATGGGAATCGGAACATCGATTTAAAATCTTATATGAACACAAGGTGACAATATGGGAAAGGGACTACTAATTACAAGTTGAATACGATTCTTACACTTAACAACCTCCGTTTTTGTAAAATTGGAGCTACTCAAAAAACGTTTTCGTCCAGCCATCACATAAGATTTCTAGGAATTTGTCTAATAAATGCAGTGCAGCTTGATATTTCTAACATGTCAGTCGGCATGGTCGACATTATTGCTCAGCAAGACCAAGAGGTTTTCTTTGAAGGTTCTTTGCATAAATCGCATACATAAGAATATATTATGACAAAAAAGACGTTAAACAACTGAAAACTCAATCGATGGGGAGTTGTCTATGGGCTATTAACCTATTGGTCGAATTTATCCAGTTTACATGGAAAACTGTAACTTGTTGGTTTTCTAACAAAACAACCCGAGCCAAACAGCACAATGTAAACGTATTTCGTATTTCAGGTATTGAACACCATAAAGTTTTGTTCACTCTGAAAAGCAGAACAGCAAACCAAACGTCTGGACAAACAAAGTAGTAAACATCTTAGCAAACTCCTAATAAATTGGGCAACAAATCCGCGATTTATTGGGTATAAATAGGTATTTCAGCAAACCTTCAAAGGATGTTACACGACTACGTTGCATCCAGTGTGGACGATTTGCAATCATAGATTTGCAACAGATGCAGTCACTGACTTCTGTTTTAATAAATTCTAATTTAACAACAAATGAAAAACTGAGGAATCGAAGTGCTAACGCCTCTCACTACTATGCTCATTCCAGCTTGTGAGTCAAGTTCAAGATCAGTTTACCTATTTGCTGTTCTGCTGCCTAGTGTATTATGAAGCTTAATACATTAGGGAGTTTTTGTAAACGATAACGTTATCAACCAATCAGATGGCTGGTTGATACACAATCACATTACTATTTATCACTATTTTAATACCTTCGTGCCTTTCTTCGCGTGGACCAGATTTTCAGCAAAAAGGCATAGTGTGGATGTACCTTTAGACAACGAAATTCTCGCTTTAAGATTAATGCAATAAATCACATCTTGCCATTTAAATTTGCAGACGAGTGTCATAGATCTAGTCGAGAATTCTTGAAAATATGTTAGAGAATTGTAAAATATTCTAAATTTGCATATTTTTCAAGACGTATAGTTTGTAGATTCAGCATTCTCATAGTAATTGTCTTATAATAAATACAAACTATTGTTCTAAATCATTATTCAGTTGGTAATGACGTAACATGTTCTTCCACCATCGTGAATAGGTGATATCATGGCAAACATGGCCTACTTTTCAGGCTCCATAATTTCAACAATCTTCGACGATGATAGTGACTATTTCTTTCATTCTGGTTGCATTTTAATAGTGAAATACATCTCTGTCAAAACACTTAACGTTTTGAAAATCCTTGTGTCTACCTATATAGATAGCCATGTTAGGGTATCAATCTTTAAAAACTTATGCTGCTGAGATTTAACAAGGTAACTCACTATATTTGTTAGCTTGCGGCTGATAAAACGGCCTTTTCCGACCTAACAGTAATTAAACCTATTCTGTTTTAAGGCTGCTTGCTTAGTTATTGGATCTTGTGTTCTCAAACAATGCAGACTAGAAAAAAGCAATCGACAGTGTATGCATTGTTCCTTGCTAAACATAGAATCAAATAAATTCTTAGTTGTTACAGTTTGCTTTTCTTATACGAACTGTCTTTTTTAAGTTGATATTTTAGACGTCTGAATTCCTTGGTAAGTTGGCTTTCCAAATGCATGGGCAGACAGACACATGTCATTACATACGATTAAACCCTGGCAAGTTGTTTACCAAGATTTGTACTCAGTTTTCATGCTCCATTTGGTCAATCCTGTGTGCCTGTGGTTTTATTTTGTAGTTAATTAATTAATTATTATTAAGATGATAATTCGTATAGAGAATGGAGTTTGAAGAACTTTTCGGAGCGTTTGTTATGTATATTCTAAAAAACCTGATGAAAAGGCGAGCACCCAGAAAAGTGTGGATGAAGCATTGAATGAAAGATAAAGCGAGTTCAACTACGCAATTTTTGTATTATTCTTATCATAGACTTGCTTCGACAAGCAAGAAGAGGAATTGGTATTACACGACACAATGCTGCCGAATCGCTCATTTTGTACGGTAAGATAATTGGATGTCACTGAGCAGTACTTTATTATACTTGCTACTGGTCATCTTTCGGCAAGTCAACATGCCGAGAAAGTTGGAATATCTGATACCGCACTTTATTTACATACTTTATATTAACATTAAAAGCTTTCCATAAGACTCATTTACAAAATGTAAAACTCAAATAATAGGCAATTTAAGCGAAGCGTTATGCCTCCAGCAGAAATGTTGAACTACATAGATGAAGTAGGCGTTTGGGTTTATTTACGTATTGTTTACTGCGTATTTCAATTTACAAGGTGTATTAAGCCGTTATTTACCTAAAGTGAATTCCATTAAGTTTTAAGGTTATTAAAGTTGTTTCAAAACAAAAGAATTCATACATACTTACGAAATTAATATGTATATATTACCAGATACTGTCTTATTTGATGCAAAAGAGAAGCCGCTGCTGCAACTTCAATTAATAATTTCCAAACGAGGTCAAGTTACCGCATAATTAAAGTTCGTTAAAGTTCGTGCACCTGCAATATACTACGAATAACTTGAACACTACTGATAGAAGGACTTTCTGAAATTTAATTTAACCTAGGTAGGGTATTTATCGATTCGACAAAAAAAGAAGAAAATAAATTTGAAACCCTATCATCATCAAGTAATGCAAAATCTAATTTTTTAAAAATCACTTCGATGTTTGGTTCTGGACTTACAGTTTTTTAAAGTTTCCAGAGATTGCTAAAAATGTGTCTGAATTTCTCTGGTTCTAATAAAGATAGAAAAGTGTACTTGGTATCATTTGAAAGCTTTCGGGAAGGGTTTTCATATCATATACTGCATGACCTATTCTGAAGATTTCGGGTCAACAGTCATTAAAGTTATACTTTAAACTTGGATATCTTCGAAAGAGCCAGTTTTAATATTTAAAAAAAAATGCCGAATATTTACCCACAATACATATAGCAATAAACCTGGAAAATTTAGTGGTAATGAATTTGAATTTAGGACAAGTAATAGCCAGAATTAGCAATGTACAAAAAGTTACACTCAAGGATGGAATAAAAGTCGTGAAGAGCTTTCCATTATTGTTCATAGATCTAGTTCCCAGTGAAAACAACAAAACAATCACGACTTCAAAGTATCCTAAACTGTAAAAGAACCTAAGAAAAACAAAAGTATTTCCCAGTGTACGAACTGCCAACAGCTTGGGCCTACTAAAAACTTCTGTAGCAGAGAAACAAGATGCGTCAAGTGTACTGGAAACCATACTAAACTTTGAAAACAACGCAATAGTGTGGCTACTTGTGCACTGTGCAATAAAAAAAGACATACAGCCAACTACAAATGCTGCGAGACCTATTAGAAGAAGTTTAAAGAGTTTCAGCCCAAAAAGAAAACAGCGGTCCAGCGACTGCAGGAGAAACCTGGTAAACCAAATGAGCAAGCAAAACAGTCCACCACAGGGCTAAGTTATGCACAAATCACCAAAAATTCTACCGATAAACAAAATAAAGAAAAAAACAGAAGAAACTGTCAATAGCGAGCAGACCATCAACGACATAATGAAGTTGCTCAACCACTTTCAGATTGAAACGAGAAATAATTTCAGCCAGTTAACCAATAGGGTGGAAAAATTAGAGAAATCCAAAATTCACCAGAAAAGCGTAACCAAACCAGTAGTGAGTAATCTGTTCCTGCGCATAATAACATGGAACGCAAGTGAGCTAAACCAGCGTGCCCGTGAACTGGAAATATTTTTGTCAACAAACAATATCAATATTGCCCTCATTTCGGAGACGCATTTTTTGAGTAAGAACTATATTAAAATGAAAGAGTTTGAAGCCTACTAGACCACTCACGAGCCCGTGGAGGAACTTCCATAATTATAAAAAAGAATATCTAGCATTTCCAACAAGAAGAAATCACACAATAAGATATATAAGCTAACCATTGTTACTATCAAATGCAATAGCGCTAAACTAAATATTAGGCCGCGAAGACATAAAATGACACAAAGACAATACGTAAAACTATTCTCAAAACTGGGCTCTAGGTTTATTATTGGAGGAGACTACCATGTTAAACATACAGACTGGGGATTAAAACTTACAACACTTGGTAAAGGCAGTGATTTACTGAGTGCTATAAAAATCTCTAAATGTGACTATCGTTTGGCGGATGAGCCTACTTACTGGCCCACTGATAATAACAAAGTACCTGCTCTATTGGATTTCTTTATTTCCAAAAGAATTACATCAAATCAACCATTAAGTATATAAAAAACAAAACCTTACCAACAAATTTAGAGAAACATTGGATTACCTAATCGGATTAAAAATAAAACTTAAAAGAAGATCTGGAATTGCAATCACTCAATATAATTGAGCAGATTTGGCTGGCAGAGAAAGAGGCAACTCTGCCGTCAAAAGAAAGATCAGAACACGAAGTTAACTATCCTTTTGAGATCAGAGATCTAATAAAACAAAGAAGAAAGCAATGAGGATTTGGCACAGAACCAGAAATCCTGTAGACGAAAGAGAATTTAATAAAACAAGTAAACAAACAAACGAAAAGATTAAAAAATTTAAACAGAGTAGCTTTGAAAAATATTTGAGTGATCCGGAAGCAGATAAGGACTACTCATTATGGAAAGCAACTCGGAGATTCAAACGACCAATTGTCCATATACCACCTGTCAAAATGCCCAAAATAAATGGGCAAGATGCAATGATAAAAAGGCTGAAGTATTCGCAAATCATCTGGCTAGCGTGTTTCAGCCAAACAATATTCATTTCACAGTAGATACAACACCCGATTACCGTTTCGAAGCTGCGACGAAGTTGGTAAGCCCAATTGAAATCGCACAGGAAATCGATAACAACCTCAATCTTAAGAAAGCGCCTGGAACTGATGAAATTTCACACGGTTTACTAATAGAGCTACCGCGGAAAGAGATTGTTATGTTGAAATACTCATTTAATTCCCGTTTTTTGATTAAATCATGTTCTGGAATGCTTTAAAATAGCGCAAATAATTACGGTGAAAACGCCGTACAAACCAGCTGAGCAGGTAACATCGTATAGACCAATATCGTTGCTACCTGCCACATCTAAGTTGTTTGAGAAACTGTTGTTAAAACGTCTTAAACCACTAGTCAACATACCTGATTTCCAATTAGGGTTGAGAAATCACTACTCAACGATAGACTAAGGACAGAATAACATCTGTGATAGAACAAGCATTTGAAGAGAAAAGAATACTGTCCTGCAGTATTTTTAGATGTCTTGCAAGCTTTTGACAGAGTGTGGCATCAGAGCCTTATCTACTAGATGAGTAAATTGTTGCCGAGGAACTACTGTCAATTGCTGGAATCATACCTCTCTGAAAGAAAGTTTTGAGTATTCCATGAATTTCAAGTGTTTTAAAGTTTCATCCTTTTTTCAAGGTAGTGTCCTAGGACCACTACTATACCTACTTTACACTGCTGATATTCCTATATCAAAAAAACAGTATTAGGCACATTTGCTGATGACACTCTTATTATGGCGAGAGATACGTCTCAATCAAAGACAGTTGAAAAACTTCAAACTGCAGTAAACAAGATCCGCAAATTAACTAGGGACTGGAAAATAGAGCTTAACAGTTTGAAATCAGTTCAGGTCAATTTTGCGTTGCGGAGAAACAATAGCAACCTAAAAACAACTCTTGGGGGATGCCAGATTCTTTAGGCGGAGTCCATAAAATACCTCGGTTTCCATCTTGACGGAAGGTTGAACTGGAAACATCACGTAAGACAAAAGGCTAGCTAAACAAATCAAACTGAAAGTAAAAAAAATGTACTGGTTGATCGGAAGATACTCCCAACTTGACCTAAAATCTAAATGACTGATTTATCAGTCTATAATTAAGCCAATCTGGACTTATGGTGTGCAACTTTGGGGCTGCTTCAAGTCATCAAACCAACAGACAATACAACGTACTCAAAATAAAATTCTCCGTCTGGTAACAAATGCGTAACCAATGAAGAACTCCATAATGACCCGGAAATTAAGTGGGTTAGAGAGGTGATCCAAGAATACGTCATAAAACATGAAAATATTTAAATTTAGAAAATTAGAATTAAATTTTTTATAAACTTTTTACATAGATAAATAAAAAAGGAGAAATATCTACCTACCTTGAATTAATAGCAAAGTGAAAAGTAAGTAAATATCCCTTTCAGTTCTAAGATACTCGCTCCAAAACGATGTGCATTTATCTTCTTTTATTTTTACTATTTATGACAAGTTATTCTTTTAAATAATAAATTGTTGGGATAACTATTTTGTTAATTTACCTTTTTAATTGAAGTCGCTAAAAGAAGGTTAATTTGGAACTAATTTTCTTAGTTTGTTAGTAATAATAATAACAATGTTAATTAATTAAACGGAATTTAGAACATAAAGAAAATTTGTATCTTGTTTTCTAATAAAAATAATCAGTAGTTATAAAAAATTGCCATAAAAACTCATTTAATTTCTCATAATAATTTCAACATATATTTCAAAGACATTTTTTATTGAAGTTTTGATAAATGAATTTGCTCAACTGGGTGATATCTTGACATGGGTATTAAAAAATGTTTGTAACTGGTGAAGGCGCATATCAAGTATGAAAAATGTATTAAAAAATTTCAATTACGAAAATAGTTTGGTATATTTTTTGCAGTACAGGAAGAAATAATTAATATTTCGTTCTTACATAAATGAAAAATGAATTATAATTTTTCTATCAGCACAAAAGATGACGTTCTAGTAATAAGACAAATATTTAAAAAACAGTTGAAAGCGATTCAGTCTAAAAGATATTAGCATGCAAGTTAACAAAGGTATACATTACGTTAAAGCATTTAGAGTTTAGATATCAATCGACGAGTGCTTAAAGTACTTAAATAGATTCGTGCAAAGAAGGAACAATTACAATAGAATTACCATTAAGGAAAATTATAGCAGCTATTAAATCAGGAACATCCAATCTTCAACTATAAGCTTTCTGATCTGCAAGGGTCTGCAAATCATTGCTATAAATTCATATATACAGAATAATTAGGAGAGGTTCTTAAAAAGAAATGTGCCATCACTTTTTTAGAATTTCTGGTACATCAGCTTTAAACAAACGCCTAAATTTACTGACGAACTGTGCTAGTTTAGTATTCTAATCTCGCATGCCCTTATGCCTTACAAGAAAAATCTATTCAACTAAAAGGGCACGTTTTGTTTATAATTCAAAGTTCTGTACTGGTTATAATCTTGTTATTTAGGATATTTTCAAACAGATATATTTTTTTAGAAGTATCATTCCAAAAATGAAAAGGAAACGACTAATTCGCAACCAAATAATAAAAATAAAGCTTGCTTTTATTTCTTACAAAAAACTAATGCGGTCTATACATGTCAAGGCTGTGTAGAATTGTCATAAGAAAAGATTTTCATTCAAGCATTCTGTTGTCGTGCATTAACAAAAGAGAATAACGTCGTACAAAAAAATTACTACATGAGAAACCCAACACAATTTCCTTTACGGCTGGAAAATTCAATGTCTACTGTACCCTTGCTTATCAAATTTTATTAAAATTCGATAAGCCGTTTTCAAGATATTGCTGTCTTTATTATAAGAATGTGAAAAGAATATAAATTTTATTATTATTGTCAGTCTATTTCTTTCAATGTAATATTCTAGTTGTGTCAACATTTATTGTCGTGAATCTTCTTTGTAATAATACCACTCTACTAGTTCGCAAAAATATCAAAATCTTAATTTCGGTTAACCTTTTGGTCGTAGTATAACTCTGGAATAAATTGTTTCAGTAATGATTAATGAAATAACATAAAGAAAAATTGATGGATAACTAAAGTCGATACGTAGTACAAAACTTCTGAGTTAAAAATAAATAAATAGAAAATTTTGAAATTACTAAGAATAGCTCGCTTCCACGTTGGAATGGAGTATAATCTGTATTGATAGCACCTTGCTCAACAAGAAATCAACACGGCATCTTCTGAGAATGTCTGTGTACATCATCCCAGTTTTGCCTGAAGTCCTTATTGGGAATAACTTTTAAACTGTTATTCTTTTCTGTTTATTCTTTATCTTACAAACTATTGTGTGCACCTTCCGATCGTATTTTTTAGATGCAGTCTCTCACGCATAAAGTAGAAGATAACTGTGATAAAATCTCCAATGCTACACTATTTATTCTTTTTCAAGCATAATATTGCCCGTTAATTAGTTTATACTGTACCTTTCTGTAGTGATTACAAAAAATGTTTTTATTTCAGTCAATATTTATGTGTCAATACCATCTACTAAAGCCCCACGTTTTTTAACATTCTTTAAAAGTTATAAATTCTAAGAATATTGACTTTTCGAATGTGAAAAAGGATCTTGCTCTTGCCAATTAATTTCTCTTAAACTACCTGTAATATTTGCTTGAACATATTCCAAACGTTGGCAAGCTAAATTTCCATAAAAACATCTTGTATTAATCGATTAATTTCTCCTAAAAGATTGCTGCAACGTTTCTTTGAAGCTCTTTCGAACGCTTAAGCATTATCTGCTTTTATGAAAATACTTGGAATTACTACAGAAACCTCACCCTTTGTTACGTACAGGTAGTAATATAAAAAGCTTGCCATTACCTTACAACACCTTGTCTATTTATTTATAAAACGTTAATAAATAACATTTATTATTTTATTTCATTCTTATTTATTATTATTATTATTATTATTATAAAACATCACCTTTACATCTTTATTATATTCTTGACTTTTGTACATCGATACTCTTAGAATCTTTTGACGTGTTAGATGCATTTGCTTGCGTATAATATGGAATGTCTTATTACATATAATTATTATACACAGCACTGTAGACCTCTTTTTCTTACCATAATATAATTTTAAATTCAAATAATGAAAGTAAGATCGTTTAAAATATTTTAAATCTTGCACGTACTCATACGAAAGAAACATCCAGCAATAATCAATCTCAAAGCAGATGACGTTAACAATTTTTTGTGAACATTGCAAAGTTTTTTAACAAAAATCTTCCTGCATCTGTCCAAGAGCCGGTAGACTTTGTAGATAAGAAGGCTTGTCCCCCCTACAACTTGCTTCTTTCTCCGGTTACACCTGCAGAAATACAGAAAATATAGCAACTGTAAGAAGTAAGAAATTAAAAGATAAGTATATATAGATTAAGTACAAACCTTCTAAAACATGTAACTGAAGGTATAACTTTTCTACTTATTTCCATGGTACCTATTTTCTCAGAAATAATTGAGATTGCAATGAACAGCGAATTGAAAACCATTTATTAGTGGAATTCAGTCTTTTATCTAAGTCTCAGTTCGGTTTTCGACGAGAAAATTCCACTATAGACGTTCTATTGCTACTCTTGGACAATATAACCAGAGCAATGGATCAGAGCCAGTCCGCTAATAGTACACTGATCAATCTAAGCAAGGCCTTTGACTATCTGTTACATAAATTCTTAGAAGAAAAACTACCACATTCTGGTATCAAATTCGTACCTCTACAGTTGATTATGTCTTTTCTTAGTCAACGTAAATAAAAAGTTTTTTTCGACGAGAAATACAGTAACGAACTTCCAGTTTCAGTGGGTGTTTTGCAAGGTTCCGCTATGGATCTCCTTTTACTTTTATTGGCAGTTAATTAACTCTCAGGTAATATGAACTGCATAACCATTTTCTATGCAGATGACACCATGCTGGTGAATGCTAGTGATTCTTTTGCTGGATTAGTGCAAACGACCATTCTAAAAGAAGGGAACACTCAATAACTTTTTTATCTTGCGATTGACAAAACAACGGTTAACTAGTTTGTTGTCTACGAGCATGTGTGCTTTTTGGTGGCACTTTCAAATTATTTTTGCATTTCCGGTTAAACCGGAAATGCAAAAAGTTCGAAAGTGTTCAAGACAGCTGTTGTCTATACGTAACTGTAGTAAAACAATAGACAGTCTTTTGAAAAGCAAAAACGCTATGGCCATGGAAACTTCAAATCTGACAGAATTATTAATTATCTGTAAAATCGCAAATTTGACTAAATATATTAATTAAACGTTAGAGTGTGTTGGTTTCAACTTGTTTTGTAGTTACTGTTTAACAATTTCTAATCTAATTAATTAAAAACATTTTTGAAGTTTTGTTGTACATGGCCATAGCGTTTTTGCTTTTTAAATGGTTGTCTGTTGTTTTACGATAGCTGTCTTGAACACTTACAAAGTTTTTGTGGGATTTCCGGTTTAACCGGAAATGCAAAAAAATTTGAAAGTGCCACCAAAAAGCACACATGCTTATAGATAACAAACTATTTAACCATTGTTTTGTAAATCGCAAGATAAATAAGTTATTGAGTTTTTCCTTCTTTTTGAATGACACTGTATGCCTCCTGATTTACTTTCCTTCTTTATATTTTCATTTCTTTCGTTTATTTTATTATACTAATGCACGCTGGACATTTGCAAATCCTTGCTTTATTAAAAGACCGGATTTACCGGCAGACCATAAGTACAAAATATTTTCAGAAAAAGTGGGCGGTCTGCGAGAGTAATGCGGGGACGAAAATGGGAGTTTGTGTTTGCGAGGCGAGCCAATCGTGGGTTTGGATGCAGGAAGGAGAGTTTAGAGTAGCTCGTGTTCGGTGTGCTCGCATCTCGATGACTTGTCTGGGTAAAGAGGGACGCGAGATTATGCAGTTGGGAATATTCAAAATTATAGAAGAAAAAGCGGGAAGTAAAAGGCAGGGCGAGAGAGACAAATGGAAGGTACGAGCTAGTAATGCTGTTGCGTTGTGTTGTCTCGTCTGGGTAGTCTTGAGACGTTCGTGGTCGTGTGACGGCCGCCTTTGGTGGCCGCTGCTCAGGTTTCTTTTCATCTAGGTCGCCTCTGGCGGCCCCACCTTGGTGTTGACTTTGCCCTTCTTCCTCGGCCCCGGTTAGAAATAATCAGAAAATGCAGAGGTAAACCTTAAAATTATTAACGTCTTTATTTATTGGACGATAGATGTGAAATTTGCACAGTACATAGGGAAAGGCCCTCTCTAACAGGATATTTTAAAACCGAGCGAATAACTGTCTCGTACCTTCACCAGTGGCGTGCAGCTTTATTCGAATTTAGCAACTATTTCGAAACATCCTGTGTATACGGATGAAGATATCGGCAAGCAAGAAATTGTTTTCTACTCCACTGACAATGGTCATTTCAATGCCGCAATAAGATTTTGTGTGGCTGCGCCCGCCTGAATTTTTCCGATTTAAACCAATGTAAAACAATGGATAAGCAAAGGTCTCATTCAACAGCTTTTCTGCCGTTGCATATTCTCCCATCCAAATCACTACATGATTATTGTAACGAAAAAGGTCCCAGCTACCTTTCTGCCTGAGAAAGACGTTAATCGTCTAATTAGGAAGGGCGTCAGTGGCGTACGAAGTCGGGCTACATTCGTCACTTTTCGGCTCGTCCCGGGCAAACCGTAGAAGCTATTGAAAACCTAACTATACTATAGGCATCACCAAATGGAGTCCCATCGACGGCCGTTTTAAAATTGGATTCATCGGTTATGGGGGGACTGGGCAAAACTATCCCCCCTTAAAAATCAGGATTTCCCTCCATTTAAGTTTGACGCAGGTGGTGGATGTAACACTGCCCAACACATCGACTGGCACCCGAATCTTTATTAAGACCTATAAATAAGCGCTCCAGAAGGGGTTAAAGGAGGTCCCGGCTCTCCCAGCTCCAGAGCCAGGGTTTTCGAATTTCTGAGATTTTTTAAATTGAAACGAGTGTAACGGCTGAAACCTACACCGACGGTAGGAATCTTATTTCCCGATCTTCTTTTGTTTCGATACGGAGTTCTATTTTGCACTAGTTTTTATTTGTCGCTATTTTGACCCGGAAGATGGCGTTTTTCGGTACCAATCTTAATACGTAATTAAAAACAATTGATGGGGCTATCCACTGATGCAAACCGTTTTGATTAAGTACCACAAATAAGGGCGCTATAAAACGTCAAAGATACATCATGTTGGTTTTTGAAATAACTGTACCGACAAACAGTTAAAGATATGTTGAACCAAATATATATAAAAGCTTATACTCTAGCCTACACAACAAAAGAAGCCCCATGCAGATACGACTCTTCGTTCTCGAGGTACAGAGCTCCGGTTTTAATTTTCCGGGGGTGGGAGAAAAAACAAACGCGAATCGCTTTCTTTTTGCGCACAGCTGCTGAGAAGGGTCGGTTCTCTATGGGATTCGTATACAAAGCGATTCGGATAATTTACAGCATTTTCGTGAAATTGGGAATTTATGGTCGAGCCGGACCTGCACGGCACCCGTGTTTACTTTTCGAGCGGTAATTGTTTCTGTTCAGAGGGTCCTCCGGGGCACCCTAAGTATGCGTGCCGAATTTGGATCTCTTATCTTTTCTCCTTCTCACCTTATAAACTTTTTCGTTCGAAATTTTATACTATTGTTTTGTATATTTATTTGCACTTGCATTTATAACTAGTTCTCCCTACCTGCCACTGCGCTCGTTCCCAGGATAATATTTCTCTATACTTTGTTATTGCTGATTGATTTGTGCATTTAACGTCCAAATAGCCTATTGTGGTTTTGGTTCTGGAGTTCGTATATTCGTCCTTTTGTATATTTACTTTGGATTTTTAGATTTCTGTTAATATGCTTTGCTGATAACCACGTAATGTGATTTTTCGGAATTTATATGTAAGCCATATTGTACAATGTCCTACTTAAAAGCTTTTTAGTTCTTTAGTTCCGTCTAGTCTGCATAAGCCATGCATTGATCTTGGGAAACATTCGTTTTATCATTTTTTTTTTGTAAAGTTACTTCATTTCTTTGTATTAGAAAAAGTCATTTATATTGTCTTGCAAAGCAAAAAGGCTCTAATTCGAAAAATAAGCAAAACCGAGTTTAGGGTACATCTATTTGTATCCGAAGCAAAAAGCCCTAGTTTTGGAAATAAGCAATACAGACTAATTTCTAAAGTGTCCTATCCTATACAAATATGAAGAAAGCCAATCGCCAACATCTCGAAACTAAGATTTTTGAAGCTAGGGCCATTTTGCTGTGCAGGACAGTTTATTAGTTTACTCCACTTAGTGCTTGGATTACCTCCCTTCTTTCTATCTTGAACACTAGCTGAAAGCCAAGAAATAGATAGCAATATTCTTCTCGAGTACTTTTCTTAAAACTCTTTTTCGACTAACTTCTTTATTCTGTTGTTAATCATCGTAAGTAAATTTTATGTACCACTTTTAGAAGAGAGATCGACCTGCAGCTTTTACATTTTATTTGCTCTCCTTTTATAAATATTGCTGTTATTGTTGTTTTTTCCACTTTTCTGGCATCTAATTGGTTTTCCACATTGTTTTTATTATGTTATAAATTTCCCTGATTGATACTTAATCTCCTTTGTTCTTATATTGTTTTTCCTTCTCTTTAAAAACTTTTTTTATTTACTCTACTGTGAGTATTGGTTCATTTATTTTGCTTTGTAGTCAAAGTGTCTCTTTTCTTCCCTTTCTATCACTGTTATTATTTCTTGATAGTGTTTAACCCATCTTTCTAGAACTTGCATTTCACTTCCAATTCTTCTTCTTCTACTGATAACATCTTTCTAAAATATTCTGGATTACATTTTATCATCTTTCTTCTGTTTTTATTTTTGTAGCTAATACCGGCTGCTGTTTTTGATAATCTTCTAAATTTTCCACTGATTTTTTATTGGATTTTTATTTACAGCCACTTTTCTTTCCCTTAAAATTTCTTGGTGCTTGAAGATGAAATAAAACGCTAGTCTTCTGATGTATTTTTGTATTGCACTTCCACTACATAAATATATCTATGTTCCGGCTTATTATTGGTATTTCTTATCAAAACAATTGTCTTTCTCTTTTTTGTTTGTGGCTTTAACTGTTTTGTGAAATCCTTTTATTTTTCTCATAAAATTTGCGTTACTGAGTAAACTATAGTCTTATAAAACTGAGTTATGTTATAAATTATTATTATTCCAGCTTCGGATGTTACATGTGTGTCAATAAATAAGTTGAGCGTGGCACACAACATTTAATTTCTCGCTCAGACCTAGGTTCTATCCTATGTTTCGGAATAAAAATAACTAGGCTAATTCCTGTTAGGAGCAATATAAATAAAATAAAATAAATCTAACAACTAATGACTGTTTGACGCTAGTAGAAATAATGACATAAATCTCAATTCTACAGATTCCTGAGGATGACATTTTGGATGGCTTAACACTATACTTCCGTTCTAAAAAATATAATTAATATTAATAGTTGATCACATTTCAAAAGTTTTAGTGATTACATAGAAAAACTTTAAGTTTAAACCAGAATAGAAGAGTATTTTTATAGATAGCGAACGGTTTCTCAATCCATGTAGTAAGCAAATAAATAAAAGGTATGCTGGTAAGAGTAGTTAATACCCAATATAAAATACAAGAGCACAACCCTCTCATGCTGTTTAAACTCTTCTTAATCCTTTAATCTCAAGCAAATCCATTCCGTTAATTGAAAATGAAATGTGGGAGTAAGAATTAGCAGTGAATGCCCTGAAACCGATAAAAGAGAGAAAAAAAAGAGAAACAATTACTAGACAATAAAATAGATAAAAGCATGCAACACAAATTTTAAAAGGTATAAAAACGTCCGTTCGACCGATAGTGGTAGTTATACTTTTATCTTTCGTAGAATAAGAGGTGACAACGTTATCATCAGTCGGTAAATAAATCAAGTTAAGTTTCTCTTATATAATTTAGTGTTGAGATTACCCAAAAAAACGAACAGCTTTTTCCAGCTTAGCAGTTGTAATCTGGATGATGTTGAAAAGCCTACTAATCAAATTCCTTCAACAACTCATGCGTTTGACGCACACTTTTGTGATGTTCGTTGTTGTGTAAGATGACATCTGAGAACGACAATTTAAGTCGTTTTTGTGTTCTACATAGCAGGCACACTATAGTATTAATGCTCATGTGTTGGGCGTGTGTTAACTCAGAAGAGCTTCTTTAATATCTCGATCTCGATCTAAAAGTAGCTTTTGTAACAACCTTATTTTCTTAAGATGTCGTGATGGTAATACTTATTTTATTTTATTTTATTTTATTTTATTTTTATTACACCAGTCCAAGAGGAGGGTAAACCGAAAGATTGCCTAGAGCGTGGAATGCGTAGAGACGTTCAAAGAAGAGAACATAATAATAGCAATAATAAATAGTTTGTAATTTATAAACGATATTAAATATGTAAATGTATGTAAAGTTGCTATTTTTATCCAATTCTTTGATATTACATTTTAGTCACTTCAGAATATAACTTGTATTTAGGATACAACTACAAGCAAGAAGAAAATCAATAGCGGTTCTTATCTAATACTTTACTTATCAATCAGTCTCCATAATACCGAAAGTAAAAAAGACATAAAAGTAATGAAATGAAGTTTTTGTGGTCTGGAAGCGGATTTGGGCTTTATAATATTTTTTACTTTGTTAGAAAGATTTATACCGAAGGCTTGCGCAGCATTCTTTATAGGTTAATTTAAAGTGGATTTTGATTTTTTGTTTCATACTTCTACAATCACATATATCTAAACAATTACATTTTCATAAACTGCCACATTGTAGATATTACTAAGAAAGTTACGATATATAAGCGTAAGAATAATAATTGTTAACGTTCATCTTCTTAGTTAATAATTATGTATTTGTACAAAATGTATTAATCTGATAGAACTAATTTTAATCTTCAGTTTTAAAAATTATTAAAAATTATTAAAAATTTACAAATTATTTTATCAAATTAAATTAAAGGTAAATCTGTCTTTAAAACATCAGCAGTCGCTGAAGCTAGACAGTCAACTAATCGACTATGGAATTTTCTGCTTCATGACTACTAATTGCAATATCTATATATTTCGAAAATTGAAAAATGTACTTTTGCTTGAATGTAACATACATGTTCGATATTTGCCGTGATACCCAATTTACGATAATTTAAAAATGTCTTCTTGAATAAATAGTTAAGTCGAATGCTTTGTGTCAATATGATGTTTGGCACGTTTTTAAAATCTCTTCAAAGTAAGATCTGCTGAAGTTGACCTCCTGAACATTTATTTGTACATACTAATAAAAAATCACTACAGTCTATCATTAGTTCAGTGGATTTGCCACTTCATTTCTTTCGTGGATGTTGTTCAATATTCCTTCCTTCAATAGGGGTCTTAATTTTCTCTATCTTTGCTGTCCTTTCTTCTGCTATTTCGAACGTGTTTCTGTGCTTCCCATAAGGGCCATAAGTAATATGTTTTCTATTATACTATACATGTATATCTCGAATCTTTTCATTTCTCATTCTACTGTTTCCTTTATTGAAAATAGTTTTGAAAACTTTCAGTGAGGTTAAAGCCATGAAATCAAAACTGCATTATGTAACTTGACAAAATTGAGACAATCCCATAATAGTAAATTTTACAAGAGCAATTTCCAAATGTCAGATGTCAATGCTTTCTCGACTTTAATAAAATCTATTTTACCAAATCGCAAAACTTGAAACTACGCTAGAAATGCTTCATTGAGAATATCTTTTGCTATTTAAATAAAAACCTTTATTGGACGTGTCAATAGCAGTTTATCTGAGCTCAAGATATCAAATATTGTCAGGACTTAGAATCAATAGAATAGAAGTAATAAGTAATTATTACTTATAAGGCAGTTTTTATAAATCAAACTTGCTTGATTTTCTTGTTTAGTTGAACGTCTTTCGCTAAACACTTAACATGATGTAACAGTGATTTTAAATAGTAGGTATATAAATTAATTTGATAAAATTTTGTTGGATCTAAAAGGTATAATTGTAGTCAGAATAAAACTAAGTAAGTGCAATTGATTAGATTATTTATTTGCGTACAATGACAAGTTCTCAATCAATTCTATGTCATTTTAAAAATAATACGCGAGCACATTTCTAAATTTTGGAAAACCGGTCCGCTGGCCCGGCACTGTGTGTTCCATTTGCTTTCAAGCAATGTCATTGCCGTAAATCCACTTTCTAAGTTTGGTTGCTGCATCTTTCTGCAGGTATGTTTAGAATAAAATTTTGCCTGTAATACATATTTTTATTCAATGTGCTTTCTAATGAGATAATTGCCATGAGATCAAACTATTTCAACTATCAACAAACTACGATTACAACTTTTAACTATCTAGTCTAAATCTCGATCGGTACTTCTGGTACCTTATACCAGTACTTTTGATCTATTTCCAAATGTTTGATATTCCAACAATTTTGTTTCTGTCACTTCCATTACTCCTTGCTCACCAATTCCTGATTTTCTCAGTCGACTCACTGCTGTAACTCTGTTGGAGTAATTGGTGAACTCTGTAATGACAACATCCAAGTCGGTTCTAGAGGTAGCATCTTTTGCTCATTGAATTTTAAATTGATGGCAGTGGGTGTATTTTTATACCGTGATCATCAATAAGAGTTTTAAATCAGAAATAATTTAGTTGTGATTACGTTTTTTGATTTCTTTGAAAGACGTTTTTTGTATAGCCGTACTGGACACAAATTGAGAATAATTTTATTGGGTGGTAACCATTCCGAATCGATACATTTTCGTGTTCTACCTTGAGCAGTCTTAGCAAAACTTGAGTTGTGTGTATTCCATCTTACCTGAAGCATTGCCACCTCTTAATTCTTTACCTTTCTATTATGCAAGTTCTACAGAAATTATACGACAGTAGTGTTTAATTATATCTGGTTATGTTTTTTACCGGTTAACTTTTGACGTAACATTTTTTTTTATGGAACACTTCTTTTGTGTCTCGTGCTTCAGTAGCTGCCTTAAATTGATATGTCTTTAAATGTTCTTGTAGTATTGTTTGTCATTTGGACTCACATTATTTTAATAACTACTTTTTGTCATGGCTATCCTTTAGATACCCAATTCTGCACTCATAGGCCCCAATTTCTTTTACATACCTCAGCAAGAATTTTAAAATCATTCCCAGCCAAATTTATTTGTTGCAAAAATGTTCTTCAGATTGTTAATTACAACTAACAGTGATAGCTGCATACATAATTATGGATACGGATAGACAGAGATGCATTCATTTCATATTATTTCATTATATAGTCTATTTCCTTATGGTAGGTACAGAGGGATACAGCATTCAAAATGTTAGTACGGTTTTAAATGACGGTCATATTGAAGCAGTTTGTATCACCTTAGAGAGCTGGTTGATTCTGTACCTTTTTAACTTCAAATTGCAAATCAACCAATCTCAGATTGAAACTAACCAACTTCAAGTTGAGATCAATCAACTTTAAATCGAAATTAATCAATTTCAGCTGAGACTAATCTGAGCTCAATTTAAAATAGGTTAGTTTCAATTCCAGGTTGATTGATCTGCCTCAACGTGAAGTTGATTAGTTTCAATTTGAAATTGATTGTTTCTAATTTGATGCTGATTGTTCCCAATTTGAGATTGTTTGGTTTCAATTTAAAGTTGAAAAGGTACCTGTTGTACAAGAAACATTGAACACATGGGGCCAGGTCGTTTTGGCGTGGCCTTTTGTGGGAGACCGTTCGGACGCAAAGTCAATTGGGCGCGAGATTATTTGGACGCAGGAAACAAATAAACCATAAACTTACAAATTAACTAATTAAGTATACTTAGAAGATACATGATTTCGCAGATTTTGTATTGAAAATGTTAGTGTTTCGATTGCTATAAATTGATAAACAGTTTGTAAAAGTAGAAGGATTCTAAGCTTCACACGTCGCTACATTATTGGAAATATTATTGTAGTTATTAGTACAGAAAATAGAGTTTTGTTTACGTTTCAGTAGAGCTAGTTCTCGGTACACGCAATTAGGGCCTTATACCTATATTAAATACTGTTAGAGAATTTCAAATAATTTTATCTTGAAAAGTTTAAAAATATTTACGAAAGAGAGTCAGGTTTTCCTAAACAACACTCTTGTAGGCCTGCACTGCAATTTTTTCATCCAAATGAACAGATTCATCAGATGGTACCTGATTGGGTAATTGTTTCAAGTGTTAAGTGGAAGACTTGCATTAAAACTTAAAAATCTAAAAAAATCAAGGCTACAATATACCACAAAGTCTGGTTTTGAAAATGTTGTTATACTCCAAACGTACAGATAATCATTAAAAATACATTTTAGTTTTTTTGTACATTATTATCATTATCAGGTACAAATTTTATTCAAGTAATGATGCGTTACATATTTACTACAAATTTACAAATGAAAAGGTTATAAAACTGGTTAAACTGATTAATAAGTTAAAGCTTTTTAAATTAAGGTTTAAATAGGTTGTAACACCTGCGATACTCAAAAACGTGTGGACATCACAAATGCCGCACATTTCTGCTTCTGTAAACATCATCAGCGTTTCTAGTGCATATTTGGTGCGACAATGTCCGCTTTTATTTAAATAGCAGCAATATTCGAAAGTGCAACTTCTTTGTATGTAGATTTCCAGCTATTTCAAACTCTCTGAAGCTTAATATTACTTTATATATTTTCTCATTTCAACTTTTATTAAGTCTGTAAAATGTTTTTCAAACTTGATGCGACTTATTCAAACTAATGAAGTCCGGGGTGTAAATACAAATGCGCATTTAATTTAAAAGTTACTGCTCTTTTATAATAATCATATAAGCGGATTAAAAAGAGGGAATATTGTACATTTGAAATAAAATTCAATGGAAGTATTTAGTAATTTACTAATCAGTAATCACATAAATACTAGAAAGTAAATGAGATCGAAATAACATATATTAAAATATTTAAAAGTAATTGAGATTCAAATTATTTATTACAATCTTTTTCTGGAGCTAAAAGTGACTTTTTATTTTTTAATAATTTGTTAAACTTTTCTCTTTATGAGTGCTTGAGTAATAAAGTCTTCAACCATAACAATTTCTTAAATTTTTAAAACACAAGAATAGCTTAAAATGCTATGGTTCTTAATAAATCAAGAGCACCTTACGATTGGAACTTCTTATATGTGATACAGATGTTCCCAAAGACAATAGAGAATGCGGAGATTATAGAGGTATCACCCTATTAAGTGTGGTAGTGAAAATATACGAATTCATCCTGAGTAACAAAAAAAAAATAGTCTAAACACAACTTGATGAAGCGCAATATGGTGAAGAGATAATTGAGGTCAGGCGTTTTTATAATAAATGTGCGAGTTCGTTTAATAATAATAAATAGTAAAAATAAACGTTATTTATTAAAGATTATAACAGGTTAACAATTGTCGAGGAACTATGTTAAATTTTATGCAAACTGGAATGATATCGAATGAATCTTAGCGAGTGACTGCGTCGTCCCTGTAAATAACTAAGCTTTTATACATCTTAACCTGTGTTTTAACAAAGAACAAAATTCTCGAGTCTTCGAAGAAAATCATTTTCTAAAAACTGTTAACAGAAATTTTGTTCAAGGAAATATTATTGCTGTAGGTCCGTTGGAGAAGAATTTAAACAAAAGCAAAATTCTTAAACCTTCTACGAAAATTATTTATAATGTACAAAAGTGTTTAAGATATTTCTAAAGAAGTACGTTTCAAAGGAAATAATTGACAAACGGCAAAACCTTTTTTCTATGAAAATTTTAAGGTGCAAAACATTCGAGAATGCCTTCGACGAATTAACAGGTATAAGTGAGACCCTTTTACCTCGAATATTTATTTCTAAAAAGTCCATGTTTTGCGTATTTCTAGTTTTTAGAAAGTGTCGCTACAGTGGTTTTAGTAAGGGCAGAATACGGAAGATCTAATATTCACGTCTAAACAAACAACAAGACAAAAAAGACATGCATACCTTGCTTTTGTCGACCTAGAAAAGGCTTTCAACCGAGTCCCACGACACAAATTATGGAAATCTTTACAAGAAAGACAAATACCGTAACATATTATTACAGTAGTCAAGAGCCTATTTACGGTTAATGAAAACTATGTAAGAACAAATAACATGGAATCCGAAGAATTCAACACAGACAGGGAGGAGTTCTGAGCCCGATATTGTTTATAATCATGATGGAAATGATAATGAAAGAAACCAAAAATAAAATGAAGAAACTATGGGCTGGTTACAGTAGGCTGGTACCAACCGAAATATCAGTTTGCGCGTTTGGCGATGATTTAGTGTTGTGGGCAAAAAATGAAAGTGATTTATAAGAGAACCGGAACATATGGAATGCGGCACTAAAAATCTGGAATATGAAAATTAACACAGGATAAACCAAAGTTATGCAGATAGGCAACAAAATAAGTAAATCTAATATTGTTATAGATAAAGAAAAAATTGAAGAAGTAGCAACGTTTAAATACTTGGTTGCAGGGGCGGACCGCCAGCTTTGGGGGCCCTCCCAATTAACCCGAGGTAGGGGTAGTTGTGGAGGCCATTTGCCATTTTACGGAAAAATTATAGTCAACAAACATTGAAGAATTTTTTTATTTTATTTGATGCACTTGGATATACTAAATCCGCCCCTGAATTGAGTTACATAACAGTTTTTTTATGAAACATAATTTCAAGATTTTTGTCAGGATATCTCCTTCCATAATGCGACATACATTTTAATATTAGGATTTCATCAGTACCTAAAGAGTAGACTATAGGGATATGTAGATATCTGTATCTGAGGTTTTGGTATCAAAGTAAATGTGTCACCTAACTACCTTTCCTTGCTTCTGATAATACACTCAAGAGCATTACTATAGCACCACATGCAATAAAAGATTTCGACTTGGAATTGTTAATGACACAATTACACATGCTTCAAAACGTACTAATAAACTTCTCTTAGCTCTAAATGGCGATGGCGGTTGGTTCGTTTATCAATCAACAGCACGAACTGGATAAACTGGGAAAAGAGTCTTAGAAAAAAGTCCCCACATCAAAAGACAAAAACTAAAATCTGTTCAAAAACTTTTGCCGCGCCACAAGACTGCCCGCTTAAAATTTGCCAAGCGTAACATGTAAAACATTGTAAAATTCATTTTTGTTTTTGAAATTGTTAAGGTAGTTTTTTCTGATTGGAAGAAGTTTAATTTGGACGATCCGGACGGTTTAAATTCAAATTGGAGGAATTTCAGAAAAGAATCTCAGTTTTTTCTAAAAGAAAGTTTAGTGGTGGAACTGTAATGGTGTGGGGTTCGTTTTTTTCATCAAGCAGAATGAACAGCGAAGAATACACTACATTATTGGAAAAAAAAGAGGAAATTTGAGTCACTTGAAGAATTCTACGTGTATATCAATGACCGATTACGAATACTCGGCTTCATTAATTGAGTCAAAATTCACAACTTTAAACAACAGAAGAGCGCAAGCAACTCTCTGAAAAATACCCAAGGTTGCCTTTTGCAGAGGCAGTCTTGGGACGAAACAAGTATCAATTTTGCCAACCATACCTAAAAAAGTTTAAATTGTTATTTTTATTTTATCCGACCGCACAGGAGGCCCTTTGATTGAACGGGGCCCTGGGCTGCAGCCCTTAAAATCCGCATCTGCTTGGGTGTTATAAACGACAGGCAGGGAACAGAAGAACGAGAAATACAAGCAAGAATAGAAGCAACCACAAAACTGTACTATATGTTGAGTATCGGAAGGAAAGAAATATAACAAAAAATAAAAATTTCAATTTATAAGACAGTGTTTAGGCCGATACTCACATATGGCAGCGAAAGTTAGACCCTAAACAGAACACAGAAAAGCAGATTACCAGGCACGGAGATGAAGTATCTGAGAAGAGTAAGAGGAGTAACTAAATTAAATAAAACCCTAAATAATGTGATAAGACATGAGGTAAAAGTGGAGAGCCTATTAGAGACTCTGGATACGCAAAAGCTAAACTGATTTGGACATCTTGATCGTATGGATAACAACAGACTGGTAAATAAAATATGGGAAACTAGAATACAGATCAGAAGAGCCAGAGGAAGACCAAGGATAACGTGGGATATGCAAGTCACAAAGTTGTGTGTGCATTACATTGAGAGCAAATTAGCATTTGGAAAAAAGAGCTCTTCGTACATAAATTATAATTGAAAACATAGTTACCCAGTTTCAGATTGATCGAGGGTGCATTATGGAAATTGACTTTTAACTGTGGGGTAACGTACAAAATAATAAACTAATTTTTTATAAAAGTTTTCTATTCCGTTTCTATTTTTTTCTTTTTTGTCTTCGTTTAGGACAGTGAACTGTAATTTTACAATGATGTGCCTCTTTCTTCTTACTCTCGAGATGCAAAAGTCCAACTTATATTCCATCTTTTTAGTGGTCGTCTTGGAGGTCTAGTGCTGTCTAGTGGTTTCTGAGTTATTATTTTAGCGATCCTGTCGTTTGCGCTGGCTCTTCTTCTACTTCTGGCTTACCTAATTACATCTTCGACTTCACATATCTCTCTGATTTTTTTGTTTTGTTTTCTGTCTCTTAGGGGATAACCTGTGACGGGTCTTAGAGTTCTCTCGTTTCAGTTGTTCTTAGAAGGCTTTTAGAATCCTGATACCTGTGCCGCTTTGGTAGTCTGTATCTTCTCTTTTATATGTCTGTTGCGAGGGGTTAACCGCTAGAAAAAATTATGTACACCAAACTTCCTACTTCACATATTTCATCAGTAATTCACAAAAGTCACGTGCTTTATCAGTAATTTTCCGAACTTCATCTACTTTGTCAGTAATTCATAGAAATTCGCCCATTTCACCATTAATTCACCGAAATTCATCTACTTTATCAATAATTCACTAAATTTCATCTATTTCATCATTGCTATATTTCATTCATTTCACCGTATGTACCGATAATTTTGCGCTTTGCCAAGACTTCATACATTAATATTACCGAATAACACTTACTGTTCAATTTTAAAGAATTAAAGGTCTTTTACATAAACTGATAAAGTGATCTAATTATGTATTTTCTAACAACTTATACATCGTGAGTAAAAAGGTAAGGAACCTAGTGTTTATCTTACTATAAATTTAACATATACGCAATTAAAAATTTAAAATAATAATTATAATACCGTATATTATGTACTTACATTAACAAATATACACATACAACTCACTTATTTAAAAAAGTCCGTTATATTTGACTGCAAGCGTTGTTCTCGTAAAAATTGTTTATCAGTAATCATTTTCTATATCATATACCTTATTCATTGTTTCACATAAGGTCTCCCGAGAATGTTTCTATTTTTTCTTAAAACGTGGTCATTCCAATTTATAGATTTCTAAGGACAGTTCGGGTACAAGTTTATTATAGGATTTTAAGGTTTAAATACCTGTTTACATGGACTAGAAATTTCTGGAAATTTCTTTTGTATTGATATTTCCTTAATCTCAAGATTTACAACCCTCTTCCTTGCCGAACAATAAAATATTTTACTGAATGGAAGTTGAAATAGTAACTTAAACATGTGAAAAATTTAGCTTGTCAGAATCTTTGTACAGTCTTTGTCAAATTAAATGAGAATCTGGATTTAAATTGTATAATAATTACTGTACTCTACAGGTTTTTATTGTAATTATGTATTGTAAATTTACGAATACAAGTATCTAAACAATTTATCTTTTTATTTATTGTAATAGAAACATACAATGCGCAAAAGTTATTAAGCGATTTAGATCCTTCAAATTCTTATTTAATTTGGCAAAAGCTGTACTAACATTTTTAAATCTTTATTGCTTTATTGCTTTCCCTTATAATACATATGTTATAATGTTCTTGTTAAGGTTCTCGAAGGTTTCGTTTAATTATATAGTGAAAGAAGCTTCCCACTTCTTTTACCGCTTCTGGCAATTTGCAGTACGGTCAGTAAATTTTACGATTTTTTTAAGGGATTAGGAACAGAGTTTACTAAAATATTGCTTTCTACTTGTCAGTATTTAAAAAGCCAGGCGGCAACCCCTGCTTTAACAATGTAAAAGAATTTCTAAAATAAATTTTTGTACGAGTCATAAAAGTGATTTTTGGAGTTTGCTAGAAGAAGAAGAAGAAATCATTATGTCATTGTCATTTTAAGAGAATTTAATGAACAATCTTTTAAACTTACTCTTTATTAATTATTATTATTATTATTATTTTTTTTTGTTAAGAAATTCAAATATTAAAATTATGTTTTATATTTTGAAATGAGTTTTTTAAAAATATTATTATAATAATCGACTTGTAGATCACTGTTTTTATTAAGAAAGAAAATGCTCAAGAAAATATAATTTGATCGTGTCCCCTCTAAATTATTATTTCCCCCCTGATATACGCCTCTGGCTACAGGCCTGTATCAGAATTGGAATCAATTATACATTTGTCAAAAAACCTTTAAAGACGTTATTAACCCATTAACGGCCGTTGATGCGAAAACGCAACATTAAAGTAATAATTTTTTTATCAAGTACAATAAAACGATATCAGATATATACAGTATCTACTATAAGGTGATGTTTTGTAGTATGTAAATATATTTTTCTTATTACAAAAAATTATTATTCTTTTGTTAAAATTTGCATATGAATCTGACCAACTTCGCTAGTTAAGAGACAATTTCTCATAACTACATTATTATATTGAAAAATCTAAATATTTTGTAATGTTACATTGACGAGATATAAATACACATGTTTTAACACAAAAAAGTTAAAAAAAAATTTTTTTTTTGTAATTTTAGTGTTCAGAAAATAATGTTGCGTTATCGCATCAACGGCATGATTTATTGTCCACTCCTCTAGCTAGCCCATAGTGTTAGACCGACAAAGGGACTGCAAGTTCTGCAGATTTGTTTGGTTTGGTTGTAAATAACTGACTTTTAAATGGCATAATAGGAAGCAAGAAATATTTTAAAATTTATAAACGTACCTACTACAAATAACACCATAAAGTAATTTAAATTTTAAAGGTTTGAATAGGATATAGTAAACATTCCACAGATGTGGAACGGATGCCACGTTTTGACTTCGAGAATGCAATTTCTGAGTTACCGATAAAATGCAATAAAAACGAGAATTCTGGCAAATTATACAATAAACATACAAATTCTAATAAATATACGTGTCTACACATAATAAAGATGTTGATAAGCGTTAAAAGTGAATCCGGAGCCGGCAGTAAAAATTTTGCTTATTCAAATTATTGTCTGATTGATATTGCATAACTGTTGCATTATCTCTTCCAAAATCACATATTTGCAACATAAGAGACAACCGCATTTAAATTTGTAGTCTGAAATCTAAAGAAATAATAAAAACTCAAATAGAGGAGCATTTGATTATAGGCTTGACAGTGGATCAAATATTTGTGTTATTCGATTGAACCACAATTCCATCGTAACAATGATAACAAAGAATATACCAATAAATCCCGTGCAGGATACAAAACGGTATGATCAGAAACAGAAGAAAGAAATTAGTGTTCCACAGCTTTTAGTGGTAAGAGAATACATATAATAAAAATATGGATGGTGAACTTGGACGATATGGTATAGCTAACTACCGAATAAAGGTTAGAGGTGAAAAGTGGTGGTGACCTCTTTTTATAAATTGCACTGGTAGTATTTAGTCAACTGTTGGAATCTGTATAAAACTGCCAACAATAAAAGGATACCTCAACTCCAATTTCGTTCTTCTATAGTTCAGAAGGTAAAATTGAAGAGGAAAATCAAGATGAAACTAAAAGGGCATACCAAGGAAGAGATAGACCAACCAAAAACGAATTACTTGACGAGATTAGAAAAGATACGGTGGCTCACAGCATTATTCGCTATCCAGGAAAGTCGAGAAGAAGATGTAGAATTACAAGTTAGACTGGGTATATGTGTACAAAGTGTAACGTGCATCTTCATTCTGCATGTTTTGATGACTTCCATAGACAATAAGCTTTCATGTGTGACCTGTCACAAAACTATACTTTTAGAAATAAAATAAAAACTGCATTTTTCAGCTTATGTGTCAAATAATCGTATTTACCCCGTATTCCGCCATTGATGCTAAAACGCAACATTATCTTTTTGAGAACACCCTGTATAGAAAAATTCTTTTTTACTTACTGTGGTACTTTTTAGACTTCAGTTGGTCTGTATTTAAATAATGAACTTTCAAAAACTAAAATTTAATGCCTTGGCCGTTAATGGGTTAAAATGCAGGCTAGGATTGTCCTTTAAAGAAGTGATTTTTGTTATTTACAATCTTTATAGCTTTCTTAATAATAACAAAGTAATTTTAAATGCATGATTTTAACTGATTCAAAATAATAGGTACTTTAAGTAAAAGAATTCGATTAATTATAAAACAAATGTTAATAATTTGAGTTCTATAAATTACTAATTAACTATAAATTTAAGTTTAATGATTATAACAATGACAATATAAGCAAGCACATACATATTCTCACCACAGACACCATCACACCTTGAAAGTAATATCATAATAATTATAATAAAACATTTGCTAATTTCTTTATTTATTTATTTACATAAAACAAGTTTTAGTTAAAAGAATTTTAATAAGTTTTTAATTTAATTCGCACGAGGAGACTTAGTTAACTTCAGGTAGTTACTTATATTACGAATTTTAAGTAAGCTATACAGGGTGGTGAATTTCATTCCGTACCATACAGAAATATCGATTATTTCTAAGTGTCAAAGATTTAGATTTTCAAGAGAATTTCAATTGCCTAAAAACATGGTATACAAAGAAACAACCCTAAAACTTGAACAAATGTACAAACACTAACATATATAAATTTAAGCAGTAATGAATTTAATTGGAGTACACTTTTCATGATTAAGCAATAAAAAGGCAAAAACATTTTGCGGTTAATAAGTATTAAAATTCTTCCTTTATTGGCAGGTTTATCAGCCTAATAATTACTCGATTAAAATTTAGTAAACTTCATCAATAATGCACACATTTTATCAAATCTTTACAAACTTCACTAAAATTTCACGTACGTCACTAAAATTTCACAAACTTCACTTAAAAATTCACAAATTTCACGAACTTTATTAGAATTTCATGCATTTCATTAAAATTCATCTACTTCACATATAAACTTCACGTACTTCATGACGCGTGTACACCAAACTTCATCATCGGTCTATTGCTAGTGATGCTGACTCCCAGATATTTGAAGTGCATGGCTTGTTCTACACTTTCGTTATAGACTGCTAGCTTGTATCTTTTAGGTTCTTTAGTGATTCTGAGGGATTGCGTCCTATTGACAGATATAGTTATATTAAATTTTGATTTTCTTATTATCCTTTCAATAACCTCTGCCGGGGGATAATTATTCTCCAAGCCCGGATAAAGAAGCAGGATTCTTAGGTAAGGCCAGCAACTTGCCTGAGGTAAAACATTAAGACGCTTCTAAAACTAACAAATTAGCTTCAGAAAGGACCGATCAAAATTATAACAACTCAGCGAGATCACGGAAGAAAACGAATCTGGAAATCAAAACATCTACGAATTGCGACCCGGAATTTAAATCGTTTCTCAATAAAGACCAAGAAACCTTAACAGAGCTTAAAAAACATATAATCGACATATGTGCACTATCAGAACTAAAAAAGATCAAAGGGAATACCAACATGGATGAGTATGTGCTAATGTATAGTAGAAAAGAAAAAAACAAAAAAGCGACACCAGTAGTTGGCCTTCTAATACACGAAGAATTCAGTTTCTATAATTTATTTAAATACTACACGGTAATTCTGTTTTCTTTTAAATCTCAGGCCATTTATAAAAATAGATGCTTATAATGAATTTAGGACTGACATATCTGTAAGCAAATAGGTGTTATAAAAGCATATTTAAATGAAAGCAAATCAGATATGTAGAACACTTCCATAGAACATGAAGCATTTGATGGCGTGTTGTGTAATAAAGCTTAAATACTGTGTAACATCAAAAAACGATAACCAGAAATTACGTGCGAGTATCTTTTGGAGTAAAATAGATTAGGAATGAAAATACTCACAAATCGAGCAATAAAATTTTATATACGTAGATTAAAAACAATAAAAATAGCAAAAAAATTTAGACAGGAATAACTTATTGTCGGTAAAACAAAAAACGGTTGGAATATAAACAAGTATTAGGAAAAAAAATAATAAGACAAGATACTACCATTTATAGATTTTCTATTTCTTATTTTATCTGAACAAATAAAAAGGAATTCAAGTGTGAAAAGGTATCATTTAGAAGTAATTCAGGTTTATAATGTGGACATAAAAAATTATATCTAGAAATTACGGAAATGGAATTAATGGCTTGTGATTTCTAAAAGGGCTGTTTTGTGACCGTTTGTCGATTTTAGTGGTTAAAAGGTTTTCAGGAAACAAATTTACTGAATGCTTCCGTTTATTTTCGTATAATTATTAAAATTTCATTGTTGGAGAATAAAATGAATTTGTTTATCAGATTGGAATTGTTTAAACTTTCCTGTAGAAATTATTGCACTACCGGAAATGGGATTAATATCTATTCACATCTATTCGGCTATAACTTTGTTACTTACTTTCCTAAGCTTATTATTTTAATAAAATATTTTTAAAAATGTATATTCTAAACAAACGAATAATTTAGTTGATCTAACATCTGTACATTTTACTCGTTCAAACAGATCTAAATACTATAAACAGATTGTGGTATACCTACAATGCAAAAGTAAACATATTTCTCAGACTTATTAATGGCTTTCAGAGCTTATTATGTAGTGTTGTTTGCTTGTGAAAATCTACTTCTAGCTTAAAATTAACTACATTGTATTTACATAATAAAATAACTTATTGATAATATTGTAAAGCTTTTTATTATCAGTGTAATATTAAGGCCCACTTTTACTGTTGTTGGGTAACTATATCGAAGGTATTATTGCCATTTGTGAAAATGCCAAGCAACAGTTGTATTCACTGATCGTAAAAAAGGGCCTAAATGTTCGCAGAGATTTCAGTGTTAACGTAATAAAATTATTAGTTTTGAGATCTAGTTAAAACGTAGAACATAAATCAAAGTGCCTGCTAGCCAAGTCTAAAAGTCAAGACGAGTGAATCCATTCTCCTGCTGAAATGTTCATTGTGTGCTAGAGACAAATAGAACCAAGTTCAAATGTCGAGCCAAATTTGATTGAGGTTATCTCTAAGAGGTATTAATTGCTTTACATTATGTGAAATTATGATTGAGATGTTAGAAACACGTTTCTGCTATCCTATTTATTACCAGGCGGGTTTTCCAGAAATTGAAAATGCCGACACGTTTTAATATCAGTCAATCAATAAGTGAAATTCTAGCTAGCCTTGTTTCTTGGAAAAACTAAATGTTCATTTATCGGGTTTAGTTTACAACTATTATTCTCAAACCGAAAATGAAATCTAGTTGAGCAAAGAACACACAAAAAATTAGAAACATTCTTAGGAAATAAGGAACGACAGCTTTTATAGTGCCGTGTCTAAGCTATTGAAATTCATATTGAAATCGTATCTCTGCAGCTGCTTTTACTTTGATCATCATCGTTCATGATACTTAGTTATTTTAAATCAGCGCGATGTGATTGGAGCTGTTGAAATTAGAACTGTAGCTCTTGTTTGGTGCAGTAAAATCGGGGAGTTGGAATGACTGTTGCTCCGAGCCAGGCAAAAGTGAGAGAAAAAAGTCGACTATATCAATAGTCCTCTTGATTGGCGATGGCTTTGCTGTAGTGATGGTAGCAGCGTCTCGCCAATAAAAAGCGAAGGACGATAAAGACGCAACGCTCAAAGAAGAAAAAACTAGGCTTTTTAAGATGACAACATGATCTCCGCATAATAGTTAGGGATGCCGAAAAGCCCCGAGGAGCGTTATCACGCAGATTCAATTTATTATTTGACATTTGATGGTTGGAATTGTTGATTAGTTAGTTTGACTAGTAATAAACTAGAGGGGGAGGAAAGAAGTAGAGTCAAAAGTACCCTCGAGGTCGTTAGGAAGATGTATTGTGTTCTGAAACTGACCGAAAGGTGTTTTAGTTCGACTTGAAGTTGCCAGTCAACCGTTTCCTAAAGAAGTGCAAAGCACTTCAAGTTTGTGCACTCTGTCCTGGTCTGGAGGTAAAATAGTAACGTTTCTTGCTGAGAATCTACTTGCAGATAAATCTCCTCCGGAGTCGTTAGACCAGACTGCGCGGTGTGAAGAAGAAGCAGGTAAATTTGTAATCAATAATAAGTGGAATGAATGTCTTACATGTGTGAAATAAAATGTAGGGGTGGCAAATCACGGATGTAGAAGAGCAGGCCGCTGCACTGCCGGAAAATAGTTGAACAGCAACGTATGTTGTCCTAGTAATTTAGGGTAAATAAAAAGACGATATTCAACCGATGCGATGGGGAATGATCAAAGCGGGAGCCCTAAGAATCCGGGCATATATTGTCAGGCATAGGACTAGATGTTCTAGTAAAGTTTCTATGACAAAAGGGTATGGATTGGGTTTTGGTCGGGTTAACACGTTTTCGTAGGAGGACCTTGCAGACGATGCCTGTGGTCGAAGGGCGGTGTTGTCTAAGAACCAGACCATTTGAATGTTAGGGTGTTGACGTTGGAAGATGTCTTTATAATACAAAAAAAATAAAATAAAATTTGTGTTCGTTAATTATTTTTAAACTGATAACGAAATCTAATGGTTGTGAAAAGAACGCACAGAGAAATTGTGAAACTTATAGGATCGACAGTTGTTGTTAAGATTTATCTTTAGTGTGCCACCTAAACTGTTTCAATTTATGTAAGAAGTTGTCTTTGCAGTTGATTTTTCTTTCATTATTATCATTCATGGTCAATCTCTGTTTAATGATTTTAAAAGCCATTGAAACTTCTCTTCAGCCCGATGTGGTTGAAGTGGTTGGAACTGGAACAGCAACTCTCGTCTGGTAAAGAAGAGAAGAACTAGTCGATGGACTCCTCCCCCCCACGGAGCACCACAGAAGAGGCCTTTATTCCGTCACTGACCATTTTCTGGATTCTGTCTTGTGGTGAAAGCAGCTTCTCGTCAACAGACGGCGAAAGGCGACAAAGAGCAAACACGGTAAAGAAGAAAAAAACAAGAATTTCATGAATGACTAAACAATTCTTACGAAACACTTAGAAAAGTCGAGAAATTCTCAGGAGGCTAAAAGGTATTTTGGTTCAAGGTTGTTTTCGGTCGTTTCCTCGGGAGATACTAAGCACTTCAAGGATGTGATCTATCCCGATTGACTGTCTGCCTGCATCGATCGGAATCACCCCAACAAATCATAGTTACATCCCAAACCAAAAATCCTTTTGCATATGGACCTTTCATTACTTCGTAACTGCTTAATTAGACTGCGGGTGTTGGTGAAGAAGAAGGTGAATTTGTGGAACAGGATGCGTTAGTAGCAGATCGCGGGTTTGAGAAAGTAGGCCACTGCGCTGCTGGATTATATTTGATCAACACCGCATTTCGTCCAATCAATTTAAGCTAGATGAAAAGGTGATATCCAACTTATACAGTGTGGAAACTACTTATGGAATAAATTATATAATTTTAGTACCAATGATATTTCGCAAAAACACCGAGATAGGTAAACTAGTATTTTTAATTTTGCTCATCTTGACTTACTTTGCATGTCCGTGACGTCAGCAGTTTCCAAGTCATGACGTCACATACATTTTTCTGAATGAAATTTTCGCGGTTAATTTGTTGATACACTACCAATCTATGGTAAAATTCGTTTCTGGCGTTGTGCAATATGTCACGTGTTATTCCTCTAATTTTTGTTGTAATCCGTTCCTTCAAATCATCTAAATCTTGAGATTTTGTTTTATATACTTTGTTTTTTAAATAACCTCAAGAACATCTAATGGATTTAAGTCTTGTAATCTAGCTGGCCATTCCAGAAAACCTTCCAGTTCACCTGTTTGGAAAAACATCATCTAACTATTCTCGAACTGTACGCACATAATGAGCTGGTGCTCCATGCTCTTAAACCAATTGGTGTCATTAGTAATATCTGGATCTTGCGGATTAGGATATAAAACTGCCAAAGCTGGCGACTCTAAATACCGTTCCCCATTAATGTTATTATTCAAAAAGATAGGCCCCAATATGCTAATATTTTGATAGTGTTCTAAACATTTTGTTATCCTAATAAATTGTTCACTTGTAATTTTTAAAATTATTATTAAAAACGTTTTTACGATTTTTATTTCACATACTGTTGTGTTCCATAAAAGTGTAAATATCTCAAAAACTGTTAAAAATAAAAGTATCAAATATAGTTTGTTGAAGCGGTCTTTTAGAGTACTATTGAAAAATAAAATTAAAAATGTACCATTCCATTTAAAAAAATTTCATGTGACGTCATCAGTCGGAAACTGATGACGTCTACAAGGTAGATTAAAATGAGCAAGATTTAAAATACTAGTTTACTTGTCTTAGCATTTTTGCGAAATAGCATTCGTACTGAAATTATATAATTTATTCCATAAGTACTTTCCACACTGTATATCTCATGGATGACAGGAAGTGAAGACTGGAGTTCCAAAAATTCAGGCTTAAGTCTAGGTGTTTTCGTGAAGTTTCTATGACGAAAAAGTATGATGTAGGTTGAGTTTGACTCTCTACTGTCGGAACCAAGACTTTAAGCGAGAGAGAGTGAGAGAGAGCGGTGTCATCTGTAAACTGGGGTGACAATAAAAATCAAATAAAATAAAATTGGGCAAAAAATTCATCTCTTTTTATTCCCTTCAGCTAATGGAGTGAAAATCTTGAAAGGTTTACCTAACACGGAATTTGTGTTATTCTTGTGAAAGGTAGCCGTTAACTAATATGCAGAAAAATGAAAAGGGAACGTCGGCATTGATAAATCTAAACTAAGTGAAACTGGTACTTGGTCCAGTCTGTGATGACGTTAGTAGTGCAATTTTTATTGGGTTTAAGAAACATTTCTACGCTGGGAAAGTATCTGCATCGGAGACAGCTATTGAGAATGGTGATGATAAATGCTGTAGCAACTAAAGAGAGGTATCACTGAAGTGGGTAGAGATAGCACTGCTACTAAATACTTGATGTTTTTCTATTTTTCTGTAGAAATTTGTACGTCGACAATTTCTTATTTATGTGTGTCATCCTGCTTAGTCACTAAACCTGATAGGTGAGTTAAGGTTACGTAAACAAACGGATTGCTTAAACTACTACAGTGAAAAGGTTGGTATGACAGTAAGCAGCAAAGTACTGCTTTAATTAACTAAAAAACGCTATATACAGATAGCAATAAAACTCAAGCAACCTGACAACCATTAAAAGTACAATTTTGTAATATCATAAAATGAATTACGTTTTGATCTGAAAAAACTAGACAGACCAAGAAATTACTTTTAAGAATGCATTTTACCAAGAAGTCATTCCAATAAAGGAACGTCGTAGTATTTCAGTTTCCTATTTGGAGAGGCTTTTCAATGGCTCTTCCTCAGTCAAGAACAAGAATTTAGGAGAAGTGAGAGTAAGGATGAAATAATGAAAACTACAGCAAACTTTAGTGAGGACAGGCAATTTTGGGATTTAAAATGACTGGAGTGGTAACGTCTTATTACGGTTTGTACTACAAAAAAATTACAATTGCTTCATTTAAAAATTCTTATAATTTATAGAAAAATAAATAATTCAATACTGTAATTGAAATAAAATTATAAAGTCCTACGTAGAAAATGTTCTATGTTTATAACGATTCACAGATAGAATTTTTTGTTTTGTTTTTGATGCTCAATTTGTCTCGCAAAAGCAGCCTATGGTCAAGAAGATCATTTTCTTTAGCGTTAACTTTTAATTGAGGTTCCGTGTGTTCAATTATACGCAATTTAAATCAACTCGTAGGGAAATTCTGCATTATCATGAATGGAAAAAAATAGGTAATTTCCTTTTCTGTAAATTGAGGTGGTATGCAAGTCATTAACTTAACAACTGTCGAATTTTAATGAATCTAATATTTGAAACTGTTATTACACTCACGCACCTTCATATAAATGTCCTTCGTGTTACTGTATCTTAAATGGATTTTGGATTTAGTAAGTAACAACAAAAACTTCACTACTTCTCGTTGTGTAGCCATAACAAACATAATTCTGTCAACAGCAGCAGTTGATAATAATTTTACAAATAAATTTAATATTCGTGTTTTAGAGAAACCGTGCAAAAAGAAGGATAGGCCTATTTTATAAATGCTCCACGCCCATTTGTGATGTATCGTTAGAATCTAATATGCCATCAATATTCAAAATTCATCAGTATTCAATTTGTATAATCGTTCCTGAATAGCTAAAGATTGGATATCTTGTACGTTTGCGGTGGATCTACAAATTTGAGGATTTTTCTGTAAATCAATTAAACCTCCAAGTTCCAACCATAGCTATAGTGCCATGTGAGGACTCAATCTAAATAACAGAATTTTTAATTTAAGCCTTTTTAAAACATTTTTGTAACCATATTGAAATATAGAAAATACCGAGAATTATTAACCAAATATAAGAAGTCAGCACAAAAATGATTTACTTCTTCTATACTTCAAAATAGAAGAAGTAACGAAAAACATCAAAGAGGTCGTCATTATATTTCTGACACCAAAACGGATTATTAACGGTTGTGGTTGTTAGAAACCTATCCAGAAAGAGAAGGGTTTGGTTTTTGTCCACAACGTCGTAAACAGGCATTGAGTATTATTTAGGGACTTACGGTAGTAATGGTTCACATTTAGGGGAAAGAAGAATGTTCAATATTCAATACCGTCAATGAATTTTTAACTAGTCGGGATATTAACAAGGCGATCGCTCATCAACAGGATATTCAATTTATCTTAAAATATCTAATAAAAAATGATCATAAGCTCGTATAACTGAAAATTAATTATAAGCAATAAATTTGTATAAAATGACACGGGAAAAATATTACCATGGAAGTTAATAAATAACGTAATAGAAAACCTTTGGTTTCGTTAAAATTTATACGTTTAAATGTTAGTGGAAGCCTGAAATATCGAATACCTTTACTCTAAGTGCGTCTTTGTACTTTACACTTGATTGGATTAAAGCAAAAAGCTTTTTAATGCGATTTGGTATTTAAATAAGGTGTTTCAAAGCAGAGAATTCATTTGTTTTCCTTTGTGGAATGAAGAGTTTCATTATGCAAACTCGTTGTGAAGTCTCTAAAACTCCGGTCCAGATTATTATTATCGAGTGCTCGATGACACACAGTACCAAGTGAGGTTTAATTTTGTAACATTGAAGCTTCTAAAACTAAACCGCCTCCCTCTTAATAACAAGTGTGGGGCTTGCTTGATAAATAAATACCAAAAGTGTCGAGGATGTGTCAGTCGACAGCAGATTGAAAGCGACATTAATTATTTGATTAAAATTGCTTTTTGGTGCTATACGCGAAACAAAATTATAAAGTTCTAATGACGGCGGGATGCACAAAATAAATTGAGTTATTCATTTTGCCGCGCGAAATTGAATTGCACTACAAAACAGAGGAGAGAGACGGAAAGAGAGTTGCTACCCGGAAAACTCAGAAAATGTAATTTAACAGCCCGGGTTAAGGTTATTTTTATGTGACAGGCAGATTACGCCTTTCCTATACATTTAACCAGAGTTCGTCTAAATTAGTTTGCTGAAATCTTCGCCATTTCAAATCCCTTAAGATACTTATTCTTGATTAACTAGGATTTAATACCAATGGGATGTAAACTCTCCACTTGTTCAATTTTATTGCATTATTTAAATCGATTCCAATAACACGAATGGTTAAAGTTAGGTTACGTTAGATGTTTGTATAAAAGTTTTCTTTAAGGAAAAGGTCAGTAAATGTTTCAAATTATTAAACTTGATTCGGCACGACAAGGAAAGAAAAAAATGCAAATAATTTCATAACATACTAGAATTAAGTACTGTGTAACTTACTATATTATTGAAGAGTGAACGAGTTCAAATACTAAATAAAGTATGACGCTGTAGAAGACAAAGATTATTATTTGGAAGTGAAAATAGTTTTATAAGGATTTGTACAGGAAAGCGTGCAAAGTAAAAAAAGGAGTTTATGTACCGAGAATACCTTGTGGAAGGAAGAAAATAAATTAGGTATAACAAACATTCCACCTTACGAACTCGCTCAGCGAATTCTAGTCAAAGACTTTTTCAGGCATTTCCTATTTGTCTCTCTAACTACGTACTGCCTTTATTGCCAGTTTCATTCAAAAACAATTTCTTTTCCCTTTTCAATTTCTTTTTTTCACACAAACTATGACAAATCTAAATTCGACTAAGAGCAAATGTCGAAGTTACTAAAATTGAGAGATTATTTTACTACCCTTGAATGAGTGTTTTAAAAATGTCGATGCCTCATAATGTTAATAACAAGCATATAAAAAAGCCACGTTGCAATTTTAAAAATTTGGTTGCATTTTTCAGTGAATGGATTTAAAAGCAGTTACGACCTTCTAGATAGGAAAATACATCTTAATAAAAGATATTTTTGCGCGCACAATTTGCTACAAATATGGTATCACTAAACTTCGAACTTAATTCTGATTTAAAGGGTGTCTCATTTGAGATCTCTAAATCGGAAGGAACAGAACACTGCAACGCGCGCTAACTGATGGCATTCAATGACTACTGAATAAAAAGTCTGTTTTTATCAATTAATTTATTTTAAAATGGTTACTCAGTAGTGTATAATCAGTGATCCTACAACTAAAATAATAACGCAAATACTAATTCAATACATTTGAATTTAGGACACCTACATCAGATGTCTTTTTAAGAAATTTTGGAAAGAATTAAAACAAGGATAGTTATCATTTATCAATACTAGTTGGCCTATACCGACTCTAGAAAATTTGGAAGTTTCACTTGCAATACCTCTTAAAACTAGCTTCTTTTAGATTATTTCTGTTACTTTCAAACCAATTATAATATGTGTGTTAACAGTAAACGATGTTGATTGTATTAGAATTAAGACCAATATAAATATTCTCAGTACTCATCTATATCATTATTCGGTAAGATTTTCATTATTTTTGGTACAGTCTCCTTATTTACAGAGATTTATTCTATACTACTCTATAGAATATAAATAATTTTTACAAATGTTCTTTTTATATTGTGACGCCTTTTTTTCTTTGGTCGGTCGGTCGGACGGTGCTCGGGCGCCAGATTTGTTGAGAGGTTTACTGCCCTACCTCGTCCTTGATGCGGTCGAACAAAGGCTCGCAGGTAGCTACTGTGGAGAAACGGTGCCTCCAGGGGTCGACGGCTGAAAGATTACTGCTATAGGTATCACAACAAATAAAACACAATGTAACCCCAAGCAATATCTATTCAAACACCAACATACAAAATATATATAAGCGGGTCTAAATCTAGGCATACTCTACCAAGCCATGCAGCAGCGGTACTATTGGGCACAGGGCGTATGGGTTCGGTTTCGGGTCCGGTGCCCAGCGCGAGTACGGCTTGGTGAGGAAGCACGGAGTTGTCAGCGAAGACGGTTCCTACTCGCAGCCTCGTCGTCGCTGGACAACGCGCTCGGGTTGGAACAAAGACGGCTTCTACGCGCAGCCTCGCCGTTGGTCGCAGACCCAGCTCCAGTGGGCAAGAAGAAATCGGTTGAGGCAGAAGAGAGAGAGAAAGGTATAGCGGACAGTAAGGATAGGGCACCAATGCGATGATGCTTACTAACCCCAGTATACTCACTATAGATTTCGGTGCTCGCAGAGAAGTTGCAGGGCTAGTCGATTTAGAGAGCTGCATTCAACTGCCTAAACGGCTAGATCATCAGGGTGCGGCTTTAGACTCCTTTGTGTCTCTCAAGCTAGGAGTCAAGATTGACATTAGTGGAATGGGGTGCTGAACGCGGAGCTCGTCTGTCGGTGTTGAAACTGGAGTGGAGATGTTCCATGGATATGCAGTCATCCGGATTTTATTCGTTTAGTGATGTTCTAAGGACGGCGTTGGCAAGGTAGTGAAGTAGGCGTGGGAGGCGCGAGGATTTCTTCCAGACGGTTTCGTTGGCGTTGCGGTGATCTTGAGTCCTTGAGGTCTTGATGATGTGGACGACGGTGGGTGACGAATTGATGTTGAGTTTAACGATGTTGGTGGAACACGAGGGTTGTGCTGTAGGGATTTAAAGTTTGGTGGGTTGTTGATGTTGGGGATTATGATTTGGAGGAAATTGTTGAGTTGTTGATTTGATTGATGTAGGGGTAGGTGGAGGTTAAAATGGAGGTAAAAACGGTTTTCTTCAGAACCACAACCCCCGTAGTTCGCGCTACGGGAGGATTTCAAAGGAAAAACGATGGGAAAAGAAAAGGGGTTATTCATGGAGTCACGGACGGAAGATGAATTTCAGCAGGAGTGGATGTTGCATTCGGGGAGCCTCGGGCCCAAATGACAACGGTGGCGGTGTGGATGCTGGTGTCTGCCCCCCCCCCAGAGCAGGATTAGCGGAAGAGGCTGAGAAAGTTGAGGTTGGTGGCGGCCGGCAGCTGGAGTGGGGACAACTGGAACCCGACCTCCCAATCGGGTGAGTTGTCGTTGGTGGAGTCAGCTACTTGCTATTCATCTTCGGTGTATCACTCCACGGACGGAGACCGGGTTGACTGCCTCTCTGCTCACTCGAAGCTGGACTGGCCTAAACGGCACCCGGGTACCTGCTTATATACTTTTTAAACATCATGAGAAGACTATTCGGAATGACAAACAATTCTTGGAGAATCCGATTTATTTCAAGATTTGTTGCAATCTATTATAAACACCTACCAGTACCAGTAAAATCTTTACTTACCTAGCAATACATTGAACTCCGCTTTACATGATTTTGCTTTCTCAAAATCTCTCTTATAAAAAAGTTTTGCAAGCAAAAAGATGACCACCTGCATTGTAGTGTGTTGATTGCAGCAGTAGGATGTGAGATCGTAGATATAGATGTCGACGTTATATAGAATGCGATGCTGGTAGAGTTGGTCGTAATTAGTGTTGAATTTCAATATTCCAAATGACGGAACGAGTAGGTTTTGCATTGGTTACGTTAACTAGTGATAGAAACGGTGATAGTCGCGGTGTTCCAAGCAGTCTAATTTGTCGGAAACATCAATAATAAGTACAATGCATTCCATTATAGTGATATTATGCATTGCGCTGCTGCCAACGGCGGCTAGAAGTGCGGCGCTTTGAAGTGTACAAATGCTGGCGGCTGGTGGATTGTTTTATAGGGAGTTGAAAGTACAAATGGGCCAATTGTATCTAACTCTCTTTATATCGTCTGCCCAACGCGTCGGTGATCTGCCTCGGTTTTTCCTGTCTTAGCGGGGTCTCCATTCCAGTAATCTTTTGCTTCATCTGTCATCGCTGAGGCGTGCTACATGGCCTGCAAATCTCCATTTTAGTTCTGTTATTTTCTCTATTACATCTTCTATCCATGTTCTTTGTATTTCTGTGTTTCATACATGAGTTTCTATTCCCAGTACTGATCTCTCCATTTTCCTCTATAATGTTCTTAGTTTCTTTTCATTTGTCTTAGTGGGCGTTAGCGTCTCTAGCCCGTACGTTATAACTGGAAGTATACAGGGTGATCATTTTAAAACTTCCCACATTGAATAACTCTTTAATTAGTACAATTATCAACTGACTAGGGTAGGTTATTAAATGTCCCCTTTCAAAACAAAAGCGACGCGTTTTAGCGATTTTTGATAATTTTACTAATTAAAGAGTTATTTAAGGTGGGAAGTTTTAAAATGATCACCCTGTATTGTACACATTTCTCTTATGGCTCATAGAAATTTCGTTGTTGAACATATCCTTTAGTTTGCCGTAGGCTGCCTAGCCCAGACCAATCCTTCTTTGTATCTCTCGTGTCTGGTTATCCCTAGTGATTATTATATCATGACCAAGTTATCTGTACTGTTTAACTTATTTTATGCTGTTGTTTTTCAGTTTCATTGCTCCTCCGATGACCAAGTTTGTTATAAAATTTGTTTTGGTTTTATTCATTTGCAGCCCTACTTTTTTAGTTGCTTGTGCTAGTTTGTTGAGAATCATTTCGGCTTTGTGTAAAACGTCGGCCATGAGAACAATATCGTCGGCGATCCGAAGGTTGTTAAGCATTTTTCCGTCGATATTTATCCCTGTTTTACTCTAGTCAAGTTTTTTAAAGGCGTACTCAAAGACTGCTATAAAAAGCTTTGCTGACAGTGTATCTCCTTGTCTGACACCTCTTTCTAATAGAAACTTATTTGTTTCTTGATAAAGTTCCACACTTGCCGTTGAGTTTTTGTAGATGTTATGAATTAAGAAGATGTATCTTATAATCCACTCGTCATTGCGTTAGAGCCTTGACTATTCCGTCACATTCTATGGTGTCAAAGGCCTTCTAAAAGTCCACAAATACAATCACCAATGGTCGGTGGTATTCCATGGTTTCTTTTATCAGAGTTTTTAGAGATAAGAGGTAGTCGTTTGTACCAAAACCTGAACAAAAGCCAGTCTGTGCTATTGGTTGATAAAAGTTTAGTTTATTCTCCAATCTAAAAGTGATTATTTATGTAAAAATCTTATACAGCTGAGAAAGTAAGCTTATGGGTCTGTACTTCTGGATATCTTTTTTTATGGATTAGTGTCATTGTTGTTGTTCCATTCGCTTGGGATTATGCTGCCAGACAGACATAAGTTGAATAGTTTTTGTATTTTTT